>VZTF01009647.1:375258-399421 GCA_013397755.1 Cnemophilus loriae
TTCTGACTCTGTCAGTGGTTACTGTTGTTGTTTATATTAATAAAGAACTGTTATTTTCTTTTTTTTTCTCTCATACCATTGCCTAAAAGCTCCTTAATTTCAGAATTATATTAATTCAGAGGGAAGGGGGGTGCATTTCTCTCTTCCAAGGGAGGCTCCTGCCTTCCTTAGCAGACTCCTGTCTTTTCAAACCAAGACAAACCCCCAGGTACTGGCTGCACAAACCCCCAGGAATTCATGCTGTGTACCAGGAATATTTCCATAATTACGCTGAAAGCAGCCAGTAATTAGAGACACTCTATTAATAATGTTACCAAAACACACTTAAAGAGTTCTGAAGAAATTTCAGACCGGTTGAAAATTTCCGAATCCCCAAAGAGATGAGGAAGCAGCTAAATCTGCATTTGATAAAAGTCCAAAACAATCTCACTCCTGCATAGTTAATCTTTAAATTCGTTAGGAAACCCTCATTTTAATTAAAGTCACACCACATAAAAATGAATCGAAACAACTCCTCTGGTAACAAAGATCTCTTCCTTGTTTGCTCATAAAACACAAACTCCAGTGCACGTTTTTGACAGAATTGCAGAATTCTTCCCTCTGCATTTCTTTACTGTCATAGATCTCACAGAAGCCTTTTCTACCAACAGACTGTAACATATCTTTACACCAAAAATTGCATTATATCAATGCTTTGCTGTGTGCACCCAGACTCTTGGAGAGTTTGTGGAAAAAAGAGACTGATTTTCACTTGATGCTTTCAGCAGTTCTGCTGGTATCTTGTCCATCGCTTCAGGGTTTGTTTTTTTCCTTTTTTTTTTTTTTTCCTTTTTTCCCTCTTTTTTCTGCTCTTTTCAGCTTTGATCTTAATTGGGGAAAGTTTCTGGTTCAACCAGATCTTCTCCATGGAGCTTTGATAGGCATTGGACGTGCAGAGGAGCTCTTCACAGTATCGCTTCCAGCAATAAATCCAGATATTTCCCACTCTCTAGATTTAGTAAGTCGGAGTTTTGGGTTGGGTGAGTGTTGCTAGAAGCCTCCCCGTGTCAAAAGAGTTTTTCTTTCTACCTGGAGCTCACAGGGCTCTGCACTGCGGGCTCTGTTTGGGGGGCAGTGCCTTGGGAGGGTGAATGTTGCCTCCTCCAACCCCAAAAATGCCCTCACCTGGCACCACTGCTCTTTTCCATTACACAAGTTTAGAAAACTTTATTCCCAGAAGGAGCAGAAGAAAGTTTTTTTGCCAATATGGATTTTCCCATCTTTCTCTCTCTTTTTTCTTTTTTTTCCAAGTCCTTTCTCTTTTTGGTAATTTCAGCAGGTCAAGCTGAGGTTTGTTGGTCTCGGGCTTTGATCAATACATTTCTCTACCAAATATAAGCTGGTTTTACTTCTGTTTTCAAATCAATACCCTAAAGTCTGAAAAGTAGTCAAACAAGATCAAAACCACGGCATTTAAACAATCCTACCACAACAGACCTGTGTTCGTGTTTAGAGATGAAGCTGCTGCTTACCCCGATTCTGAGTTCAGGGGCCTTTATTTCAAATAGAATTCGTTCAAGAAGTTTGCACAATATTTACAAAAATTGAAATGCTGCTGGTTTGTGGGGTTTTTTTAAAATCTGTCTTTACATAAGCAACTTTTTTCCCACTTTTAACTTTTTGTTTCAAGTGTAGAAAACACTTTCAAAGTCACCCCAGGGACAGCTCTAAGCCAGAGGACATACAGCATTTTCACTTTTTTGTGCTTCAGGCTAAGATGGTTTGACTGATCCATCATCTGAGTAGCAGGCAAAGCATAAATCATGTATGAAAATGTCAGCTGAAATGTTAGTGCACCTTCACGTCGTTAATTGCATGCTTTTAATCTTCTGTCTGTATCATCTACACAAATTCCCCAACATAAACACAGTTGCAAGTACAAATACTTCAGAGGGTTTGGTGTGGTTTGGTTTGTTTTGCTTTGCTTTGGTGTGGTTTGGTTTGTTTTGGTTTGATTTGGTTTGGTTTGGTGGGGTTTGGTTTGGTTTGGTGTGGTTTGGTGTGGTTTGGTGTGGTTTGGTGTGGTTTGGTGTGGTTTGGTGTGGTTTGGTGTGGTTTGGTGTGGTTTGGTGTGGTTTGGTGTGGTTTGGTGTGGTTTGGTGTGGTTTGGTGTGGTTTGGTGTGGTTTGGTGTGGTTTGGTGTGGTTTGGTGTGGTTTGGTGTGGTTTGGTGTGGTTTGGTGTGGTTTGGTGTGGTTTGGTTTGCTTTGCTTTGCTTTGCTTCGCTTCGCTTCGCTTTGGTTGCAGTTGCTTTTGTTGTTTTGTTGGTTTCTTTCTCTTTTGGAGGGGGAATGTCTGTGGATTTTCGCTCGTTTGGGTTTCTTGGTGGTACAAAAGTTGAAGAGAGACAAGCTGGGGTTTTTTACGACTGCTCTGCAAGGTTTGGTCAAAATCTCATCTTCCAAACAAGAAAATCTAGGAGAGATTCCTGGAGTACAAAGGAATTCCAGGGGAATTCCACCAGCCACCAGAACCTGGCCCCTGTTTTTAATTAGGCCACGCAGTGTATCTTTCCTCAGAACTCTTGAAATTCCTGTAAATTAGAAATGGATCTCCAAAGATACTCCAGTCCCGATTAAAATAAATGTAGGATTTGATCTTCCTCCTTTGTGTGCGAGAGGACAGAAAAAACAGGAAAGAAATTAAATTTATGCTATGGAATTCAGAGAATTCTGAATTCTTTCTTCAGAGAATGTGGAGCCCGGCCGGGTTTGCTGCATGGCAGAAGTTGGTGGTTTTTATAAACATGACATAAGAGGTAAGAGATGACATAAGAGACTTCCATTGCTGTTGAACATTTTCCTGCTGCGTGCTGGGAACTAAATAAATGAAATTTTCTCTCTGCTGGGACTAATGGATTTTTTTTTTTGGGAAATCACCTGGATTCCCATATTTCCCTAGGTATGTTGTCAGTGGATAGATTCTTCCTTTTTCTCTGTGACCTAATGTCTGCCACTTTCAACTATGGAGCAAAAATGTTCTCAGTCTTTTCTTTTGTAGTTTTATTTGTCCTCTTTCTTGCCAATTGCTTTTATTAATATCCAATGTACCATAAATTCATTGGGACTTCAGAATGCCTGAAACTGAATTTACTGTTCCAATATTAATACAATTATTAACTTCCTTCCAGAAACTCTCCATCCTAAATCCAAGTTACTGTTGCAAATTCTTCTGGCCATGATGTCCTCCTGTTGGTTTGCTATTAATACAGAAGTTTTTATGCTTTTTCTTTACCTACGTAATTTCAGATAAATGTAACCTTTTTTTCCAAATGAAATTCTCAGACTAAAGAATTTATTCTTATTTTTATTCTCCCCAGTTGCCTTGGGAGAGCAGAGACTTTGTGAACAAACTCTCATTTTTTCACTGCATGAACACATCCATTGACCTGTGTTCTGCTGAACTATGTTAATTTTCCTTATCAGTCTGCCATGGAAAGATAAACTGAGGTGTTTATCAACATAAAATTTGGTGAAGGTTACATTTTCACATCCTCAGCTCCTTGACTTTATCCCTTCATACAAAATGAAGCAATCTTCAAGTCCACAGGTTAAAGCAGAAAAGTGGCCCTTCCTCACTGCCAAAAATTTCAGAATAAATCAGAGTTATTGGTGGTCTTTGTATCCCTCTGGTTCCCTGGAATGCTGGTACTCCCACGTGACATCCTGCTGTTTGTATAAATATCTCATTTTAATTGAATCCATAAGCACAGCATTAACCTTTTCTGATTTTGTGGGTGTTTCAAAAATACTGATTTTATTGAACCTCAGGCCTTTAGTTACCTGGTTTTTTTTCCTACTCCATTTTCTTGATAAGAATTAAAATACTTTCTGTTTCTACAGATGATAAATTTTCTCATTAAAAAAAGACTAAGAGGCTGAATTCCTTCTTAAAACCGTAAGTTTTTCTATCAATCAAATAGATTAAAACTGATTAAAATAAGCTTGAGGGGAAAAGGAAAATAAGAATCAAACCTACCACTTTTGAAAATTTAGCCTCCTATTTGGAATTATACCAGAGAATAAATACAGTGACTTTCCACATGCTTTGATAAAAAGGCAGCTCATTACATTCCAAAGATATCCCAGTCTATCGTTCAGACAAGCAAAAAGCAAAGGAGACTGGAATTACAAACCAAGGATTTTTTCACTCTCAGGAATTGAATAGCTTATCAGTTCCCCTTAAACACACCTGAAATCACATTTCCAGTCTGATTTTTATTTTTTAACTGCTATTTAAGAGCATTTGCCATCATTATGTTGAAAAAGCTCAATTATCAGACCAAATGCAGAATTTTTCCAGAAAAATATTTTTGTTTCTGATTTTAAGAGGGAAAAATAAATTCTGGGCTTTCATTTGTTATTTTTTTTTTCTTAAATCATGTTTATCAAGGTTAGAGAGTGTATTTGTCTTTTCTTCAATTATCAAATGATTAACTTGTCCAAGTAGCCTGCAATATTTCTTAGCCCAAAATAATAAATTCACAGATTACCGAGCAGCCATGGCAGCTGCAAATGCTTTTTTTTTTTTCCAGAGTAGCTCTCAGCCATTTAAAAACTCAGTAGTTGGGCTGAACTTCTGTTGTAATTCCATCACAGTTATTTAGCTAAAAGAAGCAATTCCAGAATTTTCAGACAAGCCCATGATAGCAATGTATAATCCTTAAAATTGTGACACTGATATTACTTTAGACCTTTTTATGGCAAGATTAAAGGGGCTTTAATACCTTTCTCTCCCAAAGTGGTGTGGAAATACTGTCTTCTCCGTGCTGCCTGAAATAGCTGCTCAGGCTTGCAATAATTTAAAAATATTATCTTGGGACTTTTCAGGGCACAAAAGTTAAAAGATAAATTGTGCTGCTCACCCAAATGTTGGGGTATGCGTGCTAATCTGCCATTTCCGAGCCAGGCAGGGAATAAAAACCTCCTGGAGCAGGAGAGGAGCTGCTGGACAACAGCTGGGACCGCTCTTCATGCTGCTCATCACGGAAACACCAGCCTGTGATTAACAGCTACACAGACCTACTAAATGTTGAGAACTCCGGTTCTCTTTAAGAATCGGGGGAAATACTTGAGGATTCACTCATGTGCACGTGTAATGATCCTCACATAAAAGTCACACCACTGCAGACTTTCCTAATATTCTCATTATTATGTGCAGGTACATCTCATTTTATCTCAACATTTGGACACAATTGCAGCGATTTTATTCTATTTTTTTCTGCCATGTTCTTGGCATAAAATTCTTCTCAAATCCAGTAGCATCCTTGGTATCAAATGATCCAAACTGAGTTGGGTCAGGTGCTGAGAATGGACTCACTGGAGATTAGGATTCTCTCATTGAGAGATTGTCTTTTTAAGAATACGTAAAGAAAAGATAGATGGAGCTTCCTGTTGGCTGTATGATGAGAATGGCATGGGTGGCAAGGATGGGAGAAGCTCGGTCATGCCACACGTGTTGGAAATGAAGGGGAAAATGAACGTTCCAGCACTGGGAACAGGGGCAGCATGCGGTGTTCCCTGAAATGCAGACATCAAATTAAATTTAAATTACAGTAAAATATTCACTAGTGAGTAGGTTTGGCAGCTCAGATGTGGTGATATACCTGTGGCATACCTGGGGGTGTTTTTAAAAGCTCCTTGGTATCACTTTGCAGCACAGCAAACTGCATCATGCTGATCTTGGTCTATTAAATTCAGGCAGATAACGGGGTCAGAGCATTCCATCTGCTACAGAGCCTCCAGAAAGTCTGGAGCCCAAATTCAATTCTGCATTTACAGTATCTCCTGCACAGCCACTGGACATATTGAGCTCCAGGAGCTGCCCTCCTCTCTCATAGCTGGCAGTCATTTGTAGGCTGTGTTAATGACCACAGAAATGTCACTCTCACTAATTGGTTTGAGATCAAGTTGAGTTTCATGGAGAATCTTCCTGGCTTGGGCAGGGGGAATCCAGGAAACCTGTTTGCTACGTCTCACGTGCAGCTTCAGAGACTGAAAGGAAGGAAAGGTAAATATCCAGAGGGACAGTCTATTAAGCTTTATAATTTTTAAATAGTTTTATTTTTTTTTTCTGTAAGTAGGTTTTGGTTATGTAAAGGTTTGACTGGTTTTTGCAATGACTTCTGATGAACCACAGGTACGGACACTACAAACGGAACAGCTGAACCTCTCAGTCAAATCCATCCTTCAGAAGTGGGGAAGGATGAATTCAGCTTTGCTTTGGGAATCTGCACCCCACAAAAAAAGAGAAAAAAGAAGAAGAGGTAGATGAATATTGTCTTTTCCGGAGAGTGTAAAACGATGGGGGTTTGAAGGATGTGCTGTCCATGAGGATTTAGAAGAGATGTTCTTCCCCTGTCTTTTGGCTGAGTATCCAAGGGAAGTCAGTTGCTTTAATAAAAAGGCAATTCCAACTGATTGAAGTTTACCAAGCCCTTGCCTGTTGGGTACTGCTTGATACTGAATTTTGCCTAAAGCTAATGACTTTGGGGATTACACTAGACCATTTTTTAATGGCAGTTTCTTCCAGTTTACTGTTTATTAGAATATATTTGAATTAAACTAAACACAGCAGTTTCTTCTTTAGTACCTTGGAAACTCCACATTTGGGCACGTTTGCTGCAGGCCGTTGCAGGTATCCCTGGCAGCTGCTCTCAGAGACCAACAAATCACAACACTGAATATAGAATACAAACGGCATCAGTTTGCCATGAATTGGTTAAATATTCTGGCTGGTAAGATAATGATGTTTTGTAAAAGCCTGTCTCGTGTGCCGGCTGATCAGAATTCAGTCATTTCCTCAGTGTATTCTTCTCAACAACTGCAGGGCTATCACTGAACATTGAAGGAAAAGAAAGAATTCTAGGATTTTCATTTCTGCTTCACGAGTTGTGTCAGGTTGTGGAAGTTCTCTTTATAACAGCCCAGACAGTGTTTCGCTCTTGATGGAAATCAACAGCAGCTGCTATCACTTGTCTGGCGATCCCTTTGAAAGTCTCATCTGCATTTTAGGTCTGATACAATCATCTGTGTGTCTTGGAAGTCAGTTAAAGCGCTGAAAATCTTGCTGCGAGTCACTGCACAACAAAGGCGCTGATCTTGTCTGATTGCTGAACATTTACCGAAGAAAACTCTTCTCCCCAGCCTGACAAGGATCAGAAATCGTTGTATCCTGTAAGCCACAGATCCATTTCAGATAAAGCTGCAGGTTTTCTGCAGATCATCGCTGTGCTCATCGGGATGCTCATCAGCCACGTGATGATACTCATAAAAAAACCTCCCAGAAATACGAGAACAGCTTCAAGGAGAGGGAATCCCGCAAAGCCACAGGAGCTGTGTTGTTATGAAGTCCCACCTGCCCGAGAAAGGAGCTGGGACTCTGGAATCTGAGTCCTTCTGGCCCCATTCTCTTGCTCCGCAGGTCTCTGCCAGCTCTTGCTCTTTACTAAAAGCAATTTATCCTTCTTGGCCACGCACTGAGTGAGGGATCAAGATTCCTGTACCCCTAAGGCTCACTGGATTCTCTGCACGGGGTTGTCAAAGGACTCATCTGAGCCATGGGGTAACAAAGCTTTCTGAGGTTCTGTCTAAGTGACATTCTCAAAATGGCATTTCAGAAAGGCTTTTTTCTCATTCTTTTTTTTTTTTTTTCTTCAGCCTGTAAATGGGTTGCAAATGGAATTGGAAAAGCAGAATACAGGAGCTTACCCACAGCAGAGCCGGGGAATCTTTCCTGGGTAGGTATTAAAAGCTGTTGGGGCAGTAAGCATAGAGTCTTATCCCATTTCCTCCCGGTTGATAACTCAGCTGGATGCTGAGGTTAAACTCGATCTCCAGCAACCAAATCAACATTTGAATACAAGCCCCATTTAAACAGACAGCAAATAATTACATTTAATAAGCACGTGTTAAATGAGATGTTGAACGCCCTGCACGTGAGAACACAAACAAACTCTCGAGAGAACGGCGGCAGAATTGAGCGTCAACCGCCACGATCAGCGACCTCCCATCTGGAACCCTGCCACTCACCCAGAAAACAGGTAAACCCGAAATTAAGTACAGCCTTTTAAAAACCTTGTATTACTTTAATTAATCCTTGCTCTTCTCTAGTTTTTAACCATGACAAGAAAATGTAGCAGCTATGCTGTCAGGAAATGCTGTCAGTTAAGTTTCCAGTGTTGTCGTTGTTTACTGAAGATTTTTTTCTTTTGCATTTCAAGTGTTTAACAGCTTAAAATACTTCCCCAGTGAAGCATACACAGATTAATATTTCATTACAAGAGTTTTATTACATCACACTCTATCTTTAAAAAAAAAAAAAATCCCAAAACAAAGGATGCCAATTTTCTCTCCATTTTGTGCAAAAATAGAAAAAAGAGAAATTAGGGCTGTCTAACCCAGTGTGAGCTGAGAACAAAGGTCTGTTTAGCTGCCAAGCAGGGGCCAGTAGCAAGCATGAGGAGAAATATATTTATTATTAATGTAGTGATACTCTACCATCTTCTGACCATGGTTACCAGAGGAAGGGCTCTGTCTCACAGTGCTGGTAGATTTTTTTTTGACTTGTTCCTCCAATCAGTGCTGAAACTCCCATTGTCTTAACATTCCCTGAGTGTGGAAGCAGCAGGTGTCATTGTTAAACTTGGTGTTTTACTGAGAGCTGGGTGCCAAGTGAAGAATTCCCTCTTTTTGCTTGTTTGGAACCCATCGAAACCAACCCCGTTAGTTTTGTTTGGTGCTCTCTGGGTACTCCAGAAATGCTGAAATGGACCTGCCTGCTCACGGGCTCCGTGCCACTCATGACTGACAGGCCTCGATAAAAACCTGGTGGGTTTTGTGCCCACCAGAAGAAAAAAACTTCTCCAGTTTAGCTGTAAGGAAATAACTCCACACATTTCAGCTTCTCTGCGCTACTGTTACTTGTCCTGTCCCACTATTTTACTTTTTCTATATGAATAACCTGTGATGCACAGAGGATTCAAAAGCACAGAATGGATTTCTGTCCTAAAACAATGATGTTTTCCATTTCGTTCTCTCTCCATTTTCTAAAAATTCAATTACTTTGTGTTTGCCTTTGAGCTGATATTTTTGTAGAATTGTCCATCATAATTCCACCAACATATTCCTATGCAGCTTGGTCAGAGCCCAACACTGTAGATGCAAATTAAGATTTTTTTCCCTCATTGTGCATTGTTTTCATGTCTATCAACGTCATATTTTAGCTGACATTTTATTGCCACTTTCTCAAACTTGCAATAAAATCTCATTTTATTAGCATTGATAGATGGGAAACAGAAAACCTTGCAACTTAGTGAAGTTTTATTTCCATTTTTTTCAGAATATAGGACCCAGAACAACCCTCCTCCACCATAAAAGCTAACCTAGACCCCCAAATAACTTCATTTACTTAGAAACCTTTAGCAAGGGATCTTTTCAAAGCCCTTTGGCACGGTCTTATTAATCACAACACCTTATCTTCTTCTCTGTTCGTCTTATCTGGACTTGCTTCCATTTGTGTCTCCTTTTCCATGGCCCTGTGGTAAACGATCAGCCCTTCCTGCCCTCGAGGTTTAACCCCAGCAGCAGCTCAGCCCCACACAGGCACCAGCTCACCCCAGAGCGGGCTGGGGGAGAGGACTGGAGGGGTAGAAGGGAGGAAACTCGTGGGCTGAGACACAGCGGTGGAACAGGCGAAGCCAGAGCCGTGCAAAGCAGGAAAAGGGATGGATTCAGCTCCTCCCAGGCAGGCAGCTGCTGAGCCCAGGAAAGCAGGAACCCGTCAGGTGTGACATCAAAGCAGCACCTGCCCCACACCACACGAGCAGAAAGCAACTGCTCGGGGCAGCAGAAGCAAAAACTGAAGTCTGGTTTCTCTTGGTTTCCTGGTTTTTGTTGTCTGAATCCTCCTCCTCACAACTCAGGGACCTCGGCTGGTCCCGTGGCGTCCTCGTCAGACACGACCAGCAAAGGAATATTCCCATTTTCCTCTCTCTCTTCTGAGCCAAAATCTGCTGACTGGACACCACTTCTATGGCAGTAAGTTTGCAAAAATATTCGAGTGGTGAAGTGCTGGATCCTATACGTGTGAATATAGTGCAGGACAGAGCACCAAATAATCCAGGAGGGCTAGGAACAGAAACTGCCCCACGTGAAATGTGCCACCGCAAAAAATCCCAAAGAAGGGAAGTAAAAATCTAATCTAAGTAGCTTTGTTTACTGAGGAAGAGTATGTTTTGCAAACAAGAACAGCCTAAAGATAATTATAGGAAAGTAAGAATAACAATATTTAGGTTAACATTTACCATAAAGGAACAGAAGCAGATTCCTATTGAAAAGGCTTAGAAAACATCTCGTGAGAATGTGCTGTCGTGTTTTTATGCAGAAAGTTCTCTAGAATGTCCTTTTTTCCTGAGCCAAGTGGAAGAATTACTGAGAAAGATTTCTCTAGGAGTTTGTGTGCCTTTCCATATGCCACAGTTTAACAGACACTAGCAGGCCTGTTTATATCATCATTTTTTTCTCTTAAAAAAAAAAAAAAATGCTCTTTGCTAGTTTTCATATGTTCCCTGAAGATTTTCATCTTGCAAATAAAAGAGCTTAATTATTTCTATAATGGAAGGATTAGTGTTCCCATGAGCAGATTCTTTCTGTTTAAAAATCATTGTAGGTATAATAAAATGCAAGTAGTTCATGACCAATGCAGCTGCTGCACAAATTACTGGAGTTGAAAAAATAAGGAAATAATAAAAAAAACCCACCCAACCAAACAACAAGAGAAAAGAAATCTTTAAAAGAGAGGACTGAAAATAAAACTAAACAAGACTAGTGCCATTAATGGATAGTAGCAATCGGGTCAAGACCACGGAGAATAAATTAGTTGAGGAAAGTGTAATACAATAGCTGACACCTAAACAAGCCTTAATGTTTCTGTGGTTTTTCACTTCTTGCAGGAGAGTTTTAGGGGTATCACACAACAGCTGCCAGGAGAATTTCCGTGTGCTGCAGCTCCAGCACCCTGAACGACTTTACACGTCCGTGATATTTTATTGTGTATTGACAGATGAATTTGGTTTCTGTGCTCTCATGACTGGTGTAGCTCCTGACTGCAGGCTCGTGTTTCACCCCTCTGGACGAAGGGGGGGCAGAGTTTAGTTCATGAGTGAAAGTCACCTAAGGAATGTGGCATCAAAACAGCGCGGCAGCTCTGGTTGCCTTCAAGGCTTGTGCTCACTGTGAAGGAACAGCCTGATGGATCCAAGAGCAGGAGCTTCCCAGGGCTCCCTTGTGGAGCAGAGCTCCCCTGGACAGGTGAGGCTGGTTTGCATCCATCCCTGCCCGGCTGCAGGGCTCTGCTGCAGCCCAGGCTGAGGAGACAAAGCATTCACCGTGGGGACTCTCCTCTCCTTCCCTTCATTGTTGCACAGCCCTTTCCTGCTAATGCAGGAAGTCTCTTTATGACTGTGAGAGTCTCACAGCTTTAAACTGCTCCTGTGTTTTCTGGGGACTCCACGAGTTCCCAGAGCAATTTAAACTCGGCGTGGTAAAGGAGACCTTAAAAGTTCTCTTCCTTTTTCCTTACCTTTCAGGAAGTAGCATCAAACTGTCCTTTAAAAATGAGTCTACGTTTATGATTCAGTGCAGTGCAGCAGCCCAAGGGCCAGCCCAGATCAGCTGCTGTAAATCATTCAAAGCAGGGACATAATAACACTTATTTAAGATGTGGTTTTATATTACGTATGTTTATAAAACAGAAATAGGTGTCTCTGACTGGGTACTAACATCCCGGCCTATTTTAGGAACTCTTTTCTGTGTCTTTGATCTATTGTCATCACTGTTCAGTGAACTCTATGTTTACTTATGTGAGGAGTTTTTAGAAGTATTTATAATTAAAGTAATTCCAGTATGTTGTAGCAGTAGACTAGTGTCCTGCCATTGTGGAAACACCACTTTAAAATGCTGAATTTTGTCTTACTGAACTATAAATCTACACACAAAAGGGCTGGTTTATGTTATAACTCATCCAATTTAACTGAGTGATACAAAAAGATGCAGTCCCGTCCCTCTGTCTGGTTCCTCCTGTCCCTCTCTTTCCTCTATTACATTCTGTTTAGCAGTCACGTAAAACATGAAATGTAGAAACAACTGAAAACTGATTTAAAAACTCCCTCCAAATGCTGGTTTTCCATCAGATGAGTGAGCTGAACTGACTTAATCTCTAACACTGAATGTGATGCACTGCAAGTGTCGGGGGAAAAAGCAATCGTGTCTTTCCATGGAAGTTTCCAGTTACTCGAGTTTCTGCACGCTGGGAAATCATGCTCTAAATTACTGCATTGCTAGTAGGCTTCTGACTCCCACTTAGTGTGTGTTTTGGACTATTCTCTTTAAAAGGTACAATGCAATTAGAACATCCTAGCTGAGTCTCTGTATTGCCACGTTTAACCTTTCCCGAAACCTTGGTAGTGCGCTGCGTTCCTGTGAAGTATTAGTGCTGGCATTAGGAGCAATTCCTGATTTATTATCGTGTGTCAGTTTAATTAACATGCTGTTTCACTCCCTCTTCCAGATTGTTAATGAAGATGTTAAATAAACAGGACCAAACAGTGATCCCTGCAGAGCTCCACCAGACACCTCCCACCAACTTGATGCATTGCCATTTTTCATTACCCTTTATTTGCACTCAGCCAGCCATTTTTAAATCCAAGTGACAGTGCTCCATGTCCAAGCCAATTTGAATTAATTTTGCAAGCAGAGATTTTGTAAGACACTACATCAAGTGTTTTACTCAGACCAGATATATTACACATGCTTTCATCCACTAATTTTCTAAAGCTATCAGAAAAAGCAATCAAGCTCTGAAGATTACTAGTGCACCCAGCCAGCTTTTTGCTGGTTTAGTCACTTCCAAAGCCAATCTTGGCATTATTAAAGATTTGCCACTCCTTTAGCTGATGACTGATTTAAAACAATGCATCTTTCTAATCCATTACCTTCCCAAGTAACATATAGCCCTGATTATTCCTCCTAAGTGCTATTTTAGGGCTATATGGCATGTGAGTTGAAATTGTGATTGGCAGACAGATATTTTTCTTGAAAAGGATCCGTGATTTCAGTAGCTTAGCTTACGTTTATTTTACATGCTTCCAGCTGTTAGCTGGTATCAGCAGTTATTCCTTATTCCCAGTGTGAAAGCAAGTGGGTCCTGTGACACCTCTTTAATTATATCAGTGGAGGAACATCAGGCTGGCAGTAGAGGCAAAAAATACAGTACAGCAGGATTAGTTCTCACAAAACCAGATTTATTTCTTACAGCACAGGAACACGCCAGTCAAAATAAACTTTCTCTCCTTATTTAATACATTCCTTTCCTCTATGTTTTATTGCCCCCTCATGCTGTAAGTTGTTATACTTAAGACTTCTGGTCAGAACTGGGTTTTTCCCTCTTTTGGCGTGTCCATTCCTTATTCTTCTGTCTCCCTAAAGCTGGAACCATTTATTCAGTACCTGTTCCCTTCCTAACAACCTCTTGTGGTCGTGAAGGGCTGTGTTTGTTTCCCAGATGTGGTTTGGGGCACGTGGTGCCTTCAAGTTTCTGTAGACTCTTCAGTAAAACTGGGAAGGTTTCAGGTATTTTTCCCTCCTAAAGCCTGGCTGATAGCCTGGCTGCTAAACTGGGTTTTTTTACAGCTGCCCCTACTGAAACACATTCTTATTCCTGCCAGTGTCATTCAAATACAGTTCTTGGTTATTCCCTTACCTGGGGCTCAGCTCTGCCTCTACTTTGTTGATGGTGTTTTTACTGAAATGAGTCCAAAACGTTCACTGCCGTATTTCTCTAAATTTTTCATGCTGTTAAGTCATCTTGTTCAGGGTAAAATGTTCAAACAAATGTCACACTCAGAAAAATGCTGAGAGTTTTGCTGACTTTTGTGAGTTGAGATCACTGGGATCCTACACGAGGTGTACCGTTAATTGAATGTGGATTTTCCTTATTTCTTGACTTAATTTTATGTATCAAAAGGAATGGTCTCTTGGTTCAAGTGTTTTGGCTCACAGTGGAGTGACTCCATCAGAATACCCAGTGCCCAGCTTCTTTGCATGTGTGCCTGTGTGCACGAAGGCAGAAAGCACATTGATTTCCTTCCCGAGGAGAAGAGAAACAAAGGTCATAGCTCCTCACACTCTGATTTATGCAAGATTAATGCATAGAATACAGCAGAGTTCACTTAATGAGGATGAAACATGGAGATGAGTGAAAAAGTGTATCGTTTTCAGTTTTGATTTCCCAGTGGAAAGAATATAAAATAATACAATAATATAAAACATCTCTTAAAAGTATCTCTGATTAAGACATAAGCAGTAGTGTACAATCCTGTTTTGAGCTGGAAACAAGGAACTCAGGCCTCATTTTCCTGTGCTCAGCCCTTGGAATATCCTGCATTTTCTGCTTCCACGCTTGTGGAAAACTGGGCACACATCTTGGGCTCTTGCCTTGAGAAGGCTGCACCTGTGGGACGAGGCTGTTCCACAGGAACACTCCTGTGCTGATGCCTTCGTGGCTCTGGAGGCAGACTGCTGGAGAAAAACCAGAGGTTTGTGGCAATCCGTGCCTGTAATCCTCAAAAACAAAGAAATTGCCGATTAACTCAGAATGATAAGAAACGTCTGGTGTCCGCAGCAAAGTGCCCGGAGTTAGAGTCTCTTCTCTCCACTGAACGACCTTCTGGAACGTGAACTGTGCATTTACACCCACCCTCAGCAGTGTTCCTCTAGTTTAAGATTGTCAGCTGCCTTCCAAGGCTCCCTTTTCGTTCCTCTGTTGCCTTGCAGAGCTTTTCCTTAGCACGGTGTTAGTGACAGAGATACAGAACAGGCGAGCCAAAGGACAGAGATAAAAACAGAACCCTGATGTTTCTGCAGCAGAAAAAAAGAGCCACGAATGGTGTCTGTTCAAAACATTCAGATCTGTGTAGTCCATTGCTGGAAATGAAGTTCTGCTCCTTAAAAGGATTTATTGTATCTAAATGGACAGGTGTGGATTTACTGTGGGCTGGAAAGGCTAAAATGAGTTTTGCTCCTGTGCGTTCACATGTCTGGGGCCGTGTCTTACCTTCCCTGGTGACCTGCCTCGTATCCGAGTCCCTGTTCTGCCACCTCCTTCTCAGCCACTCACATTATTAATGGCAACAAGTACACAAAAGTTCAGCCGTAATTTCTCTCCTTAAATCTGTGATGGAGGCTTTGGAAACAGCCTCATTTTCAACAATGGGTTGCAACTTGCACTCGAAGCAGAAATAAAAATGCCCATTTCACTCTATAATTGCCTTTAATCTCCAAATTTGGCACACTAACTCCTGAGAGGTTAACTGAATTTTCAGTTCACCAAACAGAAGTCTTTAAAATGTTTACTGGAGTTTTGCTCAGATTTTCTCATGTTTCATGGATTTTCTGACGTAGTTCAGCCCGATGTCAAGTTTTAAACAGCTGCCAGGCATCTGAGAGATAGAAAACTTCTGAACATTCAGTAGTAACTGCATAAGTGTATTTCTCTGCATCCCTCATGATCTAGTGAGTTTAAAAGACTGTTCATAGACACCCGTTGAATGTTGTTTTCGGAAGTTTCTACACAATATTTCGATGAAAAAAATATTCCACAACTCCGCCTCTCTTTTTAAATCAAAACATCACAGTTATTTTTGGGTGCTCTCTCCTCATCCATGGTCAGTGCAAACCACAGGGTCAAGGTAGGGCCTTGTGTGATACGTTTGATAAGGGAAATTAAAGTTCCATTGGACCCAGTTTCGTGTTCTCCCTCCAGAGCTCTGCACTGTGCTCCCAAGTCTTTTGTCTGGAGTTCTTGGACTAACGCCGTTAGACTGGGAGGAAGAAATGTTATCCACAGCTTTATTAAAAATATGTAATGCCTATTATTTAATTAAAATCAAACCTGATGTAAGCCTGGATTGCATCTGCCTGACAAGAGATGCTCTACAATTCTCTTATCATGGAAACTGTTGTGTTTGACTGAGTTTTCCCTCTCTTTTAGAAATGAAATGTCGAATTAATGAGCTCCTTCCCCCCTCTCTGATTTCCAAAAGCAAAGAACAGAACAATATTCACGCTGGCAAGAATTTCCTACGGTACTGAAATATACTTGTGCTGTGTTGGCTTTTCTGTATTTTTCATGCTTCTCTTTTGTTTCTAACAAAACTGGTTGCTTACCCAAAGTCTTACAATAACTTTTAGACTACAATCTATTTCCAGTGTCTTTATGAAAGCAAAGCTCTGTCATTATGTTCCCAAAGGGATGTAGCAGCAAACCTCAAGTCTGGGGAATCAAATTGGAAGATTACTGTTTCTTGTCATGTTTTTCTGTTTTATGGTGTTGAGTACGCTGGAATGGCTTAGTGGGGAGAAAAAACAACAGCAGCGAAGGGAAGGAGCTATTAATGTCCTATCAGAGCTTGATGGGGCCTGATATAATTAAAAAAAAAAACCTTGTGATATCTCCAGCAATTGTAATTTCAATTATTTGCTAGCTAAAGGCAGCTTTCACTGCTCCAAGTTAGGAAATCATGTAAATAGACTAATTAATATAATTTGCCTTGTGCTCCACCAAGAGAACAAAACCAAATATTTCATTTTTTAAGAGAAAAAAACAAACTAAATATTATAAATATTCAGTCCATCCGTAAAGCAAACATTACGTATTACGAGTCACCCTCAGCATTTGTGAGGAATTCAGCAGGATTTACTGAAATTAGGGTGCCTTGCCTTGGCTTTGCAGCTGCGTGCCAGTGAAAGGGAAGCGTTCCTTTGTGTGGATTAGAGCCAGCTCCTTCACGGAACGCTGGGGAGCGACGTGGGCAGCGGGGGGCCAGCAGGTAGAAAGGAGCTTTCACCATCTTCTGTCTGCAGCCCTTTAATAGCAAGAGACTTCCACACAACTTAAAATGAGGCTTTGAAATATTCCGTGCTGCCGTGGTAGAAAGGTACAATAAATAACATTTCTCTTTTTCCTCGTGTGGAATGGAGAGATAAAGCTATTTATAAAACTGTAAAGACTTACAAATCATTCTAACAGGTTGTCATATGTTAATGTCAGCGAGAATTTAATCATCCAAAGTAAAAAATCGATATTTTTCTTCTCCAATCCTATCTTGTTTTCGTAACTCTCTCTATTGACAGATTCTCTTGTGATGATAAATTAAGGAATGCCCAAGACCACGAAAATGTAGAATCAGAAAAAATACAGGGCCTGACCCAGCAGGTCGTTTTTAAACCGTGTGGCAGTTTCATTTTTTTGTTCTTGCAGCATTTACAGGATCTAATGAGGACTCCTTGTGCTCAGCACTGCACACCTGCTTAACAGGAAAATAAAGGGGGAACAAATAGAAGGACTGGGAAGATCCAGATTTGTGCGACAAGCAGCAAGACTTTCTGTACAAACTCTTCCGTGGAGCTGTTGATTCAGGAATAAACAACCTTGCTCAGGAGCAGAACGATTTTATTCACCAGTTTATTAATAAAGATTTTGATGGCAGCTGCTTTCCCAGGAAGCTGTTCAGTGACAGGTTTAATCTGCCATCGGGGATTGGAGTGCCCTGAATTCTTTGGCTTTTAGCCACTTTCCCTCCTGGTAAAAGGAGACCCATCCATGGGCTTTGCAGGTGATCCCATGGTGGATCAGACTTAATCCTCTGAACCAAAGGGGAGTTTTAGAGAAAACTGAAGAGATGCATGGTTTCTGGATTTGTAATTTTGTGATTTTCTGTCTATCTCCCAGTAAATCCAGTATGGGTCAGGTTCTTGTCCAGAGGAGGTCGGACATCCAGCATTCCTTGGTGGCCTTTATCCTGCACTCAAACTGCAGTGAGGAAGGCTTATGCCAAGCTTGCCATGCTTTTTGTTCTGGTAAGTATTGGAAAAATTAATCTTAAAAATCACCCTATGTTCTCCTTCAAATTAATTTGATGCTGTTGATTGAGCTGATGGCTTTAGTTGTGTTCTTCATAGCACACGAGGCGCGCACAAAACTGAAACGTGACATCTGAGTGCCTTTACTTGCCGTGATCCCGTGGAGCCCCTCCCTGGGTCAGTGCCAGGCTGGCAGAGCAGAACCCCTGTCCTGAGGGATGAAAAGGGGTGAGGTGCCCTCAGCCCTGTCTGCAGCCCGGGAGCCCTGGGTGCTGCCTCCCAGCCCAGCGACGTGCGAGCAAAGCTGTAAAGTTGCCTTCCTGTTCCTAGAGGTGAGCTGCTGCAACGGAGGATGGAGAGAATGAAAACTCAGACAAATAAACGGAGCACAGTGGGTCTGAACCCTTCTGCGTGTGCTGAGGACATTCATCTCTCCCTGGGTTTTTGGAATACGATTTTCAGTTCCCTCTCCCTACACTCCGCAATGTAGGGTTTATTTCCGAGCCTTTTTAAACGAGGTATTTTGCCTATGAGAATGCCAGGAGGTGATTTATATTCCCGGGCTCCCCGATGAAAGGTTGGCTGTCTAATGGTGTGGGTTTGGTAGCTGTGGCACGGTGCAGAGCGTTAAGGCTGTAATAGGAAATCAAATATTTCATTTCACAGCCATCAGGTACACACTGAGCTGCCTGACTGGTTTATGCTGCTTTATCTTTGAGGACATAAAACCTATTCTTACTTTATGAAAACATACTTTGTGTTGGATAATCATTTCATTTACATATAAAGGTTACACTTAATAAAAATATATGAACCAAAATTGCAACAAAGATACAACATCATAAACCACCTTTTTTAAAGTGTGCTGGTTTTTCCCCTTGAAAGGCTTCATTGCCTTTAAGACAGGAGATATTGCTTCAGAACTAAAGATTTAAAGCTTTTTTCTTCTGCCTGTAGTAAAAGTAATAAAGCTTTTTATTGTACAAAGACTGTAAATATATTTAGCAATAATTTCAACAGCTGGAAGTGTCTAGATGTCTGTAGTGGAAATACAAGGATCATTTTTACCTAGACTTGGCCTTGAAATTCCTATAACCCTTTTCTTTCCACCTAAGCAGCACGGAACAGTTATTGGCTGTTATCTTGTAAACACTGCCAGACAATCTCACGGAGGAAATGACTCCGTGCAGCCAGAAACAAGAGACTGCTGCAGCGAGAACGTCGTGAGGGTTTTGTGTTGTCATTGTTTGTGACAACTGTTCCCTGCAAAGAGGAATCACCCCCGGAGCCTGGCACCCAAGCCCACAGCTCCTGCAGAGCTCCAAGAGCAGAGGCTCATGGTGCAGAACTTTAGTCCCCTGGAACACGCCACAAGAGACCTAACATCCTAAAGTGATATTGTTTAGGGAATCCATGGCAGGAACAATAGAGAACATTTTAAATTTAAATTTAAATTTAAAAAAAAAGGTCCTGCTCCCCTCTGTGAAGGAGTTCAGTGTGATGGGGCTTTATAAAATGTTTATCCAAATGCTACTTGGATGCAGACTGTAAAATTGCAGAAGTCTGTACTTCCTTTTAATTCTTCCCTCATAAAACCAAATGAAAGTTAAAAAGTGTAGCAGTTGAAGAGAAGTTAACACTGAATAAGGGTGATTGGTGGATCTGAATGGGAAGCATGAGAATGACCTCACATCCTCTTTGTTTCCGTGTCCAGGATAACATGGAATGAACATTTCTGTGCCTGTTTCCTGCAGAAGATCTTGCTCTCACCTGCACCTTCATGGCACAGACAAACCTTCCAGCTCACAGACTGGGGATAATCGGAATGGAAGGAATTGTTACGGTTAGCGAGGAATTGGCTCAATCAGTTTTGACTTGGAGACTTTCACTGCGGTTTATTTGATAGTTCGAAGCATCAGCACCTCAGAAGTTAATGATCTGCCTGAAATAATGGGGATTTCAGAAGATGGAATGTTACTAAATTAATAAATATAATAAATATTAACTATTTCACTGCAAGTAGGTGCTCTTTCTGAAATTAAAGACGAGAATAATGCTGGATTTTCAGTTCAGAACTAATGGTTTCATATATTACCAAGACACGTTTTTTTATTTATGATGTTGATATTCATGACAGAGCTGTGTATTATATTCATAATGCCCATCTGGGCTGTGCCTTCATATTAATTGAAAGACTCTTTTAATGTGGAGATGGTGTCTGTCTTCAGGTTTGGGTTCATTTAGCAAGTTTAGGACAGTCTGATAAGCGTGGAGAAAATGTTTCAATATTTGCTCCTCATGTTTACGGTAAAAAGTGAAAGTTTATCACCTCCCCAGGTAATTAGCTTTCAATACAGGAAACATTTTGGGATGAGAGAGGATCTACTGAACAAAATGGAAAGTATGATGAGAGATGAAATGAATTATAGACGAGTGAAGGAAATAGGGAAAGTTTTAAGAGAAATTGTTTTATATAGAATAGTTATTATAACACTTAGTCATTAAAACAGCAGTAATAAAATTATATTTATAGCTGAATAAGGAGTCTCAGTGTGATTAAGATATGGAAGTAGCTAATTGGACTGCTGAAATATTGGGATATTGAAGTGATGAAAAGTATACAAATGAAAATAAAAGTGCATAAAAATTAATGAGGAGACTGAAATAGGAAATGGAATAAAGGAAAATAACAAACGAAGCAATGTATAATGAATAAACATACAGCTGGTAGACAAGGAGATATTGAGGACACTGGGAAAGTGAATGGATATTCCTCCTCAGAGCTGCTGTTCTTGCCGACCCTTTGCTCGAGCCCATGTTCGGGGTTTCTGTGTGTGCAGAAGGATGATTTCTCCCTGCCATGGGTTCACATTCTGTAGGATCAGGTTCCTCCGTGCCCCCCATCCAGCCTGGCCTGGAACACTGGGACACCCCCAGCTTCCCTGGGCAGCCTGTGCCTCTCACAGCCCCACAGCGAAGATTTTCTCCTGAAGTCTTGGCTAACCCTGCCCCTTTTCAGTCCAAAGCCATTCCCTGTGTCCTGTCACCCCCTGCCTGGTCCCCAGTCCCTCCCCAGCCCTCCTGGAGCTCCTCTGGGCCCTGCAAGGGGCTCTGAGGTCGCCCTGGGGCTTTCTCTTCCCCAGGATGAACAACCTCCACTCCCAGGCTGCCTCCACAGGAGAGGTGCTCCAGCCCTCTGAGCATGTGCTTCCTCTCTCTCAGGGGCAAGGGAAGAAAAACTGTTCTCAGCATATAGGATATTTAAAGGTTTATGAATCAGATTATTCTAAGTTCTTTGACTTGTACTTCAATTCTTTCAAGATTCTTATAATATTTTTTTTTAAACTTATTTTCCAAGCTTGGAAGATTTGGAAAAATACTAACAATTTGCAAAACACATAAAACATTTATTATGAGAATGATGAGATTTGCTGCACACTTCTATCTGTAGCTTTGCAGTGATAAATTCAATAGAATTGTTACTGCAATTATATGTCAGGACACACAAAGTTTATGCTTGCACATAAATATGAGATGAACTCTCCTGCCAAGCACTTTAAGTAGCAGCTGATGTTTCATTATATCCCTGATTTATACCAACAAGGTCAGATATTTACAGTTAACTAACTCGGTAAATAATTTTGGCCTCTGAGATACCTTGATGTGAAATATGGTCAGGAACGAAAAGCAAAACAAGGTGTTTGGATTAAACACATTCTCTTATTGCAAGCAAACAACTTTACCTATAGTGATCCATTTAACCTGAATTCTGTTTTATACAGAATTATCTGATTCTCTTCACTATATGTAGCTAGAAAGGCTAAACACCAAAGCTACATTCTGGCTGCATATTGTGTTAAACAGACATGGTTTCAGTAATTTCCATTCCTTGTAGGAAAACGTTGAATTTTGATTTAGCCAAAAACGCTGATTCTGAATTTTGGCCACTGGGTCTTTAGTTTTAGATGATTTTTTCCCCCTGAGAACTGTAGCTTTTATCATGACCAGTGTGATGCTGTCCGGGAGGAAAAGGTATCCTACCTGTCAGAAAGCCAGCTTACTGCTCTCACACTGGTGTTTGGGATTTAGGGAGTGCAGCACACTGCCGCTGCAGTGCCCGGGAGCAGCCCGGTGCCGGAGCAGCCTGGCTGTGGCTGTGTGGCTGTGAAACACCACGCTGGGTCCCGTGCCCCCTCCCCGGCTGAGCTCTGCCGTGTCTCAGGTGCTCACAGTGCTGGGGGTTGGGAGTGGCCCCGAAAATCGAGCGTTCACTGGTGATGTAAATAAAGTCAGCCACTGGACACGACCCTGGGAGGGAGTGAAAAGAACCACGGAGCCAGATGTGTACCGACCTCCTTTCCTCCTGACTGGGCAGTGCGGCACTGGAAGGGCCTCCGGGAGGTCATCCAGTGCAGCCCTCCCTGCTAAAACGAGCTGAACAGACCTGTGGTGCTGCAGAAAGGTTCTCACCCAGTTTGCTATCGGAGGAACTATCGGAGCAGCCCTTTGCATTAGCCTTGCTATCAGCACCATGTTTTTTCCTCTAATATCCAGCTCTGAGCTTCCTTATGCCATTTAAACCTTTTGCTTATTCACCGTGGCCATGAGGAACAGATAATTCCATCCCTCTTTCCAACAGCCCTTTATTTTCCTGATGACTGCTATGATGTTGTCTCATTTTTCTGTCTTTAGGCAAACTACCGCAATTCAATTATTCTTTTGGCACAGGTGGTATTGATTATTCCTAAGCATTCTTGTCCCTAGCACTTTTGCCATTTAAACTATCCTCGGTTTTAAGAGCTAATCTCTACCTCGATAAATTTGTCATGTGGAAGTTTGAGAAAACACAAGTATTTTTTTTCATACAACGTGTAAATAAATGATGGAAGCCTTTGCACTGGGCATTGCAGAAGCCAAATTATAAATGGGTTCAAAAAAGGACTGTACACAGCCCTTATGGAAGAATGGTCCACCAGGAGCAGCTGGAAATCATTTTCCAAAGCAACCTCTAGCACAGGAATTCTGAAATGATGGATTGTACCTGGGAGGGACGAACAAGGAGAGGGTTGTTCTTCACTTGCCCTGGGTCTCATATCCTCTCTCTAAGCATCCGTTACAGGATGTTCCAGTTATGACCTTCTTTTGTGGGATTGCTTCGTCCTTAATAAGCTTAGGATACACTGGTTTGCATATGCATTTTGTAAATTTGTTGGCTTATTATTTCTGATAAAGCCCATAAAAGGATTACGGGCCTCTTATCTCCTACCAGATTAATTGTGAGCTAAAACAGCAAAGGTTAAGAGGCTTGCCATTTCCTTTTTTCTCCTCTTGCAGATGGCTGCCTGAGTCTCTCTAAAAACATTTATCCTTCATCTCGTTCATTAGTTGTTGACCTATACCTTGTAATACAATCATCTTCACTCCTTTTCAAGATAAAGGAAAAACATTATGTAATTATGGAGATAGTCTCATTCTTTGAAATGTCTAATTATTTTTTTGAACTGTCCTTATTTCTTGGTTTAACTTAAGTTTTAAGACAGGAAATTCCAATTTTGAATTAGTCAAGAAAAAAAATAATCATACTGCTTGTTTTTAAGTAGCATCATTTTGGTTTTATTTATTTCCCTCTTCTCCTTCCCTTCTTTTTATTATTAAGAGATTTGGTTGAGACCGGTCTTTGGAGGACAGTAAATTGACTCTGTACAACCTGGATATTATTAATGGGTGAGGGAAGAGCCAATCAGTTTAATGCCAGGGCTAATATCTGTCCCTTTTCCAGCTTCTATTTTCTGACTCATTTTGCAATCTCTTAGTACTGCTGATCTCCACCTGGCTTTCGATGCTCTGACATGACCACAGAATATTATTTTTCTTTTATCTGCTCTGGCAAAAGATTGTGTATTCTGATCTCTAACCTTGCCCTCCCCAGGGTGGGTCGCGCTGCAGTCCCTTTCTCCCTGGGCTGCAGATGGAAACAAATGAAGAACTTCAGCTGGAGCAGGTGCCACTTATGGGATGGTGTGGCATGGGGAGACTGCCCAGGCACTACTGAGTAACTGCTGGTTCACTCTGACACGGAACGGAGATTGGTTCGTGTTCCTGTGCTGGTAACTGCGGGAAATAAAGAGTAACAGTGAGGATCTGAATGCCCTGGGAGGTGCTGATAGCCCTGACCTGGCCCAGTTGGGGCACTGGCATCCCCGCCCA
>VZTF01009647.1:399431-510786 GCA_013397755.1 Cnemophilus loriae
GCCCTGCCCTGCCCAGCCCTGCCCTGCCCTGCCTAGCCCAGCCCAGCCCAGCCCAGCCCAGCCCTGGCACTCTGGGATCAGGGTTCAAACCCATTTCCAGTCCCTGGCTTGGCTCTGCCTCATCCCCCTGGCTTTGCCAGAGCATCTGGGCTCTTGCTGGAGCTGCTGCCGTCTCCTCTCTGCAGAGCAGGTATGGTGTGAGGGGTCCTGGCACGTGGGCACCCTGCGAGGGGTTCTGGCCGTGTGGTCACCCTGTGAGGGGTTCTGGCCATGTGGTCACCCTTGCTGTGAGAGGTTCTGCTGTATGGTCACCCTTGGTTTGAAGGGTTCTGGCCATGTGGTCACCCTTGGTTGGAAGGGTTCTGGCCATGTGGTCATCCTTGGTTTGAGGAGTTCTGGCCGTGTGGTCACCCTTGGGAGCCCATCCTTGCACTGCCCCTCTGCCCCTGCCAGCCTTGCCCTTGGAGTTGGGGTTGGAGGGGCAGGGGGCTGGCTCCTGGGAGTTCCTGGGTGAGTTTGTTTGGGTTTTACAGTTTTGTTCTGCAGTTTGTCTGGTCCTTTGGGGTTAGAGGGGCAGGGGGCTGCATCCTGGGGGATACTGGATNTTGCCCTTGGAGTTGGGGTTGGAGGGGCAGGGGGCTGGCTCCTGGGAGTTCCTGGGTGAGTTTGTTTGGGTTTTACAGTTTTGTTCTGCAGTTTGTCTGGTGCTTTGGGGTTAGAGGGGCAGGGGGCTGCCTCCTGGGAGTTCCTGGATGAGTTTGTTTGGGTTTTGCAGTTTTGTTCTGCAGTTTGTCCGGGCCTTTGGCATTTGAGAGTCGGTGCAATGTTTGTTTCCGTATTGAAAACTTCTCTAAAGAACTGTTGTGAAAAGAAAAGGATTTGGGGCGTAGCTTGTGGATGTTAGTGCCAACCTGTGCCAGCTTCAGCTCATAATTATGTGTTCGATTAACAAGTGAGTTGCTCCAGTTTGCATTCCTTGTTGTTCCCGATGGGGGGGCAGCAGTCCTGGAGAGGGGCAGAGTGGGAAGCTGAGGATGACAATGTTTGAGCTGTTTTGGATTAATCTCCTTACAAGTGTGAGTGAACTTCCTGAATCACGGGCAGTTCATATTTTTCACCGGCCTTCACTTTGACTTTATGTTGCTCACCTGCTGTGATTTCAGAAAGGGAATATAAATGTTACTCTTGCAGCTGAAGAGGGGTGAGATGGCTGTGGAATTTTACTCGTTAATAAAACCTGAAAATCTTCCGTGTAAGTTCACAGAAGAGGCTGAAGAGCATGCAGCTAAAGTCCTGCAATTTACGATTATTCTGTTGGTACACCAGATTTTATCTGCTTGCAGAAGCCTCAGGCTTCACTGAGGTTTGGCCCATCCATTAATGACCATGTTAAAAATGAGCTTATGAGAAGTATCTGACTTTATTTTTGTTTTGAAGTGCGTTAAAATTATGGACTCTTGAAAGCAACACCAAAATACCTGTGAATGAGGTCAAAATGGAGTAGGAAGATTGACTCCTTTGAATAGATGTTGTCCTCCTTGATTTTTATTTTTAATTGATTGCTCCCATGTAGCAAAGCAAAATGATAACTGATGTATATGATCAGATTCCTTGTGGAGAAAATTCTGCACACTAAACATAATGCCCAAAAATAACACTAATTGAGAGATATATCTTAAAATTAGATGACTTTTTTTCTTAATTCTTAACAATTACTAAGCATTTTTATGAGCCAGCTACCATTCCTTGCTTTCCACAGTAAGTTTTGTAATTAACAATGGAAATAAGTAGCTTCAGGCAAGATCTTTGTGTGAATATATATTCACACAAAGAGATATATATATATATATGAGATAGTTTCTCACTTTCTGCAAAGGAATTTATCAGAGTCACATATTTCTGCTTTGGCAGGACCTTTATTGCCTTCTATAAAGTTTTTAATATCTTGAGCACAGCAGTAACTTCTCTCAATTGTTTGTGAGCTCATCTCATTTACACTTTACTTGTTAACTGAAAGCAGCGTTGCTGGAGGAACTCAAATGGACATTTCAGAATGGGAATGCGTGTGAAGTTGTATCATCTGGCTTTTTGAAGATAGTAAAAATGAAAATAACTAAATGCAAAAGAACAAAATTAATGATAGCTGATCTTGTGTAGTGGAGTGTTCCTCTCCTAAAAACTTTCAATGGAGACAAAAGTTACAATTTGTTTTGGAAAGCAAAGTCAGACTTTAAAGTGTACAAGAGGCAGCTCCATGGTCATTAAACTCCCTGAACAAGCGTGCAGGCGAACATCACATGCTTCAAAAGATGCACGAATGCATTTGAAAGGCGCCCAGTTCTATCAAATAGCTCTAGATGGAGACTCCAGCTGAGAGCAAATTAAGACTCGGCCTGGAATGTGGCTGGTGGTTCTGGTTTAATCTAGTACTGAGCATTTAATATCAATAGATTTGCCTCATCAAAAAGAGTCGGGTTGGGATGCTTCCTGTGGATTCCATCACAGAATAACCCTTTGGATGCTGTCACTGTGCAGCGTTTGATGGGAGACAACTGAAAATGCAGCAGATGCAAACGTGGCACACACTGACAAAGCCAAGAGGCTCTGGCACCAGCAAGCAGAACTAACCTTTCACTGCAATGTATAGTAATAAGCAATATTATGACTAATAATGCTAATTAATAATTAATAATGATTAATAGTAATAAATAATAGTCTGTGTGTGGAGTTTTCAGAACTCTTCAGACTCTATCAAGATTAAAATGCCAAACAGGGCATATTTCTCCATTCTTTTTATCACCAGGGGACTTCACTCAGCAGTTTGTCACAAGATATTCTGTAGATAAAGGTTCCCATTAATAATCCTTGCATTTGGAAATGCTCAGTCTAGTAGGTGACAGTAAGAGAACACACTCATGGGTAAGTTTGGCAATTACACTTGGTTTGTATAATTCTGAAATGCAGAAATGTTCGTAAAGCACTGGGATTCCTTGCTTGAGACTGGGTTCAGCAAGTCCCCACCTACCCTGTTTTTTCCCCCTGAAGTGCTGGTCTGGACCGTGGTGTGCAGCAGTTATAGGTTCTGGACTGCCCACCGTGCTCAGTGTGTGATTTTTGGGTATGAAAGCAGCTCCTTTGTTGGTTTTGTGTCCAAATGAAAGCCATTAGTCCCTCGACGCTGCAGCGCGCGGAGCTGTGCGCCAACGAAGGGGCTGATCGTGGAGATTTTTTTATCCCCACTGCTGTTTTATCAAATAAACTGTTGTGCAATGTGTTTGAGTAATGAATATAACATAATAAATGTTGCTCCATTTTCTATTTTGTCGCCAGAAGATGCGTCTCGTGGGAGAGGTTAACTCTAACAATATGATCACTTGGTGGCTTAAGCACTCCACTGAATCAAGGCCTTCTTTATTCTAATTAGAGAGCTTCAGAATAGTCCCCGTGAAAGGAGGCAGTAGAAGCCTGCAGGATTTCAAATGGGCAACCAGCAGGAATTTCTGACAAGTGTTCAGGAAATGTCTTACGGCTGCTTTAAAAGATGAGAGGAATCTTTATGTTCAAGACCAACTATTTCCCTGAAATTAGGGTCATATTTAAAAAGAAATGCCCCTCGAAAAACCCCAAATCTTCCATATCGTCTCTGTTTTTCATAACCAAAACACCATTTTTGTTGGTTTTCTTATACTTGCCTATATAAAAATCTATTTTCTTTTTTCTTTTGGAAAATATGCTGTTTAAATTGGCAAAATACCAAACAGAGCTGATTATCAAAATTAATTCACTTTATATCCTTTGATCTTCAAAAAGACCTCTTCAAGATTGAAAGACAGAAAATATTTATTACTTTAGCTTAAAATATTTTTAAAAATAGGATTGTAAATGCTGACCCGTGCAGCTTTAGTGGATGTGTCTCACTGTCAGAGAACTTCAGTTCACCTTTTATTTCAGGTGCAGTTAGGATATAGTTCCTGAAATCAGAATTGCTCTTGCACTGTTTTAATTCTCATCCTGCTGGGAGCGAGGATTTGTTCCACGTTATTTTATTTCCTTTCTGTGCTGTTATAATTGAGGAGATGCTGGCAGTGTGTGATGCAAGCAGGTGATCTGACTGTACAGCTATTTACACGATACTTGTTCTGACTCCTACTACTGTTTGTGAAATAAGGGGTGAAAGACTTTTAAAAGAAGTTCAGAACACTGAAAAACCAGTTATCACTTCCCAGGGCCTTTGGGACACACGTAGGGCAGATGGCAATTTGCCACCAAAGCACTCAAACTCTTTGAGTTCTTTAACACTTGTTGAGCAAGTCACAGACAAAATTCTATTTGATTTCTGGTTATTCTTCTGTTTTATTAAATGGGCCAAGCTTAAGTGAGGTTCACCCTGGAGAGCAGCAGAAATAATGATGCCTTGCTGGAAATACTGGAATAAGGAATCTGTTGGCTTTTAAAACGTTTTAGTATCTCCTGGCACATGATACCAGTTTAGAGAAAAGAGCTATATCCCATCTGCCAGGTGTAAAATCTGCAATCCTTTTTTACCCTCCTGAGGAAAACATTCACGGTGTCACTGGAGCTTCCTCATGTCCATTACAGATGAAGTTGTTAGGAGCTAATTGAGGATACCTGTCACCCACCTTGGTGCTAGGTACTCCGATTCCTGCACCAGCCTGGATTCCGGGCACAGCACAGAAAGTGCCACGGGGAAGCACCAGTCTGGGCCCCAGGGCTGGTTTTTACTGTTCCATTCAAACAAAGGTGCCTGCTTTGGGAAAGAATCCGTGAAATGTACCAGCTTTGCGTAGACACACAGTCACCTACAGCCTGTAGTTTGTAGTGGGATGCTTGAATCCCAGAAAGAAGAAGATGCAAATGGAGCTTAGAATAGCTTTATTTATGCCTGGTTTGTGATGGTGGGGCCTGGACAATGTCAGGCAGTAGGAGATTATCCTGAACAGACCTTCTATTTCCACCAGTACCCGTTCTTCCTCAAGTTCTAGTCAGCGTATTCGTTAAGTATTCTTCAGTTTGGAGCAGTAGTATAGGAAAGGATAATCCTCCAGGCCTTCTCACCACCATAGATGAGAGTTTTGATCAATGTCCAGCTGCTCAAACCTCTTCGTGGCTTTAGTTTCTGTGTTTTTCTATTTAAAAAGAAAACAAAAGTTAAAAAAAGGGGGATAGAAGACCCAAATGCACAAAAAAGGCTCCTCAGAGTTCTGTTTAATTCCATAATACCTAGTTCAGATTTTATAACAAGGCTGAGTTTTCTGGCTTTAAAATTTGTTCCCCTTATAATGGACCTACTTGACATAAATGTCTTGAGTATCTTTTTGCCCCGGATGAAGAACATGCTCCCAACAATTCAGCTGCACATTTCCCCTTCAGACAGGGGAAGGGGCGTTGCACCGTCCTCGTTTTTATGCAGAGAATGACAAATCTGCCTGGTCCCTCGTTGTTGTGCCACTGGTTAGTGCTAGAAGGATGACTAGCCTTGAATTAAAAAACATTATTTCCATAAAATATCTAGACAATTTTGAGTTCCACGTGTGTAATTTGCAAAAGCCAATAGCCTGGGTGGGAGCTACCTAAAATAGACACTCTGAAGTGCCAAGGAGAAGCTCAAGGGGTCAGCTGGGCCAACTCTTAGCTGATGACTATGGGTAATTATGCAGAACAAAACAGTTTGAACAAGACTCTTCAAGAAAAACTTGAAAATCCAGTCAGTTTATTCCTGGAGAATGACCTAAGTGTGAAAGAACTGAGTCAAAACACGTCCTTAAATGAGTCTGATAGAAAGAGTGAAAATAGATCCCCTCTTTCCTGAGCATCTTCAAGGGGCTGTTGAACAGACAGAGACACATGCTGGCCAAACAGCTCCCAAATGTTTCCTTCCTCTTGCGCTGATTATCTATAGAAAACTCCATTTCTTCAGCCAAATTTTTATTTTCTGAGAATATTTGACAAAATGGGCCTTGCAAGGGAGGAACCCATGGCTGAAGAGTTTTCTTGTGCCTAGGAGAAGACCAGAGCTTAGACCAGATGAGAGAATGGGAGGCTTCTGAAGCCACAGAGCTTCACGGTTACCTGGCATTGCTGCTGGGGGATTCTAGTGTCTGAAGTGATTTCTAGGTTAAACTTTTGTAATTTGTGCAGGTGGTGTATTGGGAGGGACACTGGGAGCTGGTGAAATAGCAGTGGAGATCTGCAGGAGTTGTGTTGTTTGCTGGGCACCTTTGCCATGAGCTGGGGGTCACTTCTGGGAGGACCGGGGGGCTTGAACTGAAGGCTGCAAAGGCTTTCTCCCCTCTGCATTTCTGCTGAGGATTTGCACTTGGCACCTGGTCAGGTCAAACAGAATAGATGGATCTGCTCCGCAGACCTTCTCCTTTTCTGGGGCAGGGGGCCGTGTGCTCTTTTCTGCTTTGGTTCATGTTTCTGTGGCTGGCGTTTGTCGCTGCCTTTGAGGCTGGATTATCCGGACATCTGGTGCTGGAGATTTTCTCCCCTTCGTTAAAGAGACACGAGTTGCTTCCATGCCAGTCTTCTGATGTCTGTCCAGAAGATTCTGCAGGCACCGAGACATGCTGAGTTGTGAGTTTAATTATCCTGGCAGGTTGTTAGAGACAAAACAAAAGATGGGAATTGCCACTCTGATAACAGAAGCCTGTACAGAAAATTCCCGAAGGAATACATAAAAATGAAAACTGCTTAGTAATATGGCACTTCTTCTGCTCAGGAGCTGCCCAAATGTGTTCTGCATGTTCCTGGAAATTCCAGACTTGTGATTGTGTTTACTTTTAATGCTTAATAGACACTATAAAATGACTGTTTATGGGGTGAAAATAAAATAAAGCATTTGCATTTGTTGATATTTTCTCTGTCTGAAAAGCAGGGCATTGTTAACTGATGCCAATCAAATCTGGCACTGGATTCTATTGAGTTTGATACAGTTATTGGCCATAATATGTTTCAACATCTATTTTGTATGTTAAATATTAGTGTACAGTTAAATAACCCAATATATAAAATACAGTCCATGTTTTTGCCTATAATTAACCCTGCATGGATAAAGCGAGTTGTGGAGGACTTCAAGACTGTCCAAAACTCCAAACTATTGAATTTAGAAGACCTAGACATTATTTTATTATTTTTTTGTTTCAAGATGAAGTAACTTGCCATGCAGTTGAAATGTCCATGTCCTTTATGGAATTGGGCTGTCCCTTAGAGGGAACTGTTTGCTACCACAAAGGGGATGCTGCAGTGCAGCCCCTGCTAGCAGCACGCTCTGATTTCAGCCTGCCTCTCACACCTTGTGCAGTTTGGCATTGGCTGTATTGGCTGGGGAACCATTTTCACACAGATGTAAAACCACGAGTAAAGGAAAACTGCTTTTGTTAGTCCTGTATTTCATTCAGAGCAGAATTACTCTTCCAGGAAGACAAAGTGTGATGAATGTATTTACTGTGAGATGCTGGCAAACACACCTGAAAAGCACATTTGAAGTCTGATAGATAATGATGTCAAAAGTGTGTGGCTGAGTAAAACAGCATGGTTTTCCCACATTCATTCCAGGTATCCTGGACAGCCCTGGATTTGCAAACAAAATTATAGTTTCTGAAGCAAGGTCTTGATGTTTCTCATGGCTTATGGAAATATTGGATGACAGGGGTTAAAATCCAGAAAGACAGACAGAATGTTAGGAAATTGTCAGAGAGAGGAAAATAAAGAACGTGATTATCTCCTACAAGGGCATCTCATTGTCTGCTGGTTTGATCTTTGTCTCGGGGCATAGCAGAAGTGCAGAAGATCTAGAAGAGCATGCTGCACGATAATCAGCAGAGTGAACTTTTGGTTTTAAGTAACTCATGCTAGGAGCCTTTAGGCTGAGAAAACGGAAACAGAGAGGAAGTATGAATTAGCTGGAGAAGGAGAGCAGGAGGGAGTTGTCTCTTCCATATGAGAATTAAGAGCCATCAAACCCAGCAAGTGGTTGGCTCAGTGTGATTAAAGAAAACAGTTCCTCACACAGCATGAAGTTAAGCTGTGGAAGTTGTTGATCCAGTGCATTGTGTGTAGATAATAAAATTTGTGTGGGTTCAAAAGCAGTTGGACAAGGAGGTAACAAATTCAAGTTATTAAGACTTATTGTATTCAAAATAATTACTTTGCTTCAAGAAGTTCTTGACCCCTGAATGTTTGGATTGTAGAACATTCCCACAGAACACTGTGTACACTCTGTCCCTGGATGCCTGTCAGGTTCCCACAGGCTTCCTCAGTCATCTGCTGTTGGCCCTGCTGGAGTTTTGAACCAGAGGGATCTTTGGTTTGACCTTGTATTTCTGTTCTTACAAATCAGATTACTCATGTGTATCTGGTTTAAAAAAATAAATAATAAACTTTGTGAAAGGGAAGAGGGCTTACATCTACTTTCAAGTAGAAATACAAATTAGTAATTAAAATCACAATACATCTTGTGATTCTTTGTTTCTGACTTCTTGGACAAAAGGAAGGCTGTGGCTCAGACTGGGGAGCCACGCTGGACTAACTGGGAGCACTGGCCTCACTTAGACTGTTCTGTTTTTCTGACAGAACCTGAAAACTCTGTGTTAATTTCTAATCAAGACAAACCAACAAATCAGAGAATATAGATAATGTAGCACATTTAACACGTGCTTTATTTACACATTTGGAATTGTGGTGTATCACGGGCAAGTGGTACCAAGGTCTCTGAACAGGAGCATGATCTCTTCCCCTCAGACTTGTAAATGTGTGTGTCTTACAAGTCAGTCTTTTTGATTAGCAAAGATGTTGAGCTCCTGTATAAAATTAGAGTTTACAGTTGTCGGATCTGTGAAAGAGATGATTTTTCTCTGTGGAACAGTTCTGAATATAACAATGTCTGCAGGACTGTTTAGCATTTAATTGTATATTCAGCACTTTCTTGGGAAGAGAAAGATCTCTTGCTATCTGCAGAGATATTCAAAAGCCTTTCTTTTCCCCATTCTTCAAAAGACCTTTAGACTGTTATATTTGCCTTTCTATGCAGGAACAGCAAAACAGTCTCTGGAAGGTGGTGAAGCAGAGTTGTGAAGAGATGGGAGAAGGGGCTGAACTTTATGTTGCATTTTACTTGTTCGTGTCCCCCAGCATTTGAAGTTCAGGGTTTGGGACCCCGCGGATCAGCAGCACCTCCTGCAGTGGCTGTGCCCGTGCTGAGGCTGGGAGAGGGTCGGGAGGAAAGGTGCCAGGTGCCAGAGCCTGTCTGGGTTGCTGCCCCTGCAGCCCGGAGCTGTGCGGTGCCGGCGCTGAGAGCAGTCCCTGAGCTCAGCAGCTGAGGAGCCTCTCAGCTCTGCAGGGCTTCCACTCTCCCCTGGTACAAATACCTGTTCTCCTCGAGGTGGTGATGGAGAAAATGCCTTGCAGCTTGAGGGAAGTGGTATGGCTGCTTCTGGCTATTTCTCGTTTCCACTGAGTTGATTTGTGGTTGCCCCTGTGGGTAGAGAGAACAAAAACCCCCAAACCTCAAACCAAACCCTCCCCTTCTCCACCCCAAAACAGCCCCTCAATACGTGAGAAGGCTTTTGCAACAAGATCAGATTCCTTCAGAAGCCTTTTCAATTTGTATCATTTTCACTGGCTTTTTCCTTCCTTTTATGCCAAACCCTTACACAATAATCTTTTTCTTAATCTTTTTTTTAATACGGTTTCTACCACCATTGGCTCCTAGCAGGTTGCTACATAATTTATTCTATTATAAATTTCAGAGCCAAAAGCTGTGGGAGTTTGGTGCAACCCCTAATGGAACATATATCTAATTTGGAAATCAGAGAATTTTTTTACTGAAACTCTTGGGAACTGTTTTTTTGCATCAACTTCTTAACAAGTTTATAGATAATTGTTAATTCATATGTCTTGCAGTTAGAGCTGTTGTTCACATTGCTTCACTGTTCTATACTGTAATTCACAGACATATTTTATTTTTTCCTTTTTTCAGAAAATAGTAATTAGTATAATTCCTAACAAATTCATCATTTCTACTCTTGAATAAAGTCAGTGATAAATGGCCTTTGTCAAATGAGATCATGTTTTGTGTACTTTTTCTAACCAGCTAAAATTTAGAAAAGAATTTTAAAAAATCATAGCTGCGTTGTTGTTGTTAGTGTTGTACCTTTGAAAGGTATTAAACACAGACTTTGAATGGTACTAAATTTCTGTAATGTAACTCGATGATAAAAGAAATACACAACTTTACAACACAGCTGTTGCTAGGGATTGGCAGCATTCGCAAATTACCAGAACAAGTCAAGACCTCTGGAATAAGAACCCAGTAAAAAAAAGATGTTTCAGGCACATTAGGAGAATGTGAGTAGAATTCTCATGATAGATGAGAATTTTTTAATAAAAGAACCAAGAAGTTTAATGCCCTGAAGTTATTATAACTATTTTCTTTTAACAAGTAGACCAAAGTTGTACAGCAACCACAAAAATATAGGAAAAAGGTATATAGGTCTCCTGTATTGTAGAATAAATTAGATTAATGTATTCAGAATGACAATTACCACTCACTTGATTTTCTTCCCCCAGACTGTCTTCTCTGTTTGACAGAGCCAAACACAGCAGCCAGTAGGGAAGGTCAGTTGTCAGTGAGTGTCCACAACTCTTTAATTGTCTGGAACTCTGTTGCTTTCCAGTTTAACTCTTAATTTGCATCCGTAGTAAATGGTTTTGTGCAGATTTATGCCTTTTCTGTTGGACCCTACAAAAGGGATTTTCATTATTACGGGGGGTGAAGCATGTTGGTTTAGGGATATTTTTCTCTCATATATTAAATATCGAAGCACTAACCTGCTTTGCAATAATTTATTTTGTATTTGTGACCAGATCACTGTGAATTGTTGACTTATTTTTGGGTGAGAAGACTGATTTGTCCTTTTGGTCAAAGAAGGAACATTCAAGGCTTTTATTGTTCTTGGTGACTGGGGATTAATCCTTTTTAACCAGTGTTGTTTTTAAATCCTATGTACCCCCTTCCCAATGAGAGGTGACTGCTAGTTTAGGGACTAAACATTTCCTCTCAGTGCTGTGGGGAGCTTTTTGGCTGTCAGTGATGGTGGGGGGTGTGTGGGGGTTTGTGATTAAACAAATGAAGCAAGTGGATTTTTTGTGGCGTACAATCCATACGCAGAGTAAGAAATACAATTGTAGCCTATAAAGAGCTTTCTAGACATGCAAACTGACAAATCTGTGTGCTTCTAACACGGAAAATGTTACTGAATAGTTATTGCTTGGACTGAATCAGTTAGAAAATTGTTATAACAGTTTTGCAGTGAAAATTGCCAGCTGAAGGCTAATTTGTAAAAAGGATTGAAGTCGATCGAATTACTTTTCTAGCGTAGTAGGTGGAAACTATTCTGGCTCTTCCCAAACGGCGAGGCAGAGCTGTAAATGTGATGGCTGCATGTGAATCAGTGCAGCAGGCTGCTCGTTTAGCTCGGTTAATATCAGGCTTGTGTGCAGTCAGGCTGGCTTTGAAAGAGGACGGAGATTGCTGCTGACAGCACCCCCTCCGCACAGAGGGACCCGCGGTCAGCAGGACGAGAAACCTGAAAGCCCAGCGGTGGCTGAAGGTGCTCAGTGCTGCCTGGGCCACACGTGCGGACCAGGCTGTCAGAGGCGTCACTTTTGAGCTTTTTTGTGCTGCTGTAGCCAGACTGGTAACTCGTGACTTGGACTTCTGGGATCTCTGGGAGCAGGAAGCTGGGAAGTGGCTTTCTGCTCATTCTGCTTTTCTGTAGCCTCTGAAAGCAGACTTTTTACTGTCTCGTTTCTGTCAGCGTGAGCACGTGGAAGGTGAAGTACTCTTAAATGAAAGTCAGATTCGTGGTAAGAGGCTGATCCCAGATAGGAGTGGAAGGCATCATAGTGAGGATCTGTTTTCAAGGTGAACCTTTCTCTTTGAAGCTTTCATCCTCTGCTTCATCCACTGTTGTTTGTTTTTACTTCACGCACAGCCCTTTGGAAATGTGTCTATCAAACCCGAGCACTGCAACCCTGAGGAATAAGGATTCCACCAGCAACTCCTGCTCGTGCTTTCTCTAATCAGCTGAAGTGCTAATGAGTAATCAACGGCAGTGGGAGAATTTACGGCGGGTCTGGTTCCACGCTCAGCGTGGTGAGCAATTTTTCGCTGCTGCGAGGTCCCAGCTTGACACCTGGTGATACATCTCAGATGTCTGAGACAAGCTGAGAGCAGAGGGATGGGCATCTGGGGTGCAGTTTGCTGGTTCAGAAGCCTGGTGTGAGGAAACCTCGACACCTGGCAGGGAACATTTCCACTGTCTTCAAAGTACAACGTGAACCCTGGTGTGTTGCTGTGATGGCAGATGACACCAGTTTTATTTCAGGTTGTAAATTCAGGTTTTGAGAGCTGATGTGTGACTGAGAATATGGCTGCAGGGGTAGAAGGAATAAAAAGAACTTCCCTGTGAATGTTTAGCCTTCATTTAATCTTCCTAGTGTAAACAATGAAGCTGTTCCCTTAGCACATCATTTCAGTAAATATTCTTGCAGACTGCAGTCATCCAAAATAGTTTTGGTACTGATACAGCCAGTAGACCACTAACTCCAAAGCTTGGAAAAAGTGCAGTAAACATTTCAGCATCCAAAACTGTGGATTTTAACAGCAAATGAATAGCTCAAAAGTGTATGCTTTGGCTTTGATGTAGCTAAATATGTTGAACCACAGAGACTTGAAAGAACTTGATAAATACTCTAAAAGAAAATCAACTTCCTCCCAGCAGCCCAATAAATAATTTCCCCCACTCTCTTTCAACTTGTTTTGCAGAGGAGGGGAACAGAAAGGCTACTAGAAAACATTAAATCTCAAAAAACTGAGCCAAAAAACGCCACGTGAGCCTGAAGCCTTCCCAGAGAGAGATGGAAGATTCTAGACATAATCCCACCCCTTAATCTCCCTCCTGCCGCCACCACAGGGCTGCAGCACTGCAGTGTGTGAGTCACCAGTGGCAGAAATGCGTGTGCAGCAGTGCAGGAGGTGGCAGCTGCTGGCATTTCCACTGGATGATACAACACGTGATGGGGAGTGATGCAACAGGGGAGATGTGGAAACGGGGCAGAAGTCAGAGGATACTGGATTCTTGCACAGTGAGGGTTTCTTTGTTGTTGTTGTTGAGACACTGGAAATAGAAGAGAGGTTTTGTTTCAGTTTAGGTGGGAGCTTGTCTCACTACGTTTGTAGTTCAGAGGGAATTCAGCCTTCAGAAGGGTGGAGGGGCATTGCAAGGCAGCAGGAAAAGATGCCATGAGTTGGAAGCAAGTGCTCTTGATGCATCTTTCTTGGCCAAATAATTGCGTGCACCATTAAAGCAAACAAAGTTCTGCTCTGGTTGTACCATGGCTCAGTGGGAGCCATCTCTGTCCCTGAAAGCAGTTCTCCTGAGCACTTCACAGAGGCCCCAGCGTTGCTCAGCACTGTGAATGCTCAGCACTATGAATGTCAGCACAGAACCATTTCTGCATTCCACACGCTGAGCTCACAGCTGACGTGAGAGCTGACTTCCCCATCAGTGCTGCCCAGCAGAGGACGGTTTGGCATCTCAGAGATGGTGGTACTCAGGATGTGATCCCCACTCTCTGCACACTTCACGGGTCTCCACTCGAGGCTTCAGTGTCCACTCGTGGTTTGATAGCATTGAATATGATCTTGGAGTTTACAGGAGAACATTTCCAGTAATTCTGTGATTATCTCTGCATGGTGCATGATTTTCTTGTGTTCAGTTACTCTTCCTGACTAGGTTGTACAGTGAATTTTTGACTTGGAGACTGTTCATAGTAAACTTGTTGTTTGAGACATCAAGGCAAAGGGAAGGCTTCTGAATAAATGTTCAGACAGAAAACTAACTTGGCAAACATCTCAAGGGTGAATGTGTTCAGGCAGGAGGGTATCACAAGCAGGTTACACATGGGCTGGCAAATGCACTTATTAGCAAATACTGAGCTAAAAGTTTCTGTAGCATTATCAGCTTTGAAATCTGTCCCTTAATGGTTTCAAGCAGCACATTTGGAGGATTCAGCAGACTCTGAGGTGCTGCTTTAGTCTGTACAAGTGTAAATAAATTCAAGAGTGAATGTTCTCTAGGTAGGGAGATGAGTAAAGCCTTCATTGGATCTGATCAGTGATCTTCATGCTAGTAATTTTTAGTTATTCTGGTACAAGTGGCTTTCATCTCAAGAACTCCTGCACATTACAGACGGATTTAGATTCTGAAACAACCCAGAAGTTTCTAAAAGCAAAGGTCTTGCTACCTGTCCAGAACAAATTGTAAATACGTAACACTCTTAACTCAGTAGCCACACACGCACTTCAGACTCAGAGTTAGTGCTTGTAGTGACTGTCATATGAAAAGGTTTACTTGGGCATAGGAGTAATTACTACTGATGGGTGCCAATGGCTTTAGGTTTCAGTGCACAGAACTTAGCTCTGCTTATAGGATTTTGTTAACACCTCTCACTGAAGATTAACCTGATCTCTGTAGCACAGGAAATTAAAAATCCCTTGACAGTCATCTCCAGATTATGAGTGGGAAGGCAAGATGAAGTGTCTCTTAGCCCCTCGGCATGCACCTTTCTCTTCTGTTTCCTAGAGGGAGGTAGGAAGAGTTGTAGGGATTAAAAAAAAAAGCCAATGGTACTGACAAGCAACACATCTTTCATCTGGGTTATGGCGCTTTTCACTTCTCTGTGTGTTATTCAAGTAGCTGGAAGTGCTTTTATGTTTAAAATTCAGCTTTCAAAGCTTGTACCTGAGAGCAGGGTAAGTTATTGTGATTTTTCAAGTGTTTTAATCCTTGAGTAGTGCCCATAAATATTTAACAGTGGCTACTACAACACGGTCTTAGTCTGACTGATACACATGGGCATTACTGCAGGGCAGGTAATGAACAGAAAACTGGGGGGAGTGAAAGAACCTTAATAACTTTCTTCCTAATTTGCTCCCTCACAAAACTTGGTTTTGTGGTGCTAAGCCCCATCACAACGAGACTATTGAGGTGGTTTTCTTTCTGTCCTGCTTCTGTGCCTTACCCCAGCCTTCTCTCCTACAGAGTGGGGCGGCCAGAGGAGTTTTGGAATGGAGTGGGCAGGACGTGCTGTCAGGGGTCACTGAAAAGCTGCTGGAGTTTTCTGTGTGTGATGCCCTTCTGCTGGTTTAATCAAGAGCCAGTTTGCCTCTGGGACTTTCAAGAGTTCAAACGAAGTTGTTTTTCTTATGATTGCAGATGGAAAGCCTCTTCCTTCCCTTTTGTTTGTAATTCCTCAGAAATAATTTTGCCGAGAGCTGGCTTTGTTGCCCTGGTGGCATTGGATATAGGCAAGGTTTATGTTTAGGTAAGGAACCAGAGAAACTCTTGAGGATTAAGTTCACTGTGTGCTTTGGGAGAAGTGTTAGAGAGGAAAAGAAGACAGGAGTGGGTTAGGACTCGGTGCCTTCTGTCACCCCTCTCAAGGCTAAATGCTGTATGTGAATGGCTGTGAACTTTTGGGTTTAATACACCTGGATTTCCTTTGTGGTGTTTCCCAGTTCTTCACTTTTATCCAGCTCGTAAAAATAAAACAGTTCTGTGCTGGATTTACTGTACTTGGGAAGAAGCTAAGATGATGGAGTGTGTTGTAAATTTCTAATGGAAGACACTCAGGGCTTTAGGTGTAAAAATTAAGAGGTTTGTTGTCATCGGTCCTTTGGGGTACAAATAAAAATCTCCTGCTCCTGTAGGTGTGACTGCCAGGGCCCCTGTGAGCAAAGCCTGGGCAGAAATGACACTGGAATGCCTGGATGGGTGAGTTTAGGAGAGAAGTGTGCATCTCCTGAGCTGGGCAGTGGCACAGGACGTGTTCAGGCACCAGTTTCCAAGCCATGTACCTGTTTCTTTCATCCAGCTTAGAGGAAAATCATTTCCGTGGTAGGAAAACCAAAAGCCTAGAAGGCAAACTGCCCCCCCTTGCTGCCACGGGCACGTAGAGCTAAACTCCCTTTGATATCCTAATTTTTAAAGCTACTTGGTGCTAGGCTGATTCATTTTCATAATCCTTTTACCGTAATATGTGTATTTTAGTCATAGCCTGTGTCACTAAATCATGAGTTTGGATCTGAATTCTCAGTAATTTAGGAGACTCAAAAGCTGGTTTGGGCTGGTTACGTTTTCATCCCTCTCGTCTGCCTCTAGGTGTGCTGCTGGAATTGCATTCCAGATGGGAACGGGAAGTACTTAAATTCTCCTAAGGAGGAATGGGAAGTGGGCAGTAAAAGGCACTTCCTGACACCTGAGGCGTCTTCTGTGCTTCTGCTCCAGCTGCGCAGGTAGAGAAGCCCCTTTTCAGTGATTATTTGTCCACTTTCATGGTAGGAAGCGGCTGTGATTCACCACGGGCCTGCTTTGTCTTGATTGAGCCTGTCAAACAAACAAACAAACCCAAACCGCAGCAGAGAGCTGCCTGAAATTAGCAACTGCACAAAAGATGCGTTCCCTCCTTCTCGGAGTCTGCAACTCCTCCCCTCGCACATAAGGTGCAATCACATGGAAGGAGGCAGGATGAGTACTGCCTTGGAAGCTTAGGAATGCCAAATTCAACTCCAGTCAGCTGCTGTGAAATCACAGAAGGTACAGCAAGCAGCAGGAGCTGGAGAGATAACAGGTGACGGTTTAAAACAAATAAATACGGGAAAATTTTATTAACTTGAAAGAATTTTGTTTAAACATCACCTGGCAGCACACGCATCAGATGAGGTGAAAACACAGAGTAGAACAAATGGAGAAAAGTAAAGGTCTGTGTTCTGGTAGTTCTCTACTTTGATGTACAGTGTGTGCTTATGAGATAGTTAATAACTGTTAAACAAGAAGGAAAAAAATCAGGCTCAAAAGGAAATTAATTTCGAAGTCCACATTCTTGAATGTCAGAAATCAGATAGATAAGGAGAGAATTCTAGTGTCAACTGTTAGGGGTTTTGTACATGATCTAACTTCAGATTTCCCTGAGTTAATATAAAACTCCTTTATTTGTCATCCAGTACTATTTCAAATGATCTGCTTCTTTATTTTGTACCACAGAAAAAGTATGAAAGGAGGAAAAAATAATTCTGAGGAACGAGACAGGAGCAGTTTAACCTTTCCTTTGACATTTCTATAAGAAATCCACTAAAGTTTACTTTATCCAAAAAGTTGTAGGGGAGGAAATTGAAGCTTGGGGAGAGAATGAAGGGAGGGAAGCAGCTTTCAAGCATGAAAATTTGCCCAAATCTTCTCTTAAACGAGCAGTGTTTGTTGTCTTTAATTGTTCAAGTCAGGAGCAGCCAAGGACCAGCGGGTCTGAAGAGCCCCGTGCCTGCAAGCTCTGGAAAAGGAAATCACAGCAGAGTTTGCCAGGCCGAGCCTGACACTGTGGGCTGGAATCTTCTGCTTCCCGCACCCAGACCCTTCGGGGAGTTTCATCTCTGCACTTTGGTGACTTTGTGCAATTTAATTTTTTCCCTAAGCAGAAGTGGGCTTGGGCAAATGCCTCCTTTTGGAAGAACTTACAGCAGCAAACATCTGAACCTGCCTCGTGGTTCGCCATGCAAAGAGCCTGACAAGGGCAGAATGCAGCACTTAGAGCTGACCCAAAGCCTCATTAAATTAGAAATCTGGGCGCCTATTGCCGAGGTGTATGAAAATCAGATTGAGACACTTTCACTCGGGCCTGACTTTCTGCTTTTGAACAGATTGGAGCTGTAATGACATCACAGATGGAAGCTGAAAATATATTCATTCTCATGAGATATTCTTATCTGGAATTCTGAGAGGCCTGGTTGCTATCCCAAGTGTCATATAAATAAATGACTAAGTGGAAAAATGCTTTTAACTACTGAATGTGATCTTTCTTGTTTGACTCTCAGAAGCTGGCCATGCTCTCGGTCTCTCTGTAGGTTGGGAGTGTTCTTCAGTGAGAGAAGTCAGATCTATTTTGCATTGTCTGTGAGAATGTCCCACCAAAGGTAGTTGTTAGTTTGACCAGGCGTGTTTAAGGATTCTTTCATTACTTACAGATCTTCTTGGGCAGCAGCGTGTTTTTTGAATGAACTTCCTGCATTAAGAACAAATCAACTTTCTGCAAGTGACACCAGAAGACATGAGCTTCAAAATAAGCTTTTCCTCCAGTCTTTGAGATTATTCACGTGCAGGACAGTCAATGATCTGTTCGAGGAATCAATAAACTCAATTATGTGATTTTGCAAACGTTTCGGTGTCAAAACCACGGGAAATGGTATCCTAAGGCAAAAACTGTCGAGGTGATTCTGAGCTGAGGATCAGAGCCCCCTGCTCTGAGCCACTGGCAGCTGAAGCAGTGTCACAGCCTCAGTTCTGAGCCACACTGTCCACACCGAAAATCTCTGTCTTGAGCGTCTGTCTTCTCTTCGTGCTGAGGAAGGCAATCTTTGCTCGTCCATGTCCTGGCAGGACCTTGCAGCTAAGGAAGATTGAGGAGTTATTTCCCTTTTTTGCTTTTTGTCTGACTTTCATCTCAGAGGGAACGTCAGAAGAAGGGGAGAGATTGATATTATGCAAAATCCAAGTTAGAGGGTAAAGGAACCATTTCCGTGGAAAATTAGGTAACAAAAAAAAGCATAAACAATCTTGTCCAATTTTAGCCAGGGATTCTACAATGGAATTATGTGGGAAAGCAGGAAAAAAGTATCAATCTTAGTATGATGCTGGCATTTCTGTAGAACTCGACAGTAATTATTTCACCATATTCAAGTTGCACTGTATTAACACAATTTCAATTCTAGACTGGTTGAAATATGTGTCTGTGAAGCTGGTGTCAGACTACAGAACACTTCAGGCAAATGGCTTCATTTCCCTTATCAAAATCAAGGATTCCCGTTTTTTTCAGCCACTGTTTTATGCCCTTTATAGCAGTCCCAAAGCAAATGATGCAGGTTGAATTTTTCTGCTGTGCCTACAAACGATGAGGTTTGTCAGCACCTGTGAAGTCCTGTAAGCAGAGCAGTTTTGGTCAGGGGAAGGCTTTGTTTCTGTCGCCTCTACTCTGCCTGTCCAGCAGCTGTTTAATAAGAGTTTGGTTTCATTTGTGGTTAAATCAATACTGTTAATGAGTATATGTGATGATTATTATAAAAAACTCATCAAAGAATCATTTAGGGGGGAAAAAAACCACAACTAAATGAAGGCAATTTCACTCATGTCCAGGTAGTGTCTCATTTCATGGATGTTTCAAGGCTCCAGAGAATCTTACAGTTCTTTCATTAAGTAAAAAGAAAAAAGGTGAAAGGGAGCTCAGCTGGTGCATGCAGAGCGTTGGCACCTCTTCTAATTGAAAGAGAAGATAAAATAAAAGTGTGAAGAAATTATTTCTACCGGTTGTAATGTCTGAGATTAGTGAAAGCAGGTTACAAAAGCCCTGCCTAAAGTTCAGCACTAGTTCACCTGTGAGTACTTGTCTGGAACTTAGGCAGCCACAACTTTAATCGTGTGGAGAAAGGGGGAGGGGAAGGTCTATACACCAATGGGAGTGACCCAAGGAAATTTGTAAATATTCCCCAGGCGATTTTTTTCATATAGAACTGAATCTCCATCTCTTGTCATCCTTGGACAGCAAAATGAACAGGACAGGCACAGGGCTTGTGTGTCCTGTTTAGTCCACGTCTTCCAGCCCACCTCCTCCTGGGTTCTTGCAGTGGGCCAGGTTCATGTTTGCTGTCATTAATTTCCATTTGGCAGTGTGGATTTACAGTACCAGAGAGTTTGGCCTGGATTTTTGAGAGGCTGGCTAACTGGAAGGAAATACCAGTACACATTCAAAGGCCCTTTTCTAACCACGATGGAGTAATTGGGAGTATTTTGGTAGTTTCAAAAGAATAGCAACTCACTGAGGGAATTAAATTGAGCTGATGAAAGAAAGCCTTTTACTTAGAACCAATAAAACGTATTAGACTTTGCAATAATCTGTCTGAAGTGGTTTTGAAGCCCTTTGCCTTGATTTTATTTGAAGTTGAATTGGACAGTACGTTTAACATAGTGTGGGAGACGATCTTGAACTGGTGTGGGGAGCTATGAAATGGGATGTTAGATCTCTGACTCAACTCTTGCAGCCACAGAGGAATTCGTGGAGTCTGAAGGAAAGGTCTCCCTGCAGGATCAGACTGTGCCTGGCTGAGATATATTGACTTTTGTAGAGGAGGGGTGGGGGAAACCGAAACAAAACAGCTTTGGGGTGATTTCCCAGTTTGGGATTGTGAGAGAGGCTCGTGGTGGGGAGACCCTTTGAGTGTCCTCTGCTCTCCAGGTGTGTCCTGGCCGTTGTTGGTGAGATCTGGAGCTAAATGGGTCACTGACCTTACTTTTTGCGTTTTCTTTTCCCTTTTTTCTTCTCTTTAAAAGATTTTAATGCAAAACAACATTGAAATTGTCCTGTTCGAGTACTGATGACTATTTCATAGCAGACCGTGATGCTGCCTGACTTCAGATTTCCTTTCTCATTCCCCTGTGTCTTTTTCTCAGCCTACAAATAACCTGGCAATCAAAATAAGAAACAAATAATATAAAAAGAAGGTTCATTAGAATATCACATTTTAATACCTTTCTATTGTTAAGATCATCACTCATTTAAAAAATGAATACAGAAGTTTTTACAACTTTATGGGTGCTTTTTTAAAGTGTTTAGTTACTTCTTGGACTTAAGCTACCATTTTGTGCCATCATAACAGACTGACAAAAACTCCTGCAGAAAAATGACATCCATTATTAAAAATTTTCCCAGGAAACTTCCAGCAGACAAAAAAATTCGCTAGCTATAGCCAATTCCTCCTTTGTTCTTTTTAGCTGCGCTGATCACAATACCAAAACTTCATTCTTTGTAATTGGAATAACCATCACTTATATCCAGCAGTTCCGTGTAAAATACTGCCTCAGTGCGTTTATTTCAGCCCGGTACGGTGCTCTGCCTGCCCGGACGCTGCTCCTGTCGCGTCTCTTCTACGAGCAGAAGGCACAAGATTGGGTTTCGCGTTGTCAGAATGTTTCTTTCTCATTTAATGTGTCACACAGCTTTTTTTTCTCGTGGTCACAGCAGCCTCCCGAGGCAGTCTGCCTCTGAATTCCGTGGGTTTTGCACTGCTGTACAGAGGTTGTCACCAGTCCCAGGCAGGCTTCTCACAACCTCCCTGCCTTCTTCGGGGAAAATGCCGAATTTCACTCGGCGTTGTTTGGTGCCTAAACTCGTATTTGCAGATTTCTGTTGAAACAAATTAGGAACAGAAAGTTTCCTGGTAACCACCACCTCCTTCAAGTTTTATCTCGCAGATAAAGTAAGAGATGTTTGTTCTAGTGTGCCTGTGGCTTATCAATGCTGTTGTCAGAAAGCAGGCACATTATCACGCAGACTACAGGTGGTGTTGACATTTATGGATCCCATTTTCTCTAAATAGGCTGCTTTAGAATCAAAATCGTATTCAAAAGCTGCCTTTCAAAACAGTGTTATTTCTCTTTGAAGAGAGAATTTTGCGAATTCAGACAATTAGCATTTTTAACAGCTTGCACTTTGGAAAGAAGGTAAGAAAGTCAGCACCCACAGCTCCTGCATGAGGGATTAAGTAACCTTTAAACTGGAGGCATTCTCAGCTCTCTGTAATTAGCTCTCCAATGAAACTTTGCTCCAAAACTGCTTTTAAATGGTGTTAACTCCGCCTGGTTCTTGTGCAAAACCCGACCCTCGCCGCAGCGCTCCACTGCTCCGAGTTTGGAGGAGTATCATTAAATATGAAAGATGACATTGCTTTTGAAAAATATTTTTAGTGAAAATTATCACACGCCAAAGCAGACAGAACTTCTCTCCCTGGTTCTAAAGGCCTCATTTTCCTGCCAGTCATCCCTGTACAGCTGTGCCTTCGGCAGCAGCCGTGGCAGTGCTGCATCGTCTCTTCTCAGAGGGTTTGGAGCCCTCCCTGGGCTTTCACTCGGTGTTTATGTGAGAATTCCTGGGGCAGTGGGATCTGCAGACGGCCCTAGGGGGTGGGATGGAGGTGATGGGATGATGACGGAGTTTTTCAAACGGAGATGTATCCATTCACTTTTTCACTTCTCTCACGTGCGTGTTTTCTGCTGATGTGGTGGCTGAGTGAGAGAGCTGAGCCGGGAGCAGGGCTGGTCCCACCGGAGCGGTGTCAGGCTGCGGGAGCGCTGCCCTGGCCGTGTGACCGCTCTGCAGGTGCAGCCTGCCGGGGTTCTGGAGTGTGCCCGGGGCTCTGGAGTCTGTCTGCCCGGGGCTCTGGTGTCTGCCCGGGGTTCTGGAGTGTGCCGGGGGTTCTGGAGTGTGCCCGCCNGGGTTCTGGAGTGTGCCCGGGGTTCTGGAGTGTGCCCGTGTCAGTCGGGACCTGTGCCCGCACAGCTCCGTACCCAGCACCTTCCTGCGACAGCCTCCGGTAAAAGCAGCAATTCGCTGGGCTCTGGCTGCCCTGCAGTGCTGCCAGCCCCCAGGGCTCAGGAAATGCAGTGTACGAGTGCGGTGTGCCCAATGCTTCCTGTTCAAGAACAGCCGAGGTTATTTAATGGCAATTAGGGCAGATTTTTAAAAAAGAGAATAATGAGAGACAGTGACCACTACTTCCCTCTTCTTTGCACCTTGTCTTTCCCCTTGGGAAAATGGACTTGCTGCACTAATTACAAAGGATCAGAGCTGCTTTGAGGACCAGAGCACCCCAAACAATCTCAATATCCTTGTCCACGGAAGTGATTCAGTACAAAATACTGTACTGACTTTACGTTTTATTTCCACTTCATTACATCTCTGTTTAGAAAGAATATTTTTATTTCACCGTGCCAGGTGTACGTTGCTATTTCAAACATCCTATTAAGGCATATTAATTTGGAAGACACATCTGAGGCACAAATCTAATAGCTGAAACATTTTATTTACTTATGTTTCTAAGACTTAGGTAACTCCACGAATTGCGTGGGTTTTTTCCACCCCATTTACAAAGAAATTGCATCTGGGTCAGTGTAAAAGCTGAAGAGATTTTAGCCCAGCTGGTGTATTGTGGTTCTTGTTTGTTTTCCCTCTGCAAAGTAATAAGTGAGGAATCATCTTGAGAATTGCTGAAATAGTTTCCTGTATGATACCAGGATTTTTTTAAAAAGTGGAGCTGTCTTACTCGCTTATAAATCCTAACATGAATAAAAGAGAAACAAAACCCATCTACACTGTTACCACATGCCTCAAGCAGCAGGAGAGTGATTTTCCCCTTAATAAAGAAATTGCTTGTTTACAAATAATAAAGACAGAAGACACTTCACATTATAATGGGAATGGCTGCTAAACTGATATTCTTTAAATATGAAAATCTAGTTTTAAGAACAGGAATTGGGAACCTCCAGAATTCTCTCTGGACGATCAAAGAAGACTTATTTAAATTCCAGTTGTTTGAAATGCATTGCAATTTGTAAACCTGCGATGTGAATTTGCACTTCTATTAAAAAATATCAAAGTCACCTCCCAAGGCTCTTCAGGTGATAATATATTTCTTTTAGATGGGCAAACTAAGGCATGGAATAATTAACTAGTTGTTCCGGGTCAGTTAGCTTAGGCCAAAACTATAATAAAAAGATCCCAAATGTCCAATATACAGCAGAAGTCAGTAAACAAACAGCTCCTTACATTCTCTGCTTTCAACCCATGTATAAACTTTTTGAGATCTTGGTGAAGAAAAAGAATAATTCTGCATTTCACTAATGCATGACAGACTCAAATGTTGAAATTCTGAACTGATGCTTTATTGTTTGTTCCCTTTTCTCTGTGTTTCCTTGACCAAGAGCAGAAGCAGAGCGGTGATGGGGTTCTGCCACTGGAGCAGTAATTAACCGGGGCTGGCTTGGGCTGGCAGCTGCCACCCTCCCGTGCTCGCTCTGTGAGGGCCAGTGCCTGTGTTCCTTTACCGTGCATTGTTAGACTGGGAACGTGGTTTATTCTGCACTGACTAATTATTAATTATTACCATCAGACAGTTACAGAAATATATTTGTAATAATAGCTTTAACACCACAGTCATACAAATGTTAAAGCAGTTTAGGCGGTGCTCTTCAGACAATTGTTGTAGCTTAACAGTCAAAAATCTTTGGTTTTTTTTTTTTTTCGTCAATCCAACACAGATCAGACAAAACCCAGGACCTGTGTTAATTCAACATGCAGTCCTCTCACAGGAACAGCCACTGTATGTTCATTGGGCTCCACAGTTCTGGCCATACTCTGACTGGGAAACTTTGACTTAAATGAAGTCACTAATTCATTTTCATCAGTGTAGCATTCAGCAGGAAATATGAAGAAAATGAACAAAGAAAATTCATATGTATATATGTATATATATATATATTTTACCATACATATTATTATTTTTCAGTCATAGATATTGCTTTTTTTTTTTTTCTGTGTTTCTTTCAACCTTTGACCACCTTCACTGAGCTGCTTCAGCTCTGGCCACTCCTTTATATCAAATAATTGTCGCTGTGCCAGGTCGGTGCTGCTCCATCTGGGGCTGCTGTTTGTACCCTGGCAGGAAGGCAGGGCTGGAGGGGTCTGTTCTTCCTCCCTGCACCCCCTCTCTGGGGTGGGGAGAACGTTGCCCCTCATTTCCAAGTCCTTATTTTCACGTGGAAGATGCGTTTCCACGGCTGGTGCTCTGTTGAATTTCTGTAGTGCTGCCCACAGGTCGGGCAGCACAGCCTGTTCCAGAATTGCAGGGAATTCTTAGTGAAAAAGGATGTGGGTTTTTTTCTACTGTTTTATAGTTTTCCTCTAAACAAACAAACCAGACAAATACAGGGGGAAAAACAAGCAGCCTAGATCTGAAATCTTGTTACTTCTCATTCTTTCCCCAAAATCTGTAGCCTGGTACTGATCCAGCCTGTGTTAAAAGTTCATACACTGCCTAGAGAAATAGACATAATTGTTTCATTAATTTCGAGATGATAATTAAGTCATCTTCAGTGTTTTCAATCCTTTTCTCACAATGTCTCTATGAATAAAACATCTCCCAATGGTATATTGTCTATTTTTTAAACATCCTTCTGGATTCCTCTCTAAACTCGTTCTAAATAAAGATACCATCTTGAACAGTACAGTGGGTCAATTTGCTTTTTACAAATTAGGATTTCTGCTATTAATTGGACAGTTTCTAAAGTATGGCAAATCAAGGATTCATAATTGTGTCTTAAAAGACTTGTACAAATACATGAATGAATTTTTCATGCATTCTTGATTTGTTAAAATGTGTTCGTTTCTCAGTGGAGAGAGAATAATGGGCAAGATATTGAAAGAGGCCTTAATTTGTGGGCAGAGGAGTGAGGAAAGGCTTTAAAAGGTATTACTGAAGTCAGAGGAGAGTCTTCAGGTGAGAGGGAGAAAGCCTGGGTGAAGTCGTTCATAGAGCGGGGATTCCGTGGGGTTGGACTGGGGAGATCCCAGAAATGAGTTCTGAAGGAAGAGAAATTTCAGAGGTGGAAAGGGAACCACAGGGACAGCAATGACTGGGGCAGGTGGAGGTGGAGGAGAGAGAAAGGCAGGGGAGAAAGCAAAAACTCTTTTGTAACTCAGTGGGCAGGAACCACTCTTGGTGCTCATCAACCCCAGGCGCGTTTAGCGAAGGAACCGGGCCCAGACTGGAGAGGCCTCGGCAGGGACGAAGGTGGAGCAGCTTCGCACTCGTGGGTGCCGCAGCGAGGGGCTGGGCTGTGCCCTCGCTCTGCAGGCACGCGGAGAGCAGCACGCACCCTCCGAGTGCTGCTGGAACCCCGGGGTGCTCCAGGGGCTGGGCGATGCGGCAGCAGGAAATTCCTGTCAGAAGGGAAAGGGAGTCCGAGAAAAAGGAGAGCTGGGAAATCTTCTAGAGAAGCACAGCTTGGTATTCTGTGGCCGTGGAACTAACGCCTGTGCTCTCCGCAAGCTTTTTCACGTGTGTGACTCTTTCTCCGTGGCTACCTGTGTGTTAACCCACCAGGTTATCACCAGAAGCTGAGGCCCTTGCTGTCCACCTATTGCTGGCACTTGGTTTTGTGTTTATGCTGTTCGGTTTTGGTTTCAGTTTTTTTTTTTTTTAACTATGAAAATTTAATTCCGATAGAGATCTTGCTGTTGCATTCTAGAAGCCAGATTTGTATTTACAATTGCCTGAAAAAGCTTCAAATTCATAGTAAGTAAGCGTGTGGACAATCTCAACACTTATTTTTAATTCAAAAGAAGACAACTAATCAATAATACATGTTTTCTCTGTTTGTTATTGGTAGGTTGAAAAAACCAAAAGTCTGCTTTTGCATGTAAAGTACAGCATCATCATTAAATAAAGAACACTTTACTCCTTTGGCTTTCTCCATTATAATACACATCACTATCAAAAACAGAGGGAAGATTTTTTTTTCTCTTTTAGAGAAAATGCTTTTGCTTTATTATTAATGGTGATTCAGATTTAAGCTATGGGATCTCTTACACACTTTGAATCAAGATGCTGTTGGAAGTGTCACTTTCTGCTGTAATGATTTTTGTTTCATTTCGGCTTTGTAAGGCCACTAGCTGGGGAAATAAAGCAAATAACTTTGTTTTCTTGGTTTTAATAACAAATGCCTTAGGAACTCTGAAACAGCTCTTTAGTTGGGCTGCTAGAATTGGATATAGAGATCTTAAAGAAGAAATCATGCAGGGTGGGCAGGCTGCTGCTGCACACAGTGTGGGCTTTTACTGCTCCAATGGACTTGGGACTCGCTTTACCCAGCAGCCAAACTTCCCAGAGCCTGCTGGAATTAAATAATCCCTGAAAACTTTGTCAAAATTAATTTACTGATTCCAAAATTGTGTTGGGACATGAAGTACTGGCAGGCAGGCAGATGGAGAATGTCATTGCTTAATTGGCATTTCCTCTGGAAACAAAACTTAAAATAACGTAAGACTGTGTGTATTTATTGGATCAGCCCAAACTCGTGTCTGGTACGGCGTGCTGTGGATGGCAAACAGGAGCGTAAGCACGAAATGGGCTGCAGCAATATTTCTCCATAATACTTTTTAATTTCAGCGACTTCAGGCGTCAGGACTTACTGAGTTAGAGGTTTTGCATTTGCATTTAATAGCCCTTCATGGAAGGAAAAAGGCAGTTGAGCCCATGTAAGCTTTGCAGCAGCTACACCACTGTGTGCTGAAGTATTTAATTAAATACTTCATGTAAAGGTGTGTGAGGAACCAAACGTTTCAGTTATTGTGAGCAGGACTGCCTGTCTGTTCTGAACTTCATTTGAGGCTCCTACTGCTTTGACCAGTAGGAAGAGAAAGAAATTCCACATAAGGACCAGATTTTAGATGGAAGCAGGGGTTGAGAGGCATTGATTAGTTAAAATCATAGAATATTTTGAGTTGGAAGAGACCCACAAGGATCATCCAAGTCCAAGTCTTGGCCCTGCACGGGACAGCCCCAAGAACCACAGCGTGTGCCTGAGAGCACTCTCCTGGAGTTCTGCCAGGCAGGTGGTAAAGAGGGATTCTGGAGGATGAAAAGGCAGAATATTTGAATGGAACTGAGGCAGAGGACAACTGGAAACAAAGATCTGATTGCAAAAGGGAACAGAATAAGTGGGACACAAATACTGCTGTTCATGGTGGAAGAGAAGGATGGGGGAAAACAATCCGGCAGGGAAGGAGGAGGAAAAGGGAGAGATTATGGCTAAAATGAGGCATTAAAAGACTGGCACGGGAGAACATTTCAGGGCTGTCTGCTGGCACGTTCTCACGTGCTGTGGATGGCCTGATGGGAAGGAAGGCTGGAGAACACGGATGCAGTTGTGGCCCACAGGTCACTGGACCAGAGCCTTGGACAGATGAAAGTCCCTTTGGTAACTTCTGATGACACTTAACAGAAACCAGGAGGTTTTCTTCACGTAGACTCTTCTTTCAGTTTATTCTTACCAGGAGTGAGAGAGAGGACGGTTGCTGGTGCTGTATGTTGGCTGGATTTCCTTGTGATCTCCCCCTCAGTTCTGTAGAGGCTGGGTGCTGCATTCTGAAACTCTCCGTGTGCACACTCAGGTGACCTTTTAGCAATGCCCTTTTCTCACACACTTTACTGCAGCCAGGAAGTTGCAAATGCTGAGAGACTTTTGATAAAAGGAGATTTTGTGGCGCGTTCTTACTGTAGATGGTGATTTATGATAAAAAACTTGCGGTGCTGGGGTTCTTTTTCTCTTTATTTCAAGTTTAACTAGGATGGCCCACACATTTCCCTGTAGGACACGTGGTTTGAACCTGGCTGTAAACCTGGGAGTGCTGGTGTTGGCAAAGGGAGGTGTTTTCCTCTCAGCTGCTCTCTGTGTTCATGTGCTGCGTTCTGCAGAGGTCCAGGGAGGGCACTTTTTAACTGATGTTTTACAAACTCAAAGAGCGAAGCCATACCAAAGGAGAAAATTAAAAAATATGCTGCTCAAAAGCCATACCCTGAGGTACTTGATTTTATGTCTGTGGGAGCATTAAAAGAAAACAGCAAGCCAGAAATCACCTGATGGTCTTTGTGTGTGAAAAGAAATTCAAATTCGCATCTGAAATGCAACAACGGTCAACATGGGGGAAAAAATATTTTTAGCCGTGTGATTTTTATTGAGAATCCCTCGGGGAAGGAGACAGGCAGGACAATAAACATTCCAACCTTGTGAATTTGCACAGGGACAAACCCCCTTGGTGGGGTACTGGTGATGTGTTGCATTAAACGCTGGGAACAGCACTCCCCATGCAGGCCTGTTCCTTTCTCCTGTGCTGGGCAGGTGCGTGAGGGGCCCTGCAATGCCTGTGACCCTTCACGGGGTGCGTTTCCATGGGGAGGGTTTGGGGCAGCAATGGAGCAATGCTCTGCTGAAGTCTCTCCTGTGTTGGTGAGTAGAAGCCTGAAAGTTTTGATTCTTACCTACCTCCATTACTACCAGGAAGACTCTATTCATAAGTTATTTATTAGTGTAAAAAAAAAAAAAAAAGAAAAAAAAAAGAAAAAAATCTGGTGCTTGCAATTTTTAGAAATAGTCTTTTTCATTTTCATTACGAGTTTCATTTAGGAGACAAGCACTGTGAAGGCTTCAGATTTTAATTAAATCATGTCCGTTTTCACCAATTTGTCTTAAGTACAAGGGAAATATGAACTGAGATTAGTGTTGCATGAAGAGAGAAATCCATCTCGAGTTGCTGAGCTTTCTAGGAGTTAAATTTTTCCTAACATAAATCTGGCTATTCTTGCTAAAGCTAATTATTCACTTGTCCACGGTGCTCAGATGCTATGAAATGGACATGATAGACTGCAGTTACTTAATGTGGATGGGGACAGCCAAAAAATGTACATTTAAAAATTCTCGGGCCACTTATAATTTATGGTAATACTTGCCAAAGCACAAGAGATGCTTTCAAAGTTCCAAAAAAAAAAAAAAAAGGGCAGCTCAATACTCCAAGGAATGTACAACCAGTTATCCCTATGAAGGGCAGAGACATTTAACTGGAAATGCTCCAGGCTCTCTGGGATGTGGGAGAACCAAGCCCTCCCCACAGCTGAGGGGTGCCAGGAGGCTTTGTCCCCTGGCTGGGGACAGCAGCATGGTCACCTTCGAGCTCTGCACCTGGATTTTCCCACGAACAGGTCCTGGAGAACACTCCCAGGTCCTGGAGAACACTCCCAGGTCCTGGAGAACACTCGCAGGCATTGCTGAGGTGGCACGGTCCAGCCTGGTGCTCGGGGAAGGTGGGGAGCTGGCAGTGCTTCCTCAGAGCTGCTCGTTCCTGCAGGGTCTGCCCCACTGGTGCTGCTGCTGTTGTCAGGTTCCCTTCTCTGCAGTCAGGGATCTCTTCTCCCTGGACCTGGTGCTTGTTTCGCTTTGTCTTGTTTTGAGAAATGTGGGACACTGCACAAAGCTCCTTTCTTGGTGTAGGTGTGAGTTTTCATTGGACTTCTGATTGCTTCTGATGGCTTGGGTTACACCAGCAGCCTACAGATCAAAAAAAAGTATTTACAGAATTAAAAACCTTTTTCTTGAAGAAAATCTTTTCTTTTGACGAAGAACACTTTTTTCTTTAATGACATGCAGATGATGACTTTTAAAAAAAAGAAAAAAAAAAAAATCAAGGCTCATATTAAGCACTGTTAAATGTCCCTGATAAAATTAGTAGTTCTTTATATTAGTCAGGGTTTGAAGTCAGCCTTGCAAAAAGGGGCAGACAGGTTATGGCAGAGTCTCATAAGATTGGCAAAGTCTTTCCTAGATAATGCATATAAAAGTGAATCCTGGAAATGCTGATGTGTCTGCTGTGGAGCTGGGAACCAGTGCTGCTCTTCAGATAACATTTTTATGCTGAAGATTGCAGCCTTTAATTGCTGCTCTTCAGAAGAGCAGATCTTGCAGTAGGCAGTGCTAGGAAATGGCAGATCATAATAGACAAGTTTTCATTATCAAAAATCTCTTCAAGGTAAATGCTGCAATATTAGTCTCAATATTGCCATACTTCACCAAATGACTGCATTAATCTGATTTCCTGACTGGTAGTGTGATAAAAAACTATAAAAGGGATATATAGCCAAGTGAGACAGACACTTAACAACTTCAGTCTAAACTTTTCCGTAGGTACTTATGGTAGCTGAGATATTTGCTCTGAGTCCGGTGGAAAAGCAGATGGAAGGGACTGAGTGGTGCAAACACCAGGGAAAGGGACAGGGATTGTTTGCAGTAATGTGAAATGTAAATCCTGAAAGCAGCAAGGAAAAAAAAAATGGAAAAAAAGATGACTTAATGTTGTATTTTAGGATCAAAAATATCTTAAGAGTGAATTTCAGCAAATAATGAAACTGATTCTGAAAGGGAAATGATGAAAGCCTCATCTCATTATGACTGAGCTAAACAGGCCAATGCACTCTAATAAGAATCCCTGCATCCTCTCTTGACAGACAGCTTAGTGACATGATGGGTCTTTGATGTTTTACATTTTTCTGATTCCACAGATACATTCATGAAGTGAAATCTGTTTCCATTAGAAACTGTAAATTTGGTGGGGGGGCATGCTAGCATACATCAGGTAGTAGTAGAAGAGAATATCCAAGAGGACAAACTTTAATCTGTGGTTTTGAACATGCTTTGGTGAGCTCATTAAACTATTCCAGCATTTCAGAATGTTCCATCCTTTCTGAATGTTGATTTTTTCAATGTGTTAACTCCTTACTTTTCTTTGCCCTGCTGCAGTCCCAGCGTGCTTTAATGAAGGGAGAGACCTGCTGTCATTAGAACGATCTGGCAGTGAATTTTAAGATGCTGAACACCTTCAGGACCTTTATAAAGAAAGCTGTACACAAATCTCCTTTTTTACAGTAACTAGGAGCTGTGGGGTGGGGGTAAATCTGTGCAGTTTCTTTATGGACCTGGTGAATTCCTCGGTCAGGGACGTTCACAGGGTCTTGAGTCTTCAGCTGATGGAGATTCTTTAGATAATTTTTAAGAGAAGTTTATGAGCTGGACGTGGCTCTGGAACCACTGACTCAAAAGATGCTTCTGCAGAGAATTCATGCACGAGGACTGGTTTATTTCTCGGTGTCTGACTCAGTAGGTGACAGCGACGTGGGTTTGGTGTGGGACTGAAGGGAGAACGTTTCACTTGGTCAAGCTGGGCCCTGGAAATGGTTTCGAATATCTTGTACATCCCCCAGGGGCTGTTCCAGTCTCATTTTCCAGTTCTCTGGTGTGCCCCGAGAAGGGTCTCAGTGTTTGCGGCGCACAGCAGAAGTCAGGAGCTCCGCTGGTGGAACAAGGAGGCAGCAGAGGAGTCACGGCAAACCCGGGGCTGTTATTTCCTGACAGGGAGGTGCTGCCATCACTCTTGAGTAAGGTTGGCAGCAGATTACAGACTGAGATGTTTTAAAGCTCAGTTACCTTGCTTATTGTCTCTGCAGTAATTTTCTTTTTCCTTAAGAAGACTGGAATTGTATTTGTCAGGGTTTGAAAACGTTGGCGTTGTGCTTCAGTCAGAGGTGTGGGGGTGTCTGCCATGGCTGAGGTACCCTGACACAACACTGCTGTTTCTATGGAAATTATTTGAATTTGAAGCGCTCTACTCCTATTTGACCTTGTATTTACAAAAAAAGAACTTTATAAAGACAAAGATACAAGCAACTTTTGTATTCCCAAGCAGACCAAAGGACCAAAGTCCTGTTAGGGCTGCCAGAGGTCTGAGCACGTGGGTTGCAGGATTTAGATCAAGCACATTTCCACATTGCAAGGCTCTTTCATTCCTTCCTCGCATGGATTTGTTGCAATAGGCAAAGTCTGTGCATAAACTATGATCAAAAACTGGTATGTGAAATACAGCTTCTGTTTGTACTGGATGTGCAAAGTGTTGAATTCTTTTTAATGAAAGAAATTTATCAGTGTCTCTGGAATGTAAGACAGATCATCTTGGATTTTGGTGGTAACTCTTTTCCTTACGGGAATTTCACCTGCATAGGAAAAACAAAGAAATCATTAACGCTTTGGGGAAGAGTAATTTTAATTGCCAAAAATACCATTAAAAAAAGGCATCCTAGTGTTTCTTGCTTTAGAGCAGATGAAGAATGTTTTAGTTAAATTATTAATAGAAAATATTTTTGTTTGTGTTTACAAAGAAATAGTATCAGGATTTGCATCTTTGTTCTTTCCTTTTTAGCATGCTCAAAGTCAAATGAAATTTGGAGAAATGATCAAATTAAGCCTTGATTTTTATTTTATTCTTTTCTCCAGCTTTGTTGTTTAAAATTAATTTAAGTTATCAAATCAGTGAACCTGAAAACAAAATTTATGAAATACTATTTTTTTTTTCATTTGGGACTGTATAATTTTTAAGGAACTTCAGGTCTGCAACTTTTGCTTATGTGCCATCATATTTGGTTTTTCATACATTCAGTGGTTGGTAGCTGCTTTAGTGATTATATTGCTATTAGCAACAGACTTTTTTTAAGTAGTGCAAAATCAAATATTTAAGCTGTTGTCAATCTGTAAAGGGAGGATTTTAAGCAAGGATCCCTTTGAAATGCAAGCTTGTGACTTCCCAGTGCTTTGTGCATCAGAAGACTCCGGCATGACTTAAATCCTCTAAAATAAATGGAGGTGGCCACTCGTAATTCCAGATAATCTTCTTGCAGCAGCCAGTCTATGCCCAGAGAGCATCAGACTGCACCTGTGTGTGAAAATGAAACAGGGCACTGCTCACTGCCCGGCCTGGAGTGCCAGGGAACAGCTCAGCTCAGTAAAGTTCTGTGCCCCACAGCACAGTCCTCTTGGGCTGCTTCCAGCTGGACTCACTGAGGGGCACAAAATCAGTGAAACTCTGGCGTGAGCTGTGCCTGCTTTTACAAAACGGGGCTGTTGGAGGTAAGAACAGGTTTCTCGCTTTTTGTGGATATAGTGCTCAGTCCCCACCCCCAATTTTAACTCAAAAAAACCCCACATAAATGTCAGTTACTCCTTGTGCTCTGTTTCCCTTGCCAACCCACTGAAGAGCTGCAATGAAGAACGATTGAGAGCAAACAGAACCCACGAGCCCGAGCAGCCTGGGCGATGCTCCCCTGCATCCCCGGCACGGGGGAACAGGACAGGTCGGACAGCAGAGTTCTCTGCTCGGAGCCCTCGGGGGCTTCCGTGCCAGCCAGGAAAACAGCGGGGTGGGGAGGAGTCAGGGTCACAATGTCACCACTTCCAGGTGCTGTCCTGGGTGGGGTTTTTGGGGTTTTTTTTTTAGTTTGTTTATGTTCGTTTTTTGTTTTTTGTTTTTTTTTTAAATCTTGTTTCGGACGGATAAACAGGGAACTGACCTCTCTAGGACTCGCAGGAGTGTCACAGACATCTGCAAAAAGCATTTGTATTTCCTTCCCCTGAACTGACTGCAGAAAGCTGCTCTGAGCTCCCACAGGGGCTGTGCAATCTATTATAAATTGCTCGACTAAAGGAAGGGTACTCTGTTCATGTACTGCTGCTGCCTAAGGCTGCTCTGTTAAAACATCCTGTTCACTGGATCACATTGCCAGTCCTTAATTTTTATTAATAAATAAGCATAGCTGTGCTGTTATTTGCATACTTTGGGGCAGACTCTTCTCCCTTTAGTTTTAGAATAATGGAGGGGCAGATGAAAATGTGTGTATTGTGTGAAGAGCGAAGAAAAGGGAGCAATACAGAGATGCTAAATATTCATAATAAATTATGTAGGAAAGTAAATTTAAGGCACCGTTAATTTCAACACCTGAAATTACATCTTGGTTTGGAAAGGACCTTAAAGACCATCTTGTTCCAGACCCCCTTCTGTAGGCAGGGACACCTTCCACTGTCCCAGGCTGCTCCCAGCCCCGTCCAGCCTGGGCTGGGACACTCCAGGGATCCAAGGGCAGCCACAGCTGCTCTGGGCACCCTGTGCCAGGGCCTGCCCCCCCCTCCCAGGGAACAATTCCTGCCCAGTGTCCCATCCATCCCTGCCCTGTGGCAGTGGGAAGCCATTCCCTGTGTGCTGTCCCTGCATGTTCCTGTAAATCCTTCTGGAAATGGTCTTTCTCCAGAGGCACGGAACGTCGGCAGAGTGGGCACAACACGGTGCTGTGGTTTTCTCCCAGGTCAGGATTTGTTTCCAGTTTCTCTTCTCTGACCCTTACTTGCACTACCTGCTCTGCACTACCTGCACTCCGTGCTGCTGTTCAGTTTAGTTGGATTTCTTGAGGAGGAAGATGTTCCTGAAGTGTTACAGAGGTGGTAAAATACTGCTTTTGGTTATCAACAGGAGCTGATGATGTTTTGTTCCTGTCACGTGTGGCTTTTAAGCCTTTATCAGTTACAGTGGACAGGTATCTGGTTGAATTCTCTTGCCATCACTGATGACCTCCTTATTCCCCACAGTGATATTTTATCCCTACTACACAAGACTGCTGTTTAATTTGTGAGCTCTCTAACTACAGGCTGGGTGGGGAGTACATTTTTAGAGCAGCATGTGATTGAGTGACTGATAATAAAAGAACCTTGGATCTAGATTAAAAAAAAAAAAAAATCAGTTGGAGCTCTCAAAAGGAAGAGGTTAACGGGTTCCAAGGAAGAAATGAACTGGAGAGTGTTGTCATTCAATTGTACCCAGGTTGGATTTCTTTGATCAGGCTGAGTAGTGACTACAGGCACTTGCCCTTTCCATATCGTAGTAATTTGCAATAAAACAAAATGCTGAGGACTTTCTACATTAGCTGAGGAATAATAATTGACCAGTTGTTCTCAGATTCATGGCCTGGTGCTTATTTCAGAGAAGTAAATAAATAGAAGAGTTGGTTTACCTGTGTTTTAAGAGTTCAGGTATGTGTAAAGTGAAGCATCAGCTTGTCCATGCACAAAACTCCTTCAGCTCCATCTGAAACTCTGAAGGACTGCTGTCAGCTCTTTGGAGCTATGGAAGAGGAGGAAGCATCCTGTAGTCACATCCTGAAAAATGATTGACTATAATCTATACATATTCCTAAAAAAAAGAAGCTGACTTGATTAGTGGGCTGTTTTTCAAGGAAGCAGAACATTCCGTGACTCTTCTTGAGAATTGTGAGAATTTATTTAAGATGAGGAATTAGGTGCTGAGCTTTTAATATCTAATTTTCATAAACATGTCACTGAACATGTCCATAAAAACCCCCAAGCAACTGTTACCCACTTTGTCTTCTACTAGGGGAAAAAAAAAATCCTGTCATTCTGTCTCAGAGATCGTTACTTATTTGCTTTGGAATTTTGTTTTTAGTTTGGTTAGCAAAACAGTCTAGAATGGCATGCACTGGTATTTCACTGACACCAGTATAGTTCAGAAATCCCTGAAAAGGGGAGGTTAGGGATAAAATGAGAGAAAATCCTGAATGACTCAGGCCACCTTAATGCTTTTGTCTGTATGTTAGTGATGGAGAGCCTTCCTTTAGGTTTGATGTTATTCAGAACGTGGAGTAAATGGATTAAAAGTGAATTACTCGTATGAGAGCAGAATCTCCAGCAAACATTATAAGAAATACTGGTTTACTATTTGCAGAAAAACACTTCTTCCTTGGTTTTTTATTTACAATCTGCACATCATTAATTTAAAAAGTAAAAGGCAACTCCACAGCATATTGTCTAGGATCCAGGTTTGTTACTTCGACAGGATATCAGACTATTGTCCACATTTCTAGGTGCTTACATTTTTGTGTGTAGTGATACCCACAGCAGTGCTGGCTGCTGTACATTTAATCTTTATCAGGGCAGCAGGAATATAGAACACAAACATTAGATTTACTGACGATCCCCTTCTTGCATTCTGACAGAGGTGCGGTTGCCTTTGCAGAAAAGCTGTCTCTGTGCATTTTCTAGTTGATGTCCTGACCCAAAATGCTCGTGTCAGGTTGTATCCATCCCAGCAGAGAACTGAGTGAGGCATCTCCAGGAAAGGAAGCAATTAAATGCCCTTTTTTGCACAGTGGGTTCTCATTTTAGAGCTCCAGTCTGATAGCAGGGGTTGTGTGTTCTAGGACAGGGCAGGAAGGGAACAAGTGGCTGGAAGGGAAATGCTAACGAAGAGAGCTGCCATGGACCTGATCCCTTGGCAGGGAAGAGCAGAGATGAGGGTGAAATTTTTGTTCCTCTTCATTTAGGAAACTTGAAACCAGTCATTCTAGTTTGCTTCTTAATTGTCCGTGGCTCTTGTGTGCATCACTTATTTCCCCTATGAACCAAGAAAAGGAAGCTGCAGGACAGATCATGTGAAGGAAACTTACTATGCTGAAGAACCTGCCCTGTATTTCTTCAAATAGATTAATGCCCATGCTTTCCCTTGTATTAAGGTCAGTTTATATTAAGCTGATTTGGGCAGTTCTTCCAGCAGCTGCTATAGATATCTTGCTTGTAAACTTAAGAGAGTGCCAAAAATAATATTTCTGAGCATTATAACCTGCATCATACAGGAATTATACCTATTAAAGCTGGGAGTTAAACATCTCCTAAGATAGTTCTGGTAGTGTCAGCAAGAAGCTGCTGCAGCAAGATTTGGAGTCCCCAAGCAAGATGAGGATTCAGACTCTACATTTAGTGGGTCCTGGCAGCTGAGCAGGACTCCCCATTTCCCTCCCTGAAGGAGATGATTGATCAGCAATTACAGGAGCTGGAGTATGGACCCCCGTAATACTTAAATACTGATTTTCATCAGATGACTGCGGTAATGCTGGGGAATTGCTGGCAAAACAATCATTTCATAACCTGAGTACAACTTCAGCCACATAAATCCTGCTTGGGATGAAATGGAGGGAGCTTTGTCAAGCTGCGTTTTGGTGTTTTGAAGGTATTAGATTCTGTCACAGTTGTGAGAAATTCTAATAAATAGTATTATTAGAATACATGTGATCTCTCTTTAAATCATAAATCAAACTGCATTTTTTTCTTTATTGTGTCTCTGTTTAAGCAAAATATTTTAGCCTCTGTTATGAATCTAAATGGGAGAAATAAACAGCCTGCTTTCAGGCTTCCAATATTAATATAGATTGTCTCCCAATTTATTTATCCTGCTGTTGTGCTACTGAAATGTGGTTTTTGAATTGCATATTGCATTCTGTCATTTTGGGGCCGGAGCTGGATTTGTCATGTGGTGAATCTGGGGTTTCAGCAGGGAGAGTTCCTCCCCACTGTCACGCCAGTGGAACTGACAGCTCTGGCCCTACCTGCATAAATTATGGCACAGCTCAGCTTGACTTTGTTCTGCTGACAGCTCTGAGCAGCTCTGCCTTTCAGCTGATGAGCGTGGAAGCCAGACTCAAAGCCAAGTTATACACAAATACAAATAAAATGTGTTTGCGTCCTTTTATGATGGGTTAGAGAAGCGCAAAGGCAATTTCAGAATAGGGAAAATACACAGAGCGCACTGTAGGAGGCAGAAAATATTAAAAATGTGTTGAGGGGTGAACATTCTCATGTGATGGCTGGTTGTAGGGTATAAGAAGTGGGAAAAATATGGTTTAATCTGGAAGAATGTTAGAAAAGCTGGCTGGAAAAAGACAAGCCTGAAGTAGGAGCCCAGGCTGAGGTGCAGAGGGTTGAAGTTGGCAGACACTGCCCCAGGCTGAGTACAAGTGGACAGCACCTTTTTAATACATGAAGTACGTCAAGGCACTTTGAATAGAACCAGGAAAGTTCCTTTTACTGAGGACCTTTGCCAAGAGAGGGAGGAGCAAACCTTATGGACTGAGTATTTGGGAGGCTTTGGAGGTCTCATTTTAATGCCTGGATCTGCGCAGATTTCCTATGAATGTCTTTTCTGTCCAGGCCTTCGTTTCTCACAGTTCAAAGAGGATGGTAACAATACCTGGATCACAAAAATCCTGGGAGAGCAGAATTTTTGCCGTGAGGGGCTCACTGTGTGGAGAGGAGCTGTGGACGGGGTCCGGCTGTTTTCGAGGAAAAAGAAATAACCACTGTCTAATCTGCAGTGTCGTTTTATTGCTGTTACTTCTCATGCAAACAGACTTAGTGAAAGAGATACTCACTGCTACTGTTTCACCAAAAGGAGTGAGCCAGGTCAGGACCTGAGCTCTGATCACAGTGTCCTACTGCAGGAATGAATAAAGCCAGAATTCACGCAGGCTGATCATTTCCATTATCACCTGCAAAGCTGTGGACAAAGGAAAAACAATGCGGCTGCTTGTGTCAGAAAGATTTTCTCAAAAAAAGGCTTGGAGATGGGGAGAGGGCAGAGGAAGGGGGATCATTGAGGAAAATGACTCAGCCTAAACAAATGGGAGTAGGAAGGGGCAGTAGGAGTCAGATCTCACTGTAATTACTGGTAAAAGCAGTAGGAGATTTTCAGTGTTTCGGGGGGTTTGGGTTGGTTTTCTAATCTTTGAGTAAATAATCATTTAAGGTGCTCGCATCCGTACCCTTGTTATTTGGTAGTGTTTTGATACTCTCATGCCAGTAGAACCTGGAAAGCAATTCTGTGCAACTTGGAGGAAAGAGTCCTGACTTTAGTTCTGCCCTGGTTAAATACACAGAGAGAATTTTCTCTGCACAGCGTGTTAGCCCGGATTTCACCGAGTACACAGTTCTGCTCATTTGCCTTGTCACTAGAATTGAGATTTCTTGGCTTTGCTCCTGGCCTCCTTCAGTTTCCTCGCCTCACTTTGTTTGATAACCTGCCTTAACAATAATCTTTAAACGTCTTCACAGAAAGTTTTTGTGTTTTGAGGGGTTTAGGTGAAAGTTATTGGATGCTGCACTTGCAGTTGAGTGCTTTCAGCAGAAACACTTCAGAATTCACAGTTACCGTCTTTGTCCTTATTTTCCCCACACACAAACTTTTTTCTTTCTTTTTTTCCCTCTTTTCCTTCCTTCACCGTCGAAACGTGTCTATTTTCAATGCAGCCATTTATAATAAACAACAGGTGTTGAGGGTGTTTCCAGGCACATACAGGAATGCACATAATCCACTGCTGGACTGCAGGGAGAGCTATTTTTGCCATTAGCAGAGTGTGGAGCCTTGGCTCACACACTGAATTCTGGCAAACTTTGCTCTGTTAAGTGCAAGTGGGATTTTATTCATTGTGCAGTCTCCAAATAAATATATGTGCCTGTCCAAATGTATTGTTAAATTCTTCAGAGGGAAAGAGCTTAGATTGGGAGACTTGCCATTTTTCTCTAATTAGGAAACAAACAGAACAAACCAGGACCTGTATAATTAAAACCTTTACTTATCCAAAAGAAATTAAAAAAAAATAAGCTATGATTAATGTACATGTACTCTGGAGTTCAGTGTAGATGTGGAGCTTTTTCTTCCCTCAAACTCTAAAACATGAAGGTTTCAGCATAAGGTGATTAAATCTAATCCTCCACCAATGGCACTGCTGCCCAGGATTTAACCTTCCAGCTGATGAAAGCCTCAGCCTCTGTTAAATGCTAGAAGAATTTTAGTACTTAGGGTTCCTTGTGGTGTAAATGAGGGAGGAATAGCGTGTGGCTTCAGTATTTTGTGTTGTGACAATTGGTAGCTCAGGGCTCGAGGGACGGGCTGGTTAAAATACCTCACCCGGTGGTTTAGAGGGTGGATCTTCCAGCCTCTTTCCCTACAAACTGCTGAGCACATATTGGACCAATATTTGGTCCATTATAATTGTCAGAAATCCGAGTTTCCCTGGTGAGTGTGGGGATTCGTTCCGAGCCGGCTGAGATTTGACATAGCCAAAAGGATGGACGTGGCTGCACCCACCTGCTGGGGTAGCTGTGTGTTCTCCTGCTGTGGTTTGGATTTTATTCACTCCTCTTGCACCAAACTACAAATGCCCACATTCTAATTCACGGTACTGTATACATCACCTTTCACAAGGCCTGTTTTTATCAGTGTTCTTGAGGCTTTACATTGCTTAGCTTTTTATTGCTCTGTATATGTTGAATGTTTGATGTTTCTCTTGTTTTCCCCCTCTTCCCCCCCAGTTTCCCAGTATGTACCAAAAGTTCCTTAATGCGTTGATTCAAACTGGTTATATTTTCAAATGTGACTTTTTCTGCTTTCGTTTTCTTCATGAATAAAAGAAATTCTCATTACATTCTTCTTGTGGGGTGTGTGTGTGTGTGTGTGTGTGTCTATAAAAAGGAGTCTTTGAAATGTGAGTGGAACAATTCCTTCATAACTGATTTAACTTGTAAATTTATGGAAGTCTCATCAGAAATTCCAAGGACTTTCCTTGGGCCTGGCATCTTACAAGTGATCTGTTTAGATGGCAGTGTGAAGTATTCGAGGGGTTGTGGCACTTTCACTACTCAGGAAGAATTAGTGCAAGAGGAAGTCAAGAGCATATTCTTGGAAGAAATTCCTCTTTCCATTGAAAAGATTCTTGAGGAGCCCAGAGGGTCAGAAAAATGGAAGGTGCTGTTTTGAACTGGCATCTTTTGAATGGTACACAGGACCAACGTATAGAAAAATGATTGACAATTTGTCCATACCCTCTTTATCTGATTAAACAGGATTTTTTTTAACCTCATTTACCAGGTAACTACCCTGAACTTGGGATAATGTAGCTTGTATAAAGTGCTGGAACCACATGCTGCTCCTGCTATTTTAACCATCCCAGCAAGTCAGCAATTTTTCCTTCAAAGGAGAAACTAATGACAAATAATTAGCGTTCAATTTTCTTCTCCTGCCTGTTACTCTTGGTCGTGGTGACAGCTCTGCTTTCCTTGGTGCTTCTGACAGTTGGCTGTGGTTACTCAGCCTGAATTTGGGAACTCTGGATTGGAGCCTTAATCAGCTGTCAGGCTGTACCCAGAGAGAGCAGGCGGTGATCAGGCAGTTTATGGGCTGGTGGCACGGTGTGTGGCAAGGCACAGTGAGGGAGGTGTTTCTATTTTAAGGGGTCCAGAGCGGTTTTTGGAGTGGGGTGTGACACCAACACCCCCACACCGCCTGCTTGTGTCTCAGTGTCTGCACAGCCTCCGTGGCTGCCCACCAGGAGAACCAGGGTCACTGGAGCTCCCAAATCACCAGTGAGGAGCTGGTGTGGAGAAGGAACGAGGAGAACCAGGGTCACTGGAGCTCCCAAATCACCAGTGAGGAGCTGGTGTGGAGGAGAAGGAATGAGGAGAACTAAAGTTGTTGGAGCTCCCAAATCACCAGTGAGGAGCTGGTGTGGAGAAGGAACAAGGAGAACCAGGGTCCCTGGAGCTCCCAAATCACCAGTGAGGGGCTGGTGTGGAGGAGAAGGAATGAGGAGAACCAGGGTCCCTGGAGCTCCCAAATCACCGGTGAGGGGCTGGTGTGGAGGAGAAGGAAGGTATGCTTGTGCCCTGGTGGCACTGCCATTCTTCACACGACCTTCTCCAGCCCCCAGCCCTCAGGATGGAGATCAGTCTGACTCAGAGCCTTTTGTTGCATTTGCAGCTGCTCCAGGTCACCAACTCTGTTTTCTTTTCTCTCGACATGTAATTTTTTTTAAGATTACCATGAGGTTTAGTTCAGCAATAGGGCAAGCCTGACTTAGCAGACTTTTAATGAAATCATTGTTTAACCAAAAAAAAAAAAAAAAAAAAAAAAAAAAAAAAAAAAAAAAGATGTGGCTGGTCTTGTGTTCATTTAGAGTAACTCTGCCCGTTCTGGAGGTGCTTGTGCTTCACTCTCTGTGCATGTACCCACGGATGGTGACTGCTGAGAGCATTGCTAATTCTCCTAAGGCTTGATCCAAAGCTAATTGAGGTCAGTGTACAATCTCCTGTTACCTTGATTGAAGCTTGGATCAATTTTTAGTGTTGTCAAATTTATGAAGCACTACATGAATTTTGAATACTTTCTCAGTGCTAAGGTAAAGCAGATTAGGGTAGTGAATGAATCTTCTCAAAAACACATGCAAATGTTATATACGGATATGGACTTGTTCTGAAAGCATGAAAGCCTGCAGAACTGTGTATGTTCTGTTGTTTCCTTTGGATTTTTTTTCTTTCAGAGCTGATTCTATGTATTTTAGAGGTTTTGTTGGTTTGTGCCTTAGTATTTAGTATATAATCTATACAATACTTAGGTTTCAGATTAGTTTACTCAGTTTTCTACTGATCAGCAGATAACTTACCCTGGAAGTTTTTAATGGACTTTTGACAGAACTGTCTATCACGGAGAAACTTTGTTACTGCTGCTAATAGAAGCACACAACTCGTCATTCCTTGACACACAGTCCTCTTTGGGTCAATTCCACTTTATTTTGTACCCTGACATCTTAGATATTTTCTGAGCCTTTGCGACCCTTCATTGTAGTCCCAGTGGACAACACTGGGGAGTGAAATGGTAATTTCCTTATTGTTTTATCTGTGAAATACCTCTGCAGACCTCATCCACGCTGTATAAACCCTTGATCAAAACATGGTTATGGTGCCCAAATACAGAGATGCAGAAGTATTTCTGGATTTGTCAAATGCTTTGCTCTGCATTGGCCAGTGCTTTTCACTCTGCCTTGATGTCTCGCTGCTCTCAGTTTGCAGTGTCCCACGTCTCATTGTTTGTTTACTGCAAAATGTGTTTGGAGCTGATTTGGCACGTCTTTAATTTACAGCAGGGATGTGCTTAAGGGTAGGCTATAATGCAAACTTTCTGTATGTTTACAAAATTAAAAGAAAATAATCGTTTTGAACATATTGCATCTGCTGCTGTTTTATGGGTGTGTTATAACAATTTTATGCAGCTCCATTTAACATGGAACTGAAACTGAGAATGCAGTTTATTAATTTAGCAGGTTGAACTTTAAAGGGATTTTTGTTCTGCTGTAGAAAAGGCATTGTAAACAAGAACTTAAGGCAGCAAAATAATAAAATTAAACAAGGTAATAATAAATTATCCCTCTTCAGGAGGAACAAGTTCAGTGTTGCCTCTTAGAGGAAAAAAATTAAGAAAGGCAAACTTAAATATGTTGTGAAGACTCATAGGAACACATTCATATTTGCAGTTCTTATGAGGAACAGGTTTGGTTTTTTTCCTTGACTCATTTTCATGTTTGAGTACAACTGTCTGTATTTGTAACATGAGGCAGTTTAATAAGCTCAAGACTATTCCGTGCAGTATTAAAAATGAAGCTGCTTGAACAGCAATGTAGTGATGGTCTGCACTGGAGGAGAACTCTTTGTATCCAGGCAGTGTCTAGCAGCTATTTCTGACCTGTCAGCTGGTTTTTGTTGTTGGACCCAGAACAGATCAGAGCTGAGGAAGGTTTCAGCGAGCTGCAGCTCAGGGAAAGTTTATTGTGGTGACCACGTGCACGATAGGACCAAGGTTTGCACTGTCAGGCGTGGCCTCAAACCTTCCCAAGCCCAGCTTGTCTGTGGAGAGATTCTGAAATGTAATTTCTGTTATGGAAGGGCTTACAGCTTTCCCATGTGGAAAATGCTTACTGACTTCAGAAATGGGATAAATACTTTAGTGACTCACATCAAATTGAAACTAAAGATGTATCTTAGTTCAGATCAGGTCTCTGTGAGGTGTAAGGAAGGGACTCGGAGAGAGGAAATGGAACCCATGGCAGGTTGAAGAAGAGAGATGGAGAATTACTCCCTGGCCTAATCCTGGAACTCGCAGGAAGAGAACAGGAGTGCGAAAAAGAGAGCCTAACCCTAATATACATGAGGGCCTAATCCTAATATACATGAGGGCCTAATCCTAATATACATGAGGGCCTAACCATAATATACATGAAGGCCTAACCATAATATACATGAGGGCCTGACCCTAACATACATGAGGGCCTGACCCTAATATCCGCATGAACTGTGTACAGAAGTGTGGATTTTGGGATGGCAGTGGCCTGAGAGGGTGCCGTGTTAGATGTAAAGCTCAGCAGTCAGATTTAGGTGAAGGAAGGATACGCAAGCACCACTTGCTCTGACGAACAGGGCTAAACCCTGGGTTAAGCTGCACACAGCCCTGTGCTGGAGCAGAAATGACAGCAGCAGAAATTCCATTTGCAGTGGCATGGATGCTCCTCAGGACTGAGCTGTGGCAGGAGACAAAAGGCCACGTTGTAGGATTTGTGGTTCTGTTCCACTCTGAACTGCCATCCATCTTGCAAAATAATTCCCAAAGTTGATTTGCATTCTTAATTCCCCATTGAAACCTATTTAGACATCTTGGACCATAAGTTGTGCTGGAGGTTTCTCCATGCCTAGTTCATCTAAAACATTTTACTATGGAAAAGAGTAATCTCTTCAGCAGAGCTTATGAAATGGGGCAGATCCTATAGAAAGCCAACATTGCCTTCTGAAATAGAGCAGTATCTCATCTGGTTTTCATCTGTGAATTTAGAGTCTTATTTTTTGCCTTTGTCCTTTACTCCATATCTCTGTTCTAAAGATCCAACAAAAATACTAATACTCCCTGGCAGCATAAGCAGGTCACAACTCAAATGAGCTCTGAATATTGTTCCCAAGGGAACCAAGAACTATGTCACACTTGCTTAATTTCAACATACATATATTCAGAAATTTTAGAAGTGAGGGTATACATTGAAGGTTAGATTCTTAATGTAATCAAATATGAAATATTTTATTATGTGACAGCTCAGCTTGAAAGGGAAAATCATATTTTTTTTCTTCTCATGACTTATTTACAGATGGTGGGCAGAGCTAGAAAAGCTATGAAAATGTAATACCATTAGCATCTAAATATTCAATACTGGATGAAAATGAGAATGGACTATAAACTTTTGTTTTGAGTGCAGGCTGGATGGTTTCTGAAATGTGATTACAGGTTCTAGAGAAAAAGGCCTGTAGAAATGAATTTTCCTGTCTGTAACTATAAAAGGGACTTGTACGTGATTGTGATCTTTATGTTAAGTGGATGCTAATGAGAAATGCTGTTTAATGGTGGGACTCCAAGAATGGATCTGCACTTTGCAGTGCACCCAAACAGAAAGCAGCATCACAGAAAGTTTCATGGCTACGAAAACAAAGCCATGCATGTAGTTGCCTAGGGCAACAGAATGGTTTTTCTGACTAATTTGGCCGCATTAGAGCTCTGGAGAGAAGAGCTGTACAGCAGGAAAGGTCAGCATACAGGGGAGCAGGCTCTGTGCAGCGTGGGCCGCGTGCTCCTCGAGGAGCAGCAGCATCACCTCACCCTGCCTGTCCCGGGGGTGAGGACGAGCCAGGCTCTGCAGGTCCCTCCAGCCTGACCCATCCTGTCCCTGCCCTGCCCCGCCTCAGCTCAGCCCTTCCCTCTCGGAGCAGCAAAACTCAGTTCTTCCTATTCACTGAAAAGATTCTATCCATAGCAGGAACGACCTGTTCAGGTGGGTATTTGTTCCAGAATTGACCACTCTTTAACTCTGTGTGCTCCAGAGCCACTGCAGTGCCTGTGAACGTGGTCACTGCTGGAAGGCACCTGGAAGCTGCTTTGACTGCCTTAAGCACTGACTTCCCTGGGCTGATGTGCTGCTTTCGTGCTGCATGTTTGATTTATTAATCAGTGGGGTTTTTTTCTGTTCCCTACCTGCTTGCAAAGGCCTCTGGGGGACAGGCAGGGAAGAAATAAATACAAGGTTCTGATCCTGAATAACTGGTACTGAGGTATGTAAAAAGTTTAGTAACTGAAGAAGGAAACCGTTTCCCAATACAATCCTCTGCTTATGTAAGGAGAGAGAGGAAAAATTGGTAAATAATAGCAAATCAGTCTGAATGGCAGAAGGAAATCAGAGGTTCTCACAGCTCTGCACGGCACAGAGATGATGTGAGCGGACACTGCACGTGCCTATTCCTGTTTTAGCAGTGGAGCACAAGCTGGTGTAAACCTCTGCACTTCACTGTGCCTCTCACACTCAACGAGAACTAACATCTCTGCTGACTTCTGTGGTTTATTTTCATCAAGGTAAAAGGCTTCCAGTCTCCAAATGCCTTCTGAATTAGATCGTAGTGTCAACAGCACAGAAAGTTATCCATTAAAGAGCAGCGTGCTCACCACGTGCCCAGGTCCATGTGGTTTCTTAGGTAACGGTGGAAAAGGAAATGTTTCCCACTGGTTTAGATAAAATTTCATGAAGTATATTTACACAGTTTGAAACAGGGGGGAAGTAAGTGCTTATCTTCCTAAAACTGGGGAAGTTGAAGGATTTGTGATGTGCCATTTACTACACATGAAAATGATTTTGGTGGAAAAGCTGCTGGGCAGCAGCATGGGCCCCCAAAAGAGAGGCTGTGAAAGGAAGAATGGAGCAACCACTGCTTGCCCAAAATGAGGATGTTAACAGGGATACCTGAATCCATTTCCTCCTACTGCCTTACCACTTTCTGATGGTCTGCACGGTTCTTTTCTGTTTACAGTGCTTGAGGAAGCTCGGTGCTTCACCTGCCAAAGTTGTGCCCTAGAGTAGAGAATATGTAAAAGACGTTCCTGTTACACCAAATTTATTCCATTATATTCTCAGGTTTAGGGTTTTTTACTAGACAATTTCTATAATTTTTTATTTCGGGAGGGATTTTGTTGGGGTTTTTGAGGGGGTGGTTAGTGGGTTTTGGGTTTTGCTAGTTTGGGGTTTTTTTGTCAGAACATGAGAAATCTGTTCCTGGATTGTTAAGCAAACATTTTATCTAATGCTTTCCAGAAGTACTTGAACTTTGAAAGATGTATTCTCTGCCCTTTTTAAAGATGCTCAGCAAGCTTTTGTAGAACATAAAGGAAAGGAAAATTTTCATGTATGCCCTTATCTTGCACTTATTGAACTCAATGTCATCTTTCATGGGAGTAGCCCTTAACCATAAAAGAATTATGGGAGAATGCTCTAAACAGAGCTTTGGAGATCATGGATTTAAGGTCGTTTTATTCCTATTATAAAATATCTGTTCAAACACCTGTGTAATAATGCACACTGAATTCAGCGTAATTAACCCTGTTGCCAAAAACTCTTAGCTTTTTTCTTTACTGCTCCTAGAAATTATGTTTGTAATCCCTGTTCTGGTTTTCAACCATGAATAAACAAATATAAATATTTGTTTGATTGCTGCCTGTGCCCATGCAACAGGTTTTGAAAGGAATATTGTTAACTCAGACAGCAGATCCACACTGTCTCCCTTTTGAGATTCTCTGCATATTCTGTTATCTTCAGCCAGTGTCTGATGAATTGTGCTAGGGATACTTTCCAAATGGGTCATTATTTGCCTTCTTTTTAGAGGAGTTTTAAGCTGCAACTTTAGGTGGCTTTTTGGCCCTTTTTTTTTTCTGTTTTGGAGCTCTCAGGATGAATTTTCTACTGCCAGTTGGGGAGATCTGTAAAACTGTCCAGAGTTATTAAGAGTTGAATCAATAACATACACTGTAAGTTTGATTTCCATCTAGTGACAATGAAGGCATTAAACAAAGCTATTCCTCAGTATCACATCCTGTGAACTTCCAGCTTCCCTCTTCAGGCCGAGATGTAGAAATACTGTTATTGAACAGAGCCAATTATAAATATACACAGTATCTTACACTGTGCAGAAAAGGAGAGCTGGGGTGGGAGGGAAGAAATTCTCTCTCAGTCTTTAACTCCAGTAGCTGACACCAATATAGAGGAAAGTCTCTCATGAAGCACAATCAAATTAATACTGCTGGCAACCAAAAGTGAAGTGCTAGTACACAGGAAAGCACACAGATGTCAGAACTGAACTTTCTTGCTCTCAGTTCTGCATCTCAACAATAGTTTGTAGGTAATGGATTGTGTTGGTGGGAGAGAAGGATCTGCCTGCCTCGTGCTGTAAAGATTAGTGCAGAGATTTTACAGCTGAAATGGGATTCTTGGAGTTTAAAGAGCAGAGGGGACAGTGACTAATGGGATGTGGAATACACCTTTAGGAACAGAGGAAGATGAACAAACACAGAAGTCAAAAATGTTGGATGGAAGGTGCCAGGTAAGAAAGAGAGAGAAAAAGGAGTGGAAGTAAAAATAGTAATGGAGATGATAGTCTTAGCTAAATTGAGTGGAAACATGAAGTTTTTCAGTCTGCAGCAGGTAGGAGTGAGCTGGCTGAGGCTCACAGAAACGTGCCACTGTCAGAATGAGAGCCGTGCCAGTCACTTGGAGCTGCTCACATTTCCGGTGAGGTTTTTCCTAAGTTTTTAGAAGCATTCAGTTCAACATCAGCAGCCACAACCAGTGCACGTCAAACAGAACTTCAGGCAAAGGCGACGTGCTGCCTGCTGTGAGGAAGCGCAGACCGTGCCCCGTGCAGCCCTGGCTCTCAGCCGGGGCCGGGGCTGCGGTGCAGAGCGGCTCGGAGCGAGAGGCGCTGAGCGGGGTGAGCATCCCTGACCGGGGCGAGCATCCCTGACCGGGGCGAGCATCCCTGTCCGGGGTGAGCATCCCAGACCGGGGTGAGCATCCCTGACCGGGGTGAGCATCCCTGACCGGGGCGAGCATCCCTGTCCGGGGTGAGCATCCCTGACCGGGGCGAGCATCCCTGACCGGGCTGAGCACCCCTGACTGGGATTGCTGCTGTGCTTTGCTGTTTAAGGTCCGGTTCAGCCCTGCTGAGACCAGCACTAAAGGCTGTCCTGAGCTGTTGGGTAGCTCCTGGTGACCCTGTGCGTTGTGGCAGAGGTTAGGATTGCAGTTTACAGCTGGGGCAATATTCTCACTGCCTCCCACCGTCCCTGCCTGCTGCACGAGTCTGAGCCAGAGCCTGTGACCACTCCATGAAAACATACCCGTGGAAAATATTCATTTAAATAATGTGGAAAAGTGCTAAATAGCTACACTTGCTAGTTTGTCTACACAGAAATGAAAGCTGAGAATATTTTATTATTCATATTATTCATTAATCATAATATTATTCATATTATTCATTATTAGCCCTGCATACTGAGGGCTGGTACTATATGAGCTCTTTTATTGGTTACAGCTGAATACGTGAAAAATGTTTTCTTCTCACACCTTTCATTAATCTGGCTCTGTATTTTTGCAGACAACACTGAGCATCAGAGAAGCAAGATGCCTACTAAGATCATATTATAAATTCTCATTGTATTTCTTCTTTGCTTTTTATTGCTTCCTTACTTGGCTTGACATTTTCATATGAATAAAGTGCAGTACCAACATCAAGTTGTTCTCACACAGGTTTACAAAGTAAAAAAAAAAGTCACTTGATAAACACGTTGGAAAGGGGAAAGAAAATATTGGAAGCCAAGCTACAAATGGAATGGATTTTGCAATTTTTTTCCTCCCCTGTCTTGTTCTTATTCAGAAACAGATGCGTTGGTCAGTTCTGTTAACAGCTCCAATAGCTGCTAATGCAGTGCAGGATTTCCTGATGAATGAGATCAGTTTTCTCCCTGTGCTAAGGTAAAATGAAGAAAATATCAGAGTACATACTAATTTCCTTTAAGTGGTGGTGTGATTTTCTTTTCTTTTTGTTCTTGCCAGACCTGATTGTGACTCAGATCACAAGACCAAGTCATTAACTGCTCTGTCCTTGAGAGCAAATCGTACACAGAGAATAAATATTAACAAGCACATGGTTACTCCCATGTAAGCATAGTGAGAGTGCATTAGCTTACTTTGAAAAGGCTGTCTCAGAGAGAATCTGCTGTGAATTTGTGCATTTTCCCCATCTCTCGGCTGTTTCTTTCTTGCCTTCCCTTTAATTCCCTCAGCCAGTTCTGTTACAAATATCCAGGTGTGACAGAGAAACCAAGGTTGCATTAGGGACCTGTGGGCCTTCAGAACAGAATTACAAAGATCTGGAATCAGTAAATTTGCATATATTGTAAGAATTTGATGCAACCCTGGTGAGGATTTTTAGAAGAGCCTAGGGGATAAAAATATGAATAATCCAAAGCACTAACTGAAATGTCATTTGTTTAGAATATATGGTTCAGCTTCTCCTCATCCTTTGGATGAGAAGGGTTTTATTTTTGCGTAGGTTGTTGTAATTGTGTGGGGTTCCTTTGTTTGGGGGTTTTTGTGTGTGTGGAAGCAGCGTGAATGAGTTTTTGCAGAAGATGTAACAGGTTCAGCATTACCTGTCAGTTTGTTCTGAAATGAATGTGGGCCACAGCATTTCCTTTGTGCTTGGAGCTTTCAAGAGTTCAGAGTTTGAAACTGGTTCAATTGCTAATTGATGATGCATAAAATTGTACTATAAAACACCATATGAATTTCCTTGCAAACATTCAATTAGGATAAAATGTTTTTCAGAGCTTTGCTGTGTAATGAATCTTTTGCTGGATCTTCTCAAATCTTAACCGATCTGAATATGTATTGTCTCAGTTGAGCAGTATTTGCTAGAAAGTCACAGTTTATTTTGTTATGGGGTGCCTTCAGGAGGCCTCGAGGGAATGTGGGCACCTACCAAGGCCCTGTGTGAGAGGAGGAAATACAATTTATGTCGTGTGTGACCCTGAGGTGTCCCCACAGCTCCCAGTGTTCTCAGGCAGGTACAGTCTGTGGATTGCTGGCTTATTGCAGGGCGAGGTGGACCAAACACCAGATCCACATTCAGCCCTCCCTGATGCTCAGGAATGCTGAGTTTTGTGGTGGTTGTGCTCATCTCTGATCTCTACAGACTCTGTAATAATCCACGATAGGCCACAGTATTTTCTGTTAGCTCTGACAAGGAGCAGCCCTGGGAGGGACTCATTCCCTTGTAATGCACTGGAAGAGAAGAAGCAAAGCTCAAAAGAAGTTGTTTCAGTGTAAAGTATGAAAAGAGAAGTCTCCAGCTGAGTTCTGTTTGGTTTGGAAGCTTTGCATTTGATTCTTATTCTTAATTGAATGTTGCAGAATGCTGAGAGAGTTCTAAACAGTTTCAGTTTAAATTTACCAGTTTCTGTTGTCCTCAGTAGGCAATGGTTTAACCAGAGGGGGAAGTTTGCCAAAAACAGGAACAGAGATGGTCTGATTTAACTGAGTGGGGGACAGTTGTTTGTGTGCAGAAAAATGTTAGAAATCTTCAAGAAACTTGCACAATCTTGGAAAAAAGCTTTCATTTCAAAGCTCTGTTTGAAATGTTCCTGCCCACAGAAATTTTGTTGTTCTCACCAACACCAGGAGTGTCTCTGAATCCAAATCTATTCTGAGATATCACATGGGTGACCATGGAGGTCGTGATCCCATTCAGGTTTTATGGATAAATTATTATTGCTAAAGCCCTCAAAAGACTTCTGCAATGAAGTCCAATGTCCATAGTTTAAAAAAGAAGAAAAGCCCCTGCTGTGAAGCCCTGCAGAACTGCTTGAATGGGGAGCAAAAGACAAGTTTCTTTTTGAGCAGAGGTTTTATTGACTCTTCAAGATGACAGAAGCAGAAAAAGAAAATAACATTTGAGAGCTCCTGAATATCTTTCTGTAAAAAATGGAAGGATTCTGTAATGAAAGGTGACTTTTCTCAAATTTGGTCGTTTCAGTGTTGCTCTGACATTAAACATCCACAAGCTGTGCTGAGTGGCAAGCACAGTTAACAACATATTTAATCAAAATCCAGAATTCTCCTGGTACAGTTGGAATATAAATGTCTGCCCAAAAAAAAGAAAAGGGATTTAATTGTCTCTTCTTATTCAATACATAGCTTGCAAATCAGTATAGAAGGAGAGATGGAATATTAATTTTCCTGCTTGATCTTTTCTACTTTACTGGAGTATCTTGTTTAACTTCCAGAAATAGCAAGTGTCTTCAAGAATAAAATACTCCTTCTGTTAACATAGGGCTCATGACAACCTGCTAACCCTGGAAATTCAAGATATGTTATCTAACAGTTGTAAGGGGCGACAGAAGAATATTTCTATTGTTTTTTGTCATATGCCAAACACCTCTGAAAGAAAGGGGTATTTCAGTCTTTAGACCTAGAAACCTCTCATTGAAATGTCTATTAGAACTTCTGTCAAAGGTTCTAGAATTTATTTTTTTTATATCTACGTGTAGGCTTTTTGATTCATTTTTTGGCGCGGATTGATTGATTGATTGATTGATTGATTGATTTGGGGGTGTGGGTGCGATGTTTGTTTTTCCCCAGAGGGAATAAATTCCAGGGTTGTTGCCTGCATGCCTGCTCTGGCACAACTGTTACAGTTCAGTTCAGCATTTCCTGTGCATCTGCTGAAGGATCTCAAACGTGATCTCCCATTTGTGGCCACTGAGTGGATCCTCTCCTTTTCCTACTGACCCCTCCTCCTACCCCAGCTCTGTCTTGAGCTATTCTTGGCTTTTCAGTCAGAACTTACTGGTTATTGACCATGCTTTAGTCCTATTTTTTTGTCATTGTCACTGTTTTAGTCCTTCCACTGCCTGCGTTGCCTTAGGAAATCGATTGGATGGATTTTTTGCTGTGCATTTATTTAATAACATTACATTTGTATGTTCTAATAGCTTTGGATCTCCTCATCAGTCTTTATAATTCTGTGTTATAATTTTATTAGTATCATGCTTATTAACTTCATTTTTGGTTTTGTTTTTCCCTGCCTTTTCTTTTCCTGGCTTTCTCCCCCAGCCTTTACCACCGCACACGATTTGGTCGTTATCAAAACTTTTCATTTCTGAGGTGGCTGTTCTTGTCCTGCCTACTTCTGCCTCTTCTTGATGTCATGATATTGCCAAGCCATTGTCGCTGAGGCCTCCCAGTTTGCATTTTAAAGAGTTTTTTCAGTATTTTGCATGTGGACCAGTTCACGAGCATTCACAAATCATCAGCAGCGAGGCACGTGCGCACACACCTCCGGAGCCCAGGAAAATGTGTCAGCTGAAACATTAGCAATATGTTTAATCAGCACTGCAGCCAGGGCTCATCTGAGCAGCAGGAATTGAAGGTCTTCGAGTGAGCAGTAAATCCTGCGGTGCAGAATGCTCCTCAAGAATACAAAATGTGGCAAATTAAGGGCACCAAACTGAATTTACGGTCGGCGTTAACGAATGGGCTGGGTGAAAACTGCTTGGAAATTCAATATCCGTAAAAAGGGGGCTCAAAATGCTCCTTCTGAGCACGAGGCGAGCCATGAGCTCTGTCTGGGCAGCAGTTGGGGGTTTCCATGTGCTCTCTGTCCATTTTGTGCAGTGAATTGGCAACTCGTGAGTAGAGTGAGCATGGTGGAAGAGGGGGAATAGTCCTGAATGTTAAATTCACTTTGCTTTTGCTACAAATGATCACTAAACTGGAAATGGTCGTGGTGCACTGGGGCTCTCCCAGCGCTGGTGGTGTTGCCATCCTATGGATGTCACGGGCAATCAGTGTGAGCACTGGGACACAAATGGTTCCTGGTAATCTAATTCTCATGTGAACACGCATTTCCATAAACCGGAGCAGTGGGGCAAAGGAGAAACAAAACCCAGAGCTAATTCTATAAACCATTTGCTAATTAAAGATCCAGCTCAGGCTGCTCCACTGTCTACTTCATCGCTGTGACCTAATTTGTTCCTGAAAGAAAGACAAACAACTTCCTTCAGGCTGTTGTTTTTTCAGGGACAAAGGATCTCAGAATTGTATGTGTTCTTCAAAAAACTTCAACCAGCAGCCCTGGAATATTATTGTCTGTTTTTTGTGCACCCGTCTATTTTCTCCAGGAATTTTATTGGCACACAGATCGATGCAAATTCCTAAAGAGATTCAGGAAATAAATAAAATACATACAATGGTTTGCTGCAGTTTTGGGGAATAGTTCAGCAAGCAGGTCTTGGAAGTTTAAGTGTCACAATTTGGCTTCTTTCCAGTGCCAGGAGCACTTCCATTACAAGTTAATTTAGAGGCTTAGCTGCTGAAATAACATCATCATGCTGGGTTTGGGAATTTTCTTCCTCTTATTAGATGTTACTGATTTTTCAAAAAGCAAAAACAGCCTGTCCCATGGATTTATTGTACTTTGTCATGTGTGCTCTCCAAACCAGAGATTTCTGAAGCGTCTGTGCAAGAGCAGTTCCAGTTCTGCTCCTGCTGAGTCAGCAGCAGTTCAGCCTCTCCCGGGTGAGAGAATGACAACTGAATTTTTTACTGGCTACAGGTGTTTATTCTTATTTTACCCTAAAGCATACAAAACCCTGCTAGCAATCCAAGGTAATTAACAGTTTTCAATGCACACACTAACGCAAACGTTTGTATGCAGTAATTAGAGCTTCTTCCCATTCTCCCCTAATAATGTAAAATGTTCCTGATAGCTGCCATTAATACTTCCCAACTTTTTAAACCCGAGCAGTGTCACTGCTAATCGTTTAAGAAATGCTACTCTGATAAATTTGTTTTGATTTCAGACTAAGAATTTGGTTTTCTTCCTGCGAACTGGGATTGTTTTGGCTGCAAGTGCATGCTCGTGTGGTACACAGCTCTGGGAAATCTGTCAGAGTTTCTTTCATTGCTCCTCTTGGTTGAACAATAGGGCCCTCTCTGCATTTTGCCTGGAAAGTTTTGTCCTTTTTTTCTTGAAACAAATGGCAAATAATCTCACAATCATCAGCATCTACCGAAATCTTTATGTGATAATTTTTTTACTGTATTCATGTCATATGAAAGAACCAAAGTAAAAGTAAATATGAGCAGCAGAAAGAAATTTACCACAGAAAAACTGACATCAGTTACTATGGAAAATTATTTCAGGACCCATTGCCGAACACTAAACCTGTATGGTTCTTTTTCTTAAATATCCGGGGAAGAAACTCTTTGGTCTGATTTCAGGTAGTTTACTTTTGAGTGGCTGATATAAAGGGCAGTGAATTCGGGTTTTCTGTCCTTTCCAGTTAAACCTTTGGTGCAATTTTAAGAATCATTTGACATAAAACAAGATGAGATTTATCCGTGCAGAATGTGAGCCTCGTGCCCTAATTCTCTTTTCCACGCTGGACCCTGCGGTTCCAAATCGCACATTTGTTCCTTCAGGCACTCCGCGCAAGCCCGAAGCGAGCACGGCACATCCCTGCCCTTTCCTCACTGGAAACAGGGCCCATTTTGGCCGTGTTGCTGTGATGGGTTCCGGGCTGCCAACACAACATTTCCTGGCTCCCGGTCATTGCCAGCGCCTCGGCAGCGGCGCAGGGAGCGGGGACCGCGGCGGGCGCACGGGGCGGGGTGTGCGCGGTGCAGAGCGGGGCGGTGGCACTGAGCGGGCAGGAATTCGGGCGGTGGTGAGCCCCTTTAGGTTTAAACACCCTGAGGACACCCAGCAGACACGAACCATGCCGGGAGGCTGCTCAGCTGAGTCTGATAACTTCTTTCACACGAGTTTGGGTTTGTTCATGAAACAACTATTTCATTTTTTTTTAACATTATCTCTTAATAACCCTCAGAGAAGAGGATTTGGAGAATACTGGAGCTGGTTGGTTTATTCCTGTTCTTTGTAATGGGTCCATTAGCCAGATCTTGATATGCTTGCTTACATTTTTAAATATTCATTTCAGTTGCTGACCCAGCCTGTTAAGATGTGAAAATGCACTTTCATTAAACTGAAGTGTGCATAACTTAGAGGCAAGTTACATTGATGATTAAGTGAATTTGCAAATGGGAAGAGCTATAAGCTTAATGCAGACAGATAATAACACAACGCAAAGAAAGGGTGAGAGGGTAAGAGAAGGAAGGACAGAGGTCAGCTTGAGAAAAAAAAAAAAGGAATGAACGTCTCCCAGGTTCACTGGTGCAGAAGGAAAAACCAGATATTTTCAATTTCAAGTGCAAGATGGTGTTTAATAAGTATAGAGTGTTTCAGAATCTGTCGTTTAACTGATCTGAGGTTGATATTGTTTTGACTTTTTTACAGTTACAGCACTATTGGAATTTACTAATTAGTTCTAGAGTGACTTTGGAAAGGTTTGCAGGGAAGCTCCCCGTGGTGAGGGGTCTGTGCCTGCAGCCATCAGTGGAAACTCCACTGCTCAGAGCACTGGGGGTGCCTCCAAAAGGAGTGTGAAGGAAACATTTCCCCACTCCCCCTGGAGAGGAGAAGGCTCTGGGGAGAGCTCAGTGCAGCCTTTTGTGTGGGAAGGGGCTCTCAGAGAGATGGAAAGGCTTTTACCAGGGCCTGTGTGAGAGGAGAAGGCCTTAAACTGAAAGTGGGTGGGCTGAGGTTGGACAGGAGGGTGGAATTCCTTAGAATGAGGGTGGGGAGGCCCTGGCACAGGGTGCCCAGAGCAGCTGTGGCTGCCCCTGGATCCCTGGCAGTGCCCAAGGCCAGGCTGGACGGGGCTGGGAGCACCCTGGGATAGTGGAGGACATCCCTGCCCATGGCAGGGGTGGGATGGGATGGGTTTTAGAGGTCCTGTCTGAGCCAAACCATCCCATGATTCTAAGAAAAGTGCCTTCTGTGATGATTAGACGAGGCTGGCATTTCTGTTCCTTGCTGGGATTCGCTGCTTTTAGTTGGTATTTATTTTATTTCCTTTGTGGCATATGTGAAAGGGCTGTCTCCTACCATGGTGCTGAGGGCACGAGTTCCCAAGTGTGCATCTACTCAGCTGCTGCTGTGAGGAGGAGTGACTAGAATTCCAAAAGTTACCAAGGACGTCACAAATTGCATTGAATCCTAAGAAAAGACTGACGATTTAATTTGCTTAGCTTGAAATTTGATAAGAAAGTGACTAGAAATAGTACAGTACTCTTCTATTTAAAATATTAGCTTAGCAGCACACCTAGGTGTAAAACCAAACAGAATTTAGTCATTCAAACAGCATTTAACGGGTCTAATTGGCAAGCAGTATCAAAATGGATTTTTCCAAACTTGTGAGACAGTGTTTATCACAAAGAGCAGAGCAGACAGTCAGCAGGGCATTGATTCTGTCCCACTTTAGCTGTGCTAGGGTAATGACTAGTCGATGTTCTAATAAAAAAGTTTGAAAATAAAATGCAAGTGATTACGAAAGCTGTAAGCATTTAAAATTGTTCTTAATGATGTAGCTACAGTTTCTGTTACTGGAATAGCTCTTGCTGATTTATATTGGTTTCTGCTCAGATGGTTGTCTGGTTACAAATGATGTTTTCATCTACACAGAATTAAGGGTTTAGAAATAACTTTTCACATTAGCTTGATTAAATGTTTATTAATTTTTTAATAGCTATCACAACAGCTTGGGTTTTGCCTGAGGTTTTTGAACAAAAAGTGCCTCACCCTTTTAAAAAGGTTAGGAGACTGAGGGAAGGAAAGGTTAAATAACTTGTTGAAAGTCACTGAGCCCAGATCTTTAACTTGCTGGCCCATGCTTTATTTTAGCACACAGTTAGAACCCAATCCTGTGATGATAATATTTCATTCAGCTGCAGATGGACTACAGTCTCAGAGGAAAAAAAGTTTCTATTTTATTTTTTGGGGGGGCAGTTCATATCCATTTAACAGCTTCTCTTCCTGCTGTCACTTTAGAACGGGTGAAAAAAACCTGGATTATTACACAGGAGGCTGCACTATTCACTTGTGGTATGATTAGATTTTCCCCAGATGTTTTTTATCTCATATTTAATTCTCTTTGCTTTTATCCAATATTGTAGAAGTCAATGATCTTACTGACATTTCACACCAGGTCTTTGTTCCAGTTATAATGTGTGGAGCATTTGGCGTTAGTTGCAAGTAGGAGAGCAGAGATGTCCTACCTCTCATCCGTGACTGTCTTCCTTAGCAAACTTTTGTGGTGGGCTTTGTTACAAGATTTTGGGCAGAAGTCAGGCGTTATTTTCGTGCTGTTTCAGAGGAGGACGCCTGTGTGAGGAGAGGAGCACAAGTCCCTCAGGATCTAGAGAAAGACTGCTGCTTCCTTCTTCCCTGTAAAACGTGCAGAAAGACCTAAGACTAAACAAAGGCTGAGATCCATCTATTGATCTGTTTTCCATTTCAGACCAGGAAGCGATTAAATTTGGGTTCTCAGAGTTCATTTGAATATTTTATTAGTATCTTGACAATTTATTTGTGTCCTGGATGAAGCAGGCAAGCCACTGTTAATGGAGGCCGGTGTGGCTCTGGAGCCTTGCTGGCGGTTCCTCCATGACTTTATCCTAGCGTTGCTTGTTTTAACACTCCCATCTCTGTCCTTGGACCATGGACTGGAAGCTGAAACAGCACTTACCTTACACTCTTTACCAAAAAAAAAAGATAAAAATTTTCATTTTTTGGTAGTTTCCCTAGCTGCTTTTTTATTCCCCTTTTTTTTTTTTCAGGAGACTTTGATTCTGTCACAGACTCTGAGCTTCTATATGCTTAGAAACATCATTTTGTTCCTTGGTTAATTGCTTTCTCATGCTTTTTAAACTTTTAATTTCCATCATTCTTTAATCTGCTGTCGCTTTGCATATTGTCCCTTCTCCAAGTTATTTTGCCTTTAAAGACACGTCCTTTGGGACTAGTGGGCCTTACTAGGACAGGCAATTATTGCCTGGATATGGTGCTAGTTGCAGGCAGATTAGTTCAGGGCTGGGTTCAGAAGCTGTGAAAACTATGCCTTAGAAAAAAGGGCCTCAAAAATCAACAGCTTGGGGGTTTTTTGGAACCAAAGAACATTTACCTTCCCAGAGAAAAGGGCTTCTGGATTTAAAAAGCAAATAAACAAACTCATCTCTAAAAAAAAAAAAAACCAATCAAGCAGCCAATAAAACAAACAAAACCGTGCTTTGGTTGAGCTGAAGAAGCTGCAGAGCAGAAATGTGTGGCCAGGAGCTCGCATGCAGGGAGGCGAGGTGCATTTACTGCACCCCGAGGGCGCGGGGCGGGGCAGGGGTGGCACAGCGCACTGCCCGTTCCCTGAGCTCTGCCACCCTCCATCCCCGGGAGTGCACTCTGGGCCAGCAGGATTTAAACCGGTTTTGTTAGAAATACCACACCAAAAAAACTCTTCAGATTACACTAGAATGTGTTGATAAACCTTTAAAAATAGAGGGGGAAAGTTCTCTGCCAGTGAGGCTCATTTCTCTAGCTGGGGTTTCACACAGAAGCCAAACCTTTAAAATACAGATTTTCATCCATAAATGAAAAGATATTCTCTGATATGTAGTCTGTCTATACAGATAGAAGTTCTCTACCTGCTGCAGCAACGTCTGCTTGCGTTCATTCCATTAAACACTGAAATATGTCACAGGAATTTGTGTTGTCTTTCCTCTTCACTGCAATTTATCCAAACTTCATCTACAACAGAATCCTGCACTCTGCTCCAAGGCACTCAGGCATCTGAAGATAGGTAATTAGGAAGTGTCCTTGCTTTTGTGTAGAGAACCTCATTCTGCAATTATTCTTTTCAATTAGAACACAGTGTAGTGTGTGAGTGTTTCTCTCTTGTATTAGCCTCAGTTACGATTAAAAGGAATGCTAATTATCTCCTCCTGGTTTCTCTGGCTTCAAACTGGCACGAGGGTCTGGCTTCCTGCTAATCCAGCCAGAGCTGCTGCTGGCCTGCTGGTGACTCCAGCTTTTGTGACTGCCACAGTCCTGGTCACTTGAACTGCGTGGTGTCTTTTATCTCTCATGAGTTAAAGGTTTCATGGCTGAGAACACCAGCTCCTGGAAAAGACTGATTGAAGGCTGAACATCGAGTGATGGGTTAGCTCCACTGTTTGTTATTAAGCTTTACTTTTCTAATTATTTCTTAATTTTAGATGGATGTTTCATGACCTGAAGTTTGGGCATGGCAATCCTGCAAGGATAAACACTGACCTGTATTCTTACTGTCGTAAAACTCATCTCACTCAAGTGGTTGATGTCAGGTTTGGAGGAAAAATACTGGGCTGGGTCGTGCTTGGTCCATGCTTGTGTAAGATTCTTGATCCACTAATAGCCAAAGTTTTCATTTTGTGTTAGCTTTCTGTGTTAAGACTTCTGTCAATGTGAGTGGTGTATTTACAGACTGACTGGCCTAGCTGGAGCTTTGGTGATTGATTATTTAAGTCCACATAAACTGTTGTATCAAATGAAAAACTATTTTTGACAACCTTTAGATGAGTATGGCCTTGTAGAATAGCTCCAGAGGAAGAGAATCTGGAAATTGAAATGCTAACAGATCCATAACTTTACTCCATTATTATCTAAACCATTTTGTAGATATTCAGCACAGTGTCTTTTCAAATCCCTTTGTGAGCTGATTCTCCCAGTGCACAGGATCTTGATGAAAAGAATGAATTAAGCCTGGAAAGCTCCAATGGTATAAATATCCTCAGTAAATAAATTGTTATTGTATTAGATAAAACATGCTGATTTAAAACAGTTGATAAACCCTGTCTCCAGTCCGTGGCATATTCTCTGGAAAAACTCCCAGATTCCACGGCATGAATAACGCATGAGTGTCTCTTTATGCGATGGAGCTGACTGCTGGGGATGTTTCTGCATGCTCTGCTGTTTGACTGAGATCGGAGCTCCCTCCCCAGCGCCTCCCGAGGCAGGGGAGCGGCGCTGGCCCCGCTTTGGGAGCACTGCCTGCACGCTGCCCAGCGCCCGTGATGGGAGCACGATTTCATTCTGAGGGTGCAGCCATCGCGAAATCAAAGGGCTGAAGTGAGCAGAGCAAGGCTGCTGTGGGATGCTGTAGTCACTGCCGTCAGCTGCCTTGTCAGACACTGCAGATAATCCTTTCCCTTCCCTTCCCTTCCCTTCCCTTCNGCTCTCAGCGTTTTCAGGTGTTTCATTCCTGCCCCATGGACAGATTTGTATCTTCCTATTTTCTCTAGAATCCAGTTTGAACGTTCGGGTTTGCAGCCTGTGCAGCGTGTAAATATAAAACTCCACTTTACAAAAATGCCACGTGTTGGCAATAAGTACTTCTGCAGCAAAGTGTGCTTATTTGAAGACATTCTTAGGGGTTTGCCCTGAAATTCATATTAAGAGTATTTATTAAAAATCAGGGTCAATTCTAACGCTAAAATCAATGATCATAAGGGTTAAAGGATCATTTTGGCAGTTATGACATTGGGGTTTTTTAAATTGCTCAAAGTCTAGATACCCAGGTGTGGAGGGGGGAAGCAGCTTAGGAAAGGGAAAACATGGTGGAGCAAGAATTAAAAGGAAGAAGGTAAAGTGAGATGCAAAGTAAGTTAAATAATATAAATCAGTAGATTATAAAGATGAAGAGAGAGGGAAGTAAATCAGAAAGGATGTACTGATGTTGTGAGGGTAAAATGAGAGGACTCCCATGGATGCACATAGGGGCATTAGGGAAACATGGTTAAACAGGTGGAAAAGCATAAAAATTTGCAAAACTAGGAGATGCTAATTCCAAGAAGATGGGATAAAATCGCTTACGACAGCAGTGTGAGGAGACTAACACAGAACTAAAGCTGGCAAAATGCTGGAAAAATTAATATTCAGGTTTCTAAACAAATGTTCTCCGCTTCACTCCCTTTCTCCTGTTGTTTCTTCCGACGAAGTGTCAGAACGCTGAGCTGAACCGGGTGAATGTCCAGAGAGGGGGAATGCAGTGATGTGTGAGGGCTGTGTGCAGTCCCAGAGCGTTTACTGCAGGGAGGGGATGGACAAGGCAGGCAGCGCCTGACTTGCTCTGTGACCTGTTCGTGTAACACCACTGGCAGTCTGTATATCACACTTCGTGGACTTGAGGAAAATTTAGTTTTTCTTTGAAATATTTGAGGTTTATCAAATGGAATTAAAAAAATTCAGAGAATCAATGATAACTGTACTATCATAAGTGTGTCCTTACCTGCAGTATAGCATGTCCATACCTCCAATATTTCCCAATTATGCTTTATAATTTATTCACCGTGGTCTAAGCCTGAAAGCCACAAATAAAGTAATAGAGGACATCAGTAATACTTGAAGATGTCAGAAGCAAGACTTGGAAGGTCAGAAAGGAAAAAGCCTGAACAAACAGAAAGCCCCCATCCCGCTCACCACATCCACATCAGTAATTTCACTTCTGGGAGGAACTGTACGAAAGCCAGCCTGGCTGTTCCCAGGGGAGCAGTTATTCATGAGCATACAGGCTTGCCAGGTCAGGCCCTGAATCAACACGGCAGTGACTGTGAAAGACAGTCCAGGAGGAAGGTTAATGAGAAGCACCGGAAAGACGTTCATTAAAGTGGAAATTGAAGTCACCGCGGCCGAGGGGAGCGAGCGCGAACGGAACGGAGTGAGCTTGGCTCTCAAAGTCAGGAGGAGGGCGAGCTGGGCGGGCAGGGCAGCAGATCCTGCCTGGGCAGGGCTGCTGAGGGGCAGCTGCCCACCAGGGTCTCCATCAAACCGCGACTGGAGGGTGCTGACTGCACACCCACTTGTGCACAGCCCCTGTTCCCAGGCACGACCCCTTTCCTCCCTTCCTCCCAACAACCACTGCCCCTCCTGTCAGCTGCAGGACAGCCTGTCCATTGACACCTGCACGGTTTGCCACAAAGCCAGTTCTACACAGTGCAATAAACAGTTTTCCCTTCATTTCACCCCGCAAGCTGCCAGCCTCCACTGCCACGGCAGAAAGGCCGGGGCTGGGAGCGGGGACAGGCTCTGTGTCAGGGGCTGTGCACTGCCAGGCACACACTCAGGGGCACTGAAGCAATGAGAAGAACCTTGTCTTCTCACAGAAAGTGTCAGGGGGGTTGTGTTTGGTTGGTCTTGTTTGTTTGGGGGTTTTTTGGTTTGCAGCAAAAGGAAGAATATTGGTGGTACAAGGCTATCACACTCAAACAGAAACTTTGGTAGGGTCTTCCCACTTACTCTTGCCTGTCAGGATTCTGAAGTTAAAACAGCATTCTGCCACATCAATTTTCACATCCAGTTGATACAGAAACTGAATATTCAATTGGTAGTAATGTGTATTTCCAACATTTGCAGCCCCAGTGCCATAACATATCCTGGAAATGAATTTATTTGTTTTTCTCCCAAGCCCTTTTACTCACTGTGACAAACTGACAGAAGACCTGGATGATTCAGTCACATTCACTGCCTTTGTTGCTTAAGTCACTCCTTTAAATGTTTTTTAATTATTATTACTATTATTTTTGTGGGGTTTCAGTTCCGTATGTCTAGGAAGGCCTGGGTGTGCAGCAGCTGCTTTACACACTATCCCTGCTCTCTTCAAGTGAAGCACTAAGGAGTTAAAATTTCTTTTAGCAGAGTTCTTGAGTTTCTTTGGAACACAGCAGCCTCAGTGGGTCAAGAGGTTGCCTCCTGAAAAAGACAAGTAGCATCAACTGTTCCCCAGCAGTTCTGTTCTCTGCCTCTGTGCTGGATTTGATAGAAACTCTGAAAAGCTGTAAGGGTACAGAGGGTTTGCTGGTTATTCCTGAGCTTTGTCTGCAAGGAAACCCATTCCCTGCCTCTCCTCTTATTATAAAAAGTTGGGATGTCGGAACTGACAGCCTGGTAAACGCTGGGACAAGGTGTCAGGAGAAGGAAATGTTGTGGAAGAAACAAGGCACAAATAATGCACGGCAGGTCACTGGGTGCAAACAAATGGCAGAGATGGAGAAAACACTCACTTGGAGCTCGTGCTGCCTTGCTGTGTTGGTGGTGCTGGTGAATAAACAGCTCAGGGCTCCTGTCTTTGCTCCTCAGGGTGGCTGGCTGCTGTTAAAATATTTAAATTGCAGATGAGCCGTGCTGTAAACGTTGCCCTCTGAGCTGAGCATGTTCGGCTTCTCTGCGTGGAGTGGCCCCGTAAAGCCTGGGGTCGTGGCATCATCAGAGGCTGTGCCTGGGAGTTTGGGGGTTCCACACCCAGGGAGATCCCACGGGAGATGCCAGTGGGTGCTCCCCAGCACAGACAGAAAGCTCCTTCTGCCGTGGCAGTGGAGGCTGGCAGCTTGCGGGGTGAAATGAAGGGAAAACTGTTTATTGCACTGTGTAGAACTGGCTTTGTGGCAAACCGTGCAGGTGTCAATGGACAGGCTGTCCTGCAGCTGACAGGAGGGGCAGTGGTTGTTGGGAGGAAGGGAGGAAAGGGGTCGTGCCTGGGAACAGGGGCTGTGCAGGAGAAGGGGAGGTGCTGACTGCTGTGATGAGCTAGCTGCACGAGGGCTGTGCCTGGGTCTGCTCACCCCTCACCACCCAGGTGTGAATTGCTTTGCTGTAAAATAGGAGTGTTTTGGCAGCTTGGTCTCTTTTTCCAAACTTAATTACTTTTAAGGGTTATGTCTCAGTTTTAGTTGCTGCACGTTCTCCACATTGCCTTGAATTGATCCCCTGTTTGCCCTCTGAGGCCGAGAATTTTGGACACAGAACAGAAATCTCACCTACCTCAGGATGTTTCTAGAAAGCAATGTCAAATGCCAGCCGAATCCTGAAAAGTGCATGTATTTCCCAGATGACCGTTTTCAAGCGTTTTTAGGGTGATTTGTTCCTTCACACTCTGCCCATCCCTCCGTTTTCTCCGGGGCTGGCTCTCAAGTTCCCAAAATGGGATGCAATCCTGTAAAATACCCCAGTTCTACCGGTGCCTCGGGAGCAGCCTCTGTCCCTGCCGAGGGGAGAGCCGGCACCCGGCCCGTTCTGCAGCCCAGCTGCTGCCTCAGCCTTGCTGACCTCATGCAAATGCTCCTTTGCAGGTAAAAAGAAGTGAGCACTTTCTGGAAGACTGACTGATGGAAGCAGAGCTGTGTTTCTGCAGGGCACACACCGAGAATTTTTTCTCCTGAAATGCAACGTTTTAGTGTCCTGTTTATATCCCTCAACTTACCCAACATCAAAAACAATTACAGCAATTATGAAAGACCTTGACTTTTTCCTTAGGGAAACGCTGTGCGAGAAAACTCTGCTTATGTCTTGGGGTTTGTTTCTGTCTCTCTTAAAGCTAATATTTAGCATTTATCCTAGAGGAAAAAACTGACAAAAGTGATGGGTATCTCCCCAAAGCATGTATTTACTGTATCAACTGAATTTAAATTTCATGATTTCATTTTCCCGAAGTCTTTCTTAGGATTTTTTTTTTAAAAAATCCCTGATCCTGGTTTATCACATACGGAGCTAAAAGAAGAATTATGAAAAGGCAGAGAAAGAGGCCTCCCACAAGAAGCCATCCTCTTCCCCCTGAAAGAGCCGTTCTCTTGTGAGAAAAGCCATTCTCTTGCAGGAAGGCCCAAGGAGTTTGTTCATGGTTTGGACAAGAACTATAGGTGTCAGTCACCATTTGTCCAAATTCCTGCCCCCGAGAAGGGGCCCTGGTCGCTGGCGGCTGCAGGGAGTAGAGCCTCATCTGCAGCACGCAAAGAGGAGCTAAGGAGGCTCACTCGACTTGCCCCGAACCGGGGTGGCTGTGCTCGATTAGAGGGGAGTTCCCATCACCTTCCTGGGAATTCTGGAGCTGCCGATTTGCATGTTAATAGTGACGTTTTACCTTTCAAATGTGCCTTTCTAAGTGAGTTCCATGTTTAAAGCTGTGAAAGAGAAGCTGCCATCTTTCAACATCTCACACTGACTTGGTCACTTCAGACAAAATTCGGTTTACTTCACAGTTATAAAGATGATTATTTTTTTTCTCTTAAGTTAAGATCTCTCAAAAGGCTGTGTTGAGATCAGGAAAGTGAGCCAGAATCCTGCCAGCCAAATCTATCCTTGGCTAGACTTCTGGATCTGCACCAAGAACTAAAAGTTGCATTGATTTTGCTTTACAATTTGATTTTTGTGTAACAACTCTGTTAGTGTGGTACCCAGACCAGAGTCTGTCCTTAACTCAGAGCTTTATTGGATCTAGGAGGCCAGGAGTGGGGAAGGGGCAGGGAATGGGTTTTGGGAGTCTCAAGGAAAACATTCTTGTTTCCCATAAATAGCTGTGAATTGGAATGTTCAGAGGGAGCCAATGCAGAGGCAAAGATTTCTTGTACTGATTTTTAAACCTGAACAACTTTTTATGAGCACTGAGAGTGCAAGAGATTACAGAACTGGTTTAGCACCCGAGCCTGATTCGAGGGCCTTTTCAGGTCTTTGTCAGTGTGCTTGAGGGGACTGTGCTGTGGAAAGAGAACTGAGTATTACAGATGCACTAAATTAGACTTAAATCCATAAGAAGTTATGCTTACCTTGCAAGGGAAGTGATAAATCAGGTCTGTAATAATCTTTTGTTCCAATAATAATCCAGCAGCTGAGATGGGTACTTCTGTTATGAAGTTGAAATCCAAATAAATAAAGTAACCTGTGCCATAAGTGCATAATTACCAAAGATTTGAGAGTTGATTAAAACCACTCCAGTTACAGAAGCTTCTCGCAACATTAATGATTTCTGGCCAATATATTTTGTACAGAATTAATGAGTGTCTGGGGTTATGGGTTTCTTCATTTTGGTTTGGGTCGTTAACATACTCATTAAAGCTTAAAAAGCAGCTCTTAGCTGCCTGATTTTTTTCTTTTTTTTTATTTTAACCTGGCAATCTTGCTTTGCTGAGGCTCCCCCACACGGAATGTGCTGGTGTGTGCCCAGGGCGTGCCTGGAGAGGTGCTGGGCAGTGCCTGTGCCTGGGAATGGGATGAGGGATGCTCTGCACTGAGCAGGGGCGCGGATCCTGTCCTGCCCCTCTCACAGCTCAGCAGCTCACCCGTGGCAGGCAGCCCTTCCTCGGTGACTCTGGGTGCTGTGACACGTTCTGAGCCTTTGTCCTCTTCTCTTCACAAACCAAGTGGTGGTCTCAGAACCGTCAACAGAAAAATACAGATTTAAGAGGGTAGAATGAGAGCCTGTATGAATATTGAGAACAAAGCCATTGCAAAATGCAAGTTTTAGTCATGACAGTGTAATTGGTTTTCAGCTTGTGTTACTTTACGTTGAACTGCAAACAATACTCAGGCTGGAAAACGTTTTGGTTCTGTTTCTTTCAATGAGAGCTTATATTGTGTTTTAATGGTTATGGTAAGATGAATATTTATGACAGTCATGAGGTTCCCTAGATGTAGTGTATTGCTCTGAGAGCAGACTTGAATTTTCAGAATTAATAGAGCTGCTTAATGATTTTTCCCACTCTTTTATACTCAGCTTTCCCCAGAAAAACCTGTTGATGGAGTCAGAGATTCCTCTCAGAAAAAAAAAATGCAAAGGAGGACTTTGTTCCTTGGGAGAGAATAAAGAGACATCCAGTGTCTTTAGGGATCTAAACCATCAGGTGGGATTCCCCATTTCTTCATGGGGAAGTGACTAATTCCACCCAACGTGCATGTCCTGGGGAGCTGGGCCTTCATCCTTTTTGTAGCAGGAAATTTGGAATATACCCCCTCTTTTCCGGAATTGTCCATTGCTGCACTGCTGGCTCTGCGTGTTTGAGCATTGTGGGTATTTCATCTTTCTGCAAAGAGAGAAAGTTGTGCTGCTGTGATGATGTGGTGTTTGTGGGAATAACAAAAAGCTGCAGTGGAAGGAGGGTTGATTTCGTGGCCTGCACGTGGTGTTGGAAAGCAGAATTAAACCCAGGCCTCGTTCTCTCAGGGGGAAGCAAGGTCCAGCCTTATCCCAGCTGATACGGGTGAGCTGTGCAGGGAGCAGTTCTGCACTGGCAGCGCATCTGAACAGATCTGGGTGCTGCTGGCACAGAAAATCCAGAACGTTCCGTTCAGACCCACGTTAATCCTGTTTGATGTGAGACAGACCCTTTAAACAGCCCCAGAGGAGAGACCACAGCACTGCCTGCACTCAGAAAGGACCCAGTCTAACTCATTATTTGATGTATCTGTAGCCCAACACAGATTTTCAGGCACCAAGGACAATATTTTCGGTAACTTTGTCAGCGAACCGTGCATCACTTTGTGGTTCAGAGTTGGAAACTATTTCAGTTATCATTTATATCCTTTTCTCCTTCCAAAAATAATCATAATACTGCAAAGTTTACTATAGATTTTTTTCCTCTGATATACTGTATGACTTACATTACAGCAAGCTCGAGCGATCACAGATTATTGATTTTTAGTTATTGATAAAAAATTTCATAATAACAGTATTAGCTCTGCTGTATGATTTTGGAGCACACTGTCAAGGGAACAGTCTTCAGCAGCCTGTTCTGTGTGCTCTTCATTGTGCTCGTGTGCTGCCTATGGAAAAGGACTGATTTTCTGGGATTAACTGCTGAAATTTGTTTAACCTCACTGGCAGTGTTGACCTCTCTTAGACTAATTTATTTCTGGGATGTTTTCTTTACTGATTTTCCTGAGTGCTGCTTTGTTTGTGACTGAAGAAATAAAATTGACAACCCCTCTCCCCCAAAAACATAACAGACACACATTCTTTTCCTTTCATCCCTGAAGCTTCTATGCTGAGCAGGAAAAAAAATGTGTTGCTAAAAATTCAGGCACACACAGACCAATATAAACAGCACACACAGAACAGTATAAACTGCACATATAGAACATAAACTGCACACACAGAACAATATAAACACACAGAACAGTATAAACAGCACACACAGAACAATAGAAACTGCACAGATAGAACATAAACTGCACATATAGAACAATATAAATTGCACATACAGAATATAAACAGCACACACAGAACAATAGAAACTGCACACACAGAACATAAACTGCACATCTAGAACATAAACTGCACACACAGAACATAAACTGCACATATAGAACAATAGAAACACACAGAACAGTATAAACTGCTCATGGAGTCACAGACACACTGTGTGACCCTTCTGTGACATTGCTTTTAATTCTGTGATCCGTGGTGGGTAAATGTGGGAGATTAGCATGTAGAAATGTAGCCTGATGTGTTACTTTCGATGTCTTCGAGGCTTGTACCAGAAATATTAAACACCCTGTTTTCATCAGTGCTGCGTACATGGAGCAGAACCAGTTCAAGACAGGAACAATGAACCAGAAGTCATAGGTTATGTGTTGATTTTTTTTTTCTTTTTCCAAGTGACTTCAGGAAGACTCTCATACTTTGTAATTAATTGGCCAACAAGGGAAATCTGCCATAGGAATAAATGCAGTTCAAATAGTCTTTCCTACTAGACAGCATTTGTTGGGAAACCTTTTTTCAGAGACTATTAAAACATGCATGAACAACTACCAATTACTTAGTCCAGAGAGAGCTTTGTACAAAAAACAAAAAAGGGAAATTATCATACAATGATAATAAAAACAGTGAATATGTCACTTAGGGCATGAATGTGTGTGCTTCTAATAACTTCAGGCTGTAAGCTGTCTGCCTAATTAAATTCATCAATGTGCTTCAATATCAGTTGAAATAGTTGATTCCAAACTGAGAAAAACTAAACTTTATTTGCATGAAATGCAGAGTTTCGAGTCTCAAAGTGACATTGGATGTTTATCCAGAATGTTGTTTTCCATTCCTGTGAAGTCTCTCTCTGTGACTTATAAGAAAAAAATACTGATACAGATAAAGAATCAGCTTTTCAGGAAGAAGATGTGCTGTTAGCTTTTGTTGTCAGCGAGGGAGTGTCTGGTGGATAAGCACTGCCTGCATCCAGAATTCCTGGCTGCTGGGAGTTGGTTGTGCTTCAGGACAGGGCAGGAATGTCATGATGTGTTCTGTGACATTGCTTTGGTGTTCTTGTCCCTGCATTTCCACTGAACAGGCTGCCAGGGCAAACAGTGCCTGGTGGGAGGGAGCCAGAAGAGCCGAAATAAAGAACTTGCTGGTTTTACACTGGGTGGGTGATAAAGTGAAGCTGCTCTCCCTTGCAGCCAGAAATGAAGACTGAAACAAATTGGGGAAATAAGATGTGCATCTTAAGAGATGCACGGGAATAAATACACCTCCTTCTCTCTCTCTTTTTCTTTTCTTTCTCCCCCTACCTGCTGATGTATAATTCTTTCTTCCTGAAAATTGTCTTTTCCCATCTGAAATGGCAGTGGTTGAACTGTACATCAGTCTGCATCTCTGTGTGTGTTTGCTGGCGTTGATTGACTGTTCAGGGAAAAGGGACTTGCAGAGAAATGGAATGACAGTGCTGGTGTCTAATGGTGTGGATTCTAGATGAAAGTGGGAAAGCACATTGTTGTTTCACAACAGAGATGATAAAAGGAATATAAATTGTGGCTAAAGGATAAAATGTACGCCGGCTTGTAATTAAAGATATATGCAGTGAATATCCTTCAAGCAGAGTTCCCCCAGAGACATCTCTCCTTGACATTAATATGTTCTGATGGCCCTAGATCTTCTTCTCTTTCATCCTTACCAGTGAAAAGCGGTGTGTGTGTTTTGGGGCTTCGTCCCCCCCCTGCCCCACACTGCTTTCTGAAGATCCTTCAGCAGCTGAAATGACTGAGACAGAATTCATTACCCTGCTTCTCCTGGTTCCAGAAACACGCAGCACAATAGTCCATAACGAACCGAAGATGAGCGGTGCAGAGTTGCCTCATCCCAGGTCTCTGCCATGACCTCTGTTTCCTTCAAATCACTGTTCTGGTTTTATGATCGCAGACCATGCAGAGCATTTTACCCTGACATAAATGGGAATAATTTGAGGGCTATTTCTCTGTTTGGCACGTGCTTGAAGGTGAGAGCCTGGGCTGAGGCACCATGGCAGCTGAGCAAGGATGAGTTACTTGCCTCTAGTTGGGACGAGCTTTCATCATCTGTGCTCCTCGTGCTCTGCAGCACCTTGAGACGGACCCACTGCTGGGATCTGCAGGTCTGGGTGAGGCACAGAACAGAAGGATTCAAAAGTAGGGACAGGGAATGTATCACTAGAGCTGGAGAAGGCTGCAAAGTGGGAATAGTTTAGGATTTGTGGCAGCAGTTTGGTAGGAGCATGAGGTCGGGATCACAAAATCCAGAGTGCAGTGGTGCTCTAGATGAAGTTGGGAAGGTTTTAAAGCTGCTCTTTTCAGTATCTATTCCTGTGTAGTCTCCTCCAAATCTGTTTCTTCACATTTGTTGATGAATGGAAGCTCTTGCTCCTCATTTGAAAGTCTGACGTTGCTGTTCCACAGTATTGAGGCAGGAGTTGTGCATGAAATATGGTTTTTCAGTGTTATCATTATACAGTGTTTTCTGAGGAAAAACAAAACAAAACAAACTCCAAACCACAGCTTGACCCAGAAATCTCTCAAACTGCATGAAAATCTCCTGGTTCTATGTGGACATTTTATCACAGAGCATAAACACATGTTGGGTTCATTGGCAAGCTTGACTTGATCAGGAAGCTCAAGGGAATGTGAGCTTTGTTTCCAGAAAAACTTTGGCAATTTATGATTCTTTTTCTTGAAGTAATGTGTAATTTGTGAGGCTGCATGGGCTAGGTGTGAAATCAGATGAACTTCAGTAGTTCCAGTTCCATTGCACTGTGGCTAATGCCAAAGACACCCTGTGAAATGAAATTGCTGAATTTCACACAGCACATGTACATAAGAAAAAAAGAAAAAAGAACTCTTGACAGCCAGTAGAGAAAAATCTGCATTTCTCTTGTTCTAGTGGCAATAGAATAAAGGATTTCTTTTCAAAGTAGTATTATGTGGATATTAAATAAACCCAACCATTTAATTCTATATTCTAAAGTAGCTTAGTCTCTTGCCTGTAAGATTCTGCCAATAAATTCAAACTGGATCAGATACAGCTTGCAGAATCTTTCAACCACTTTGCTCTCATTACAAAGGCTGGTGCAGTATTTCTGAGACTCCATTTTTTTGCTTTAATTAATTTTTTTCAGTTGCAGCATGTTTAACTTTATGCTGAGTTTCAGCCTGGATATAAACATATTTCCTAAAAATAGATTTTAGAGAACTAGATTAATGTTTGCCATAGTGCACAGAGTTATTAGAAGTTAATGTTTAAAAATAAGGCTATGTCATGGTGGTTATTTTGGGATCCTGTTCTCTTGTGTCAATCTGTTTTCCTTGAAGTTATGTAAGGCAGCTGGACTTGAAGAAAGGTTGAGGAGTCCTAGGAAATCCATGTCCTGTTCCCCTCTAGATGGGCAGTACTGAGTCCATGTGGCTACAGACAAATGGGGGTTCAGGGTGTTTGTAAATGAACAGAGGAGGGTCAGTGCAGCAGCACAGAGCTTGTGGAAGTGTAATTCACTTGATGCGTGACTGGCAGGCAATAAAGTGTTCCGTGGACAACCCTGGGATGTAGATTGGTTCCTTCCGTGGTTTCTGCATTCCCAGTTCTGGCTGGTGATTTCCCTGTGGTGTTCTCCATAAGTGTTGATGCAGCATCACGTCCATGAAAATCCCTGCTTCAGGATGGGTGAGAACCTGGGGAGCCTCCAGTTCAGGCATGTGTGGGGAGTGGGGACTTGGGTTTGTTCCACGGCAGGGCTGTGACCTGGCCCTGTGACAGCTGACGTGGACACACACAGAATTACAAAACACCATGCAGCCTCCTTCCCTGGTGTAGGTTTGGCATTCAGAGATCATTTCAGCTGTGAAGAGTTGGGGCTTCATTTACATTTGGTGGAAATCCTTAAGGCTGCTGTATCCTTTGGGGTGCTTACCCATGGCCAGTTGGTCGCTTGGTCACTTCTTGTTTCTAACCTGTGATTTTGTAAATAATTCTCTGTTAAAGCCAGGTTGGAACCAGGCGTGTAAAAGGTGGAGTGTGTGGTTATGTGTAATGTTTTTACTCCTGTTGTAGGTGAATTCTGCACCTTTATGTCAGTATTACCATATCCTGGTCCTTTTTGACTCGTGCAGTGTCACCACTGTGAGCTGTAGATCCCTGAGGGCGTCACAGAGTGGTCACAGCAGGTAAAGGATCACCTGGCTGCTGCTGGAATAAAACCCAGCACAGCTGAGAAACAGACTCACTGTGCCTCTGCTGTGCTTCCCAGCAAACCTTAAATCAAATTCCTGCCAGGACAGGGAACACGAGCTGTGTCCCTTGTCAAGCATTCCTCCCCAGAAAGGACATCCAGTACCTGTGCGAAGCAGGTGCAGAGTTACTGCAAGCCTCCTGGGGCCGCTCCACCAGAGCCGCTAGTGCTCGAGCACCTTGTTTTGCAGATTGTAAAGCTGCCCCTTTAACTTCTGTTTGAAGGACAAGGCTAAACACAGAAGCTGAAAGATCTGCCAGGGTATTCGTGTAGTGCAAGCTTGCGTTCTGGGCGTGCAGGGTGGGGCTGGGTGAAAAGTCGAAGCGGAAACACAAGATTGGGATTGTTTACTAGAGGCATCTATTTACCCTGCTGCTAATCCATCTGGGCTAAGCTTCTCCAAGGCAGAGGTTACCTAGGAAAAACCAAGCAATCTTTTGCCCCCCAAAGTAAACAAAAATAGCTTTTTTTTTTTTTTAATGGAGATGATGAGTTTATGAGTTAGAATATTTAAGCTTTATTTGTTCATGTGTTTGGTCTCTGTAGGTAGAAGGGATATTGGAATTTTCCTCTGTAAACTTTCAAGTTCAATGGCTTATTTTTTTTTTTATTTTGAATTTAGATTTTTTTAAAGGAGAGAGGAGGACATTCAGGCAATTTCCCAACACTATCTATATTTAATTTAGGATTAGCAGTAAAAAACATTAAGTTCACACCTTTTCTCTCTCTCTCTTTGCTTTTCCTGTCACCTCCTTGAGAGCTGCACTGAAGTGCACCTTGAAACATGTTTTATGGCATTGAGATTTGTAGGAATGTGGGGATCCTGAGATACCCCTGATTTAGATGACGATGAGAGATGTGTTTAACCAATGTGCAAAAGAAAAAAATAAAATGCCAGAACACAAAAAAACCCCACTGCTGGATGTGTTAGGATATGTTAAGTGCCGGTGAAGGGAATCAAATGAGAACAGGAGCTAAACAGACTCCCTTTTAGTTCTTCTTTTACTGAATTATTATAAATACACTCTGTCAGGTGTGAAATCAGCATTTTTGTTGGAGAAGTAAATAAGGCTGCAGAAAAACACTTCTGTGTAAAAGCATCTATGTAGCCTAGGGCTGTTGGAAAAAATGTGAGCCAACTCCACTTCATAAAGCCATTTAGTTACAAACGGATGCAGAGAATTTGGGAATGTTTCTCTTACTGTTTTCTGGAGTGGTTTTTTGGTAGGTATTTCTTTGTTTGTTTGGATCTTTTAAGTGCTTAACCATTTAATTTCTAGTGACTTTGAAATAACTAGTCGAAAACACTGAAAACTCTCTTTGGAGAGGACAAGTATTTTAAAGAGCTATTAAAATATGAGACTTGACATTCCTATGACATTTGCCAATTTTCTAGAGTTTCTCTGAATGTGAAGATTATTTTTTCTCTTCCTTTTAAATAAAGGAGAAAATAATAAGTGTATCTTTGGAGAGAGAATGCATAAGGAAACCTGCCTTGTAGCAGGGCTCTTGTGTGGATGAGCTATTCCTCGTGATGCCTTCCATGTGAAATGTGCTCTCGATTTGCTGAGGAGGTGATGCTGGTGCCCTCACTGGGCGGCGCTGATCTCGAGTTTGCTGCCAGAAGAGCTGAGGTTTGCTGTGGAGTGCTGTGGTTGGCGTGTCCACAGAGCCAGCACACCAAGTGGAGGATGCTTGAGTCCCCGTTTGATTTTCCAGGAGAGTGAGGTGTCCTGGTTTCCTGCTCTGCTCTGGGAATGTTCTTCACGTGCAGCTGGAATGAAACCTGGGCCAAGGGGAGCTGCTTTCCCCTCCGTGGTTCAGGGTCTGGTGAGCCCCTGCCCTGGGCTGTTCATTGTTCCTGGGCAGTGTCGGGGTTTGTTAGTCTCATTAAATCCATTCTTTCCCTCACAAAAGTCACTTTTACCCTCTCTGATCAGAACACTGCTATGTCTTGGCCCAGTTTCAGCACACGCCTACGGATCTGCTGTTGAACGCTTCAGTCTCCTCCTGTCTCTTTAAACTCATCTTTTCAAAGTGCACCAAGGAGAACAGTTTTTAACATCAATAGTGAGGAGCAGCTAAGCAGCAGATAGAACCACACAAGTATCTTGTATTGGTTATAAATAAAATTTTAATCATTAAGGAAAAAAGCACTTTTCATGTAAAAGATGCTTGAAGAGCTGTGCTCTTTTTAAAATTTCCTCAGCTTAACACCCTATTTATAAAACCTTTTATGCATCTGAAATGACCCTTGGTAAGAGAATCTCACAGTATATCAGTTCAAGCTTTGGTTAATTGTTCCCTGTGCAGGGGGTTTAGATCTTAGTGTCATCCTGATTCTGATTTTAATTGTTCAGTAAGAACACATGATTAACATAATGTTTTTTTCACTCTTTTGAAGTTCAGTGGTTATAACCCTTTTGGTAGCAAAGTTCTGTTGATAACTAATGGAATCAGGATGCTGATTTTTATTTGTGTGCAGTTTGTAATAAGGGATATAATCATCGTGGGCTTGCTGAAGCTGTATTTTCACATTTCATTCAAACATTATGTGCAACTGAGAATTGGAAGCAATAGACAGATAGGGAAACTGAGAACTTCATTTCAACCCTTGAACTTTCATCCAGGTCTCAGTGCATCTTTTCATTTTGGACATTGGAAAAAGTTTTCTGTAGTTTTTCCTTCACGTTTTCCTGCGTGTCCATTTCCGAAATGCTGAGGAGTCCAGCAGAAATTCCTCTGTGCAGCGAATCACTGCTGTGGCACTGAGGAGCTGGGCAGTTGGAGTGATGCAAACATTACGTGATCTAATATTCTGGTTGTTCAGGGAGGGAATTACATGTTTCTTTTAAGTGACATTTCAATCAATGTTTTTCCTCTGAACTCAAAACTTTCCACCCTTTCCTGCTCAAAATGTTCAGCTGCAAACAGTTGCTAGCACTGATTCATGACATGTAACCTACTGGTGGGGCTCCACCCTTAGTGTTGGTTTTCACACATTTTTGCTGCACGTTTGTGGAAATCAAGGAGGTGACTTTCTTCACTAGTGTAAATAACTTGTGCAGGGAATGAAATTCATTATTTTTAATACTGGGGCAACTGTGTGACAGATGTCTAAAGCCACAGATGGGAAATGTGTCCTTTGGAAATGGTGGCGAGTCATTGCTGCTTCTTAATGGCCCTGAGTCAGCAATGCCCTGGGGATGTGTCTGCCACTGAACTGGGGGCCTGCATTCTCAAACCCCAGCAGAGAAAATACCACAGATCCCTTGGGAACACGCCTGAGAGTGAGAAGGATTTTCATCTCCCTGAGACGCGTTTGTAGAGAAGTCTTGCAAGCAGACGTGTGCCTGGAACGAGCCGCCTCTCAGAGCGAGCACAGCACGCCTGAGTGCCGGGCGTGTTCAGGGTGGCAAGAGGAGATTCATTCGTGCCAGACACCTCTGAGCTGAGGTGATGGTCGCTGTGAAAGCCAGCTGCACTCAGAAGCAAAAAGGAGATGATGTTTGGCACCAAACAGCAGGATGGAGTCCCTGCAGAGAAGAACTACGTGGGAATGTTAGGACTCAAACGAAAAGCATCACTGAAGTTTCAAAGCGAACAAGTTGTGTAATGAGGAGTGTGTATGCTCTCTGTGAATTGGTGTCTCTTATTCTAGGGTACTGTAAATAACGTTAATATGAATAATGTAGGTAATATTTTACTGGTTGCTAAGGGAACCAGACTCGCTGGATTTCTTTTTTGTTCTTACGGTGAAAATTGGTGTGGATTTTAGAATAGTCTGGACAACTGAGCATGCAGCTTTCACATGACTCCTCTGCAGATCATCCAGAGAGCTTGTTAGAAAAATACTTTATTATTTGGGTCTCTAGATACAGTCACTGGCAAATCTTAAACTTTTGGGTCTTTACTGAATTCCTTCACCCCTAAGACACCACGGTAATAACTTCATATAATTTGGAAAGAGTTAAATAATAGATTTTGCTTGGATTTTTATGGCAGTTTCAAAGTGCCTCATGAGATCCAACCTGACAATTATGTGACAATGTTCCTGGAGCAGCTCATCAAAGGTTGCTCCTTCTGGAAGGTGTGTAAGTGGCCACCGTGCTCGGAATTTAGGCAGGATACTCCAGGAAGCAGTCCTTGTCACTGCACGTGGCAATGTTTGGTGCAGACTGGCTTTTCTTGCTGAAAACTTGCCATGTTTCATCCAGACAAACATTTTTCATGGCTTCTGCGTGCTTCTGAGAAGGAACAGTATGCTGGCAAATAATTATTTCTTTCAGACAAATGTCCATGAAGGCAACTGCTCTGAGCATCTGCGTTGCTTTTGCCTGGAGTGTCGCTGTGTATTAGTGAGGAGCCAGAAGCCTCTCCCATCAGCTGGCTTTTGATGGCACTTCTCTTTCAGTCTCCTGCTTGAAGTTGGTTTCTTTTTAGTGCTGGGAGTTGGTCTTCTGTTGCTGCAAAAAAAGAAAATCTCTCTCTAGCAGGAAAGAGATTTCCTGTCTCCTTTCTGCTGGTGCTGTGCCATGCAGAGGATTCTGTGAACAGACTGTTCCTTGGTGCTGTAACTTGGCCCAGTTTCCTGCAAGAGAAAGAAAATTCTCTGTGGCCTGATACAGTGAATCTGGAAATTTGAGACAGAGCATGTTGGCAAAAAAATTCCTGTAGCTGCCACGTCCAGTACAGGAAACCCAGAGCACATCAGGCAACACTCCCAGATCCTCTTGGTACCTGGAATTCGAAACTTTCTGCTCTTCAGTTCCTGCATTTTCTTTCCTGTATGCACAGCAGCAGCACATTCTGTGCAACCTTCTTCTGGCCCAGAAGGTATCACCTGCGTAGGAATTACTGACAGAGAGATGAGCTTTTTAAAAAAAAAACCCACAAAAAGCAGCACCGTCCCAGAGGCAGGGATCTACTGAGGGTCTTGGTTATGCAGCTGCTGCCTTTGAAGGGTGTTTGTTTGTGGGTTGTGTTGTCTTTGTGCAGGGTGGTTGGTTCAGCTCCACAGTCTATAATGGATCATTGCATTATTCTGGAAGTACATCTCCAATATACAATTCACGTCGGGAAGTAGCTTTTTATTAAAGGATTCAGGTGTTGGCATTGCGAAGCACTAACATTTTGTTATTTGGATTCTGAGAGGTCTGGGGATGTTTACCAGCCAGATCATGGATTCCAAGCAGACATGTGTCTGCACAGAGATTTCTTCTGGTGTTCTCAGGGAAATACATAATAGGATTTGGCCTGTCAGTTCAGTTCCTGACACACAGATGCCCAAATTACAGAAGCCGGCAGCGTTCGTAATATCAATTGGATGTCTCGTTAGTGTTCATAGCTGCTGGGTATGGAAAATCACCCTGTGAAGACTATGCTTCATTTAGAGCTAATCATCATTAATTTTCAGAGAGAAAAAATGGTCTTTGGCTAAAATACAGCACTTGAGTTTTAGGTTCTCTCACTCTAGAGCTTGATTTCTGTTTCTTTGGGTAAACTTTTGGTTTTGGACTCTAAGAAATGAGAGCTGCTTGCTGAAAACTTATGTTCTAGGGTTTCTTTGAAATTGGAGTTAGGCTGAGACTGGAGACACCTCTGCTTCCTCCTCAACTCTCCCCCTCCACCTGCAGATCCAGGCCACGTGGATAGAAGGGGTTCCACGCGTGAGGTCATTTGCCAGGGGAGGTTTCAGGATAGAACAAACTCTTTTAAACACATCCACCTGTAATGCACATTACTCCAAGCTTCCCATAACCCAGAGGACAATGAGGTCGCTATTTTGTGGGGTTACCTTGCAGCTAATATCCAAACCTGTCATGTAACCTGTGCAAAACCAAAGCAAACCCAGCCAGAGAAGCCCTGCAGGTGTTCAGGTGTTAAAACAATGCTAAAGTGACACACACAGACCTTAATGGGGGCTTCCACCTCAGTGGAGAAATGTAACTCTGCTGCCTCGTAGCAGAAATCCCACCATTGTTATTTTAGCAATGGGTTTTTGGATTTCTGGACCTCTATTCTTGGGTATTTGGGGTACATCCATCAGTGTGAATCTATTTGTTCTCTTCTTCTGTTCATGATTCCAGGACTATATGGAAGAAGCAGGAGGTAGAAGCAAGAATATGGCTTCTTGATCATCATTAAACTTGGGGAGGAAATCCATGGTATTTAGGCAGGTTAATGGAGGGGAAATAATCTTTTACAAAGCTGCTTTTCCTCTTCCCTTTCTTATTCCAGTATTTTCTCTGTAAAAGTCTCCTTGCTTTTACCTTCTTCTTGCGTGTGTAAGTGTAGGGAAATGAAATAGCCTTAATGATAGGTATTAAAAAATCTGCTTTACAAATCCATTTGTTCACGTTCATCTTCCATTCACACAACTCCCAGCCTCAGAATGTCAGTGGGCTGTTCTGCAGTTTAGCCAGAGCCTTGTACTCTTTTTACTCGTTCTTTTTTTCCCCAATCCCTCATTTTACTTCATTCTGTATGCTCTCTGAACACAACTTTGGGAGCTAATGAATTAATATTTGAGCTGTTTAGCAGACTGTTCTACTGCGGCCCTTCTACCTCCGTCCCTCCAATATCCTGGAACACTTTATGTGTGGAATAAACAGCCTTTGCAGTCCATCGCTTCAAAGCCTGAGTGCTCTGCTACTTTACTGAACGCAGTAAATTTTAAGATAGATTGTAATCCCGTTGGCTTTCAGAATGCCTAACAACTTTCAGAAACTACAAATCATTACATAAATGGGACAGAACAGCAGTGTACTGAACGTGCAGACATTTTATTGTGCAACCATTTCATTGTGCAAGGAATTTATATGTCTGTGTAATTCTGCTATAAATACTCATCTGCCAAATATTCTCTAACTTAATGTGGTACACAGAACTTTACCTTATTAATTCCTTTCATCTTTATAAAAATCATGTTTTAATATGAGCTGATTGAAGCTGCATAGGCTGTAGCAAAAGATTCACTGGATTCTCTAAAAGCCTCTCACAGCAGCCCATACCAAACCATGTATTAAAAGTAGAGAAAGATTTTGTGTAGGAATAAATCCAGCATGCCAGTAAGAGCTTGGAAGGCAGCAATAAGATTGCATCTCAGTTTAGAGGCTTGCTGGTGCTGACGGAAATCTGTGAATTTGTCACATGGGGAGAGAGTCCAGTGAGCTCCCAGTCAGGTAAATGCTTTGCGGTCCAGATGAAACCTGGATTTCACTGAGCCCGGCCAAGGTGCACCATGTACAGGTGTTGTTACTTGCTTACAGCACACCTGAGTCTTCCTTGAGGCTGCCTGTGGTGTGGGAGCTCAGGTAGATTGCAGAGATTGAGTCCCTGCTCACACGGACCTGCTGTGGCTGAGGCGTCCAGGCTGCACAGTGGAGAGGTGGATCACAGCGCCCGAGTTCTTGCTTCGGTCCCACTTTGATGCTCTCAGGATAGTCCACGAGCAGCCTGTGGTAAAATAAACCCACGGGAGATGCCAGGTGAATACTCTGACCCGAGGCTCAGAACCACCCTGCTGGATTCCAGTTACCTGGCTGGCTTCACAGATTACCTGGAATCAGATTTCAGTGTTTCAATACGGGAAATCCCCACCTGTGCTGAGCTATAATGAAATTAAGAGGCTGAAATCCAAACTGTGCTTTCTGAGGTGTTATGTGTGGTTTCTGTGTGGTGTCACCTTTCAGTCATTTGTGTACAGCCAGCTAGAAACTGAAATAGTTGCAAATATCACTTGGATAATTGTGTTTATTCAATGTGTGCATTTCTGTCCAGTGCCAAGTGTCATTTCAAGACACAAAACTTGCTTCCAGGCGAGCTAGAAAAGAAATTAGTATAATATTCCCAAGAAAAGTGGAAAAGGGCATAGTGGGTGAGCAGTTCGTATTTCACCTTTTTCTTCAGTGAATAAAATACACAAATCTGGAAAATCTGAGGTCACTAAAACTTGGTTCTGCTGTTGATTTGAAGACATTAGTGTGGATATTTTTTTTTAATGTGTGTGTCTGGGAACAGTTTCAATACGGTTTTTTCAGCATTATCAGCAGTTGTAGTCTCTGCAGTGTGACAAGGTGCATGGCAGCTCCTGTCACATGCTTCCTGAACACAAAATGTCACTCTTTATCAACCCCTAATAATCCAAATTGGCTCTGCATCTTGGCAGCCTAGCAGGCTCTTCACACAATGCTCAGCTCTGGGAAACATTCACAAACTTCTGCAAACCTTTGTTGGGACCTTCACTCCTTGGAGTTAATTTAAATTAAACGCCGATTTTAGTCACTTAGGCTGATCTTGCAATCTGAGTTACATATTTTTGTCACGGTTATGTATTTTTATTTTATATATTTGAGCACAAGCATGCTGAACTGTCTCTCTTGTGAGCTGGAAAATAAGTGTACTTGTTTTCAAGTTAAGGTTCTTTGTTGCTGCTGCTGAAATAACAGCTTGAGTCATATTGTAAATTCTACCTGTGGGAATTGGTGAAGTGTTCTGGGAGGTCACAGTTCGAGTCCTTCCTGCAGGACTCACACTCAGGTATTTCTGTCCATTCTGGCCAGGAATTTAATGAGCCTGGAACTTTTCTATACATTTTTCAGCTCTGCTTTACAGATGGTCCCTGGGTTATGCTGAAGGACAGAGGAATAGCAGAGCGAGGATCTGAAATTGCTCTGGTTCTGCTGATCAGTGGAGAATTGCAGTTTTCGCTCTTTCTCACGCCTTCCATGGCTTCTTAAGGGAAAAGTGCCTCTTCTATTCCTCATCCATCACACAATTATTCAAACTGTTGAAGCAGGTAGTTCCTCCTGCTCCTATTTGTACTGCTGATTTAGCTTGTTACCCAGCTCCTCCATGCCTGACAGCTCTCCCCTGGAAAAATGTGTATTTTAAGACTGCTGACATGAATAAACTGCCTTTAAAATTCAGGGTCGGGTGATAGTACTATGAAAAGCCAACTGGGTACAAACACTGCATACAAAATCTCTAGGAGGAAGTAGCAGACTATTTGGACAAGATTATGCAAGTGCCAATTATGTGCCTTGCAAAACACGAGTAAAAAATCGTCCCTAAATTTTCCTGCAGATTTGGGATAAAACCGAGACCTCCAGAGTGCATTTCAGAAGAGTGAGAAGCATATGTCATTGAAGGATATTAAATTCTTGGAAGAACTGAGTGCAGCTTGGGCTGGGGGTGGCATTTTGGTTTTCAGTGAATTCCAGTGTGGAAAGATACGGCATAAGAGAGGAAAAAAGGCATTTTCTTGTGTCCAGATGAAATGTCCTGCGTCTTAATTTGCACTTGTTACCTCTCATTCTTTCAGTCAAAGACACTGTGAATTAACAGATTTTTAGGAACTGATACACTCCTTGTTTGTTTTAAACCAGGTATAGCTCTTTCAGGATTTTATTCAAAGCTTTTAGGAAAAATCGTCCTATTTTAAGAACAGGAGATCAAAAATTCAAAGTAGAAACCTCCTTCTAATTCTTTCTTGTTTTAAGACTTTATTTTGTGGGTTTACGCCTAATTTCTCTATATTTAATAAGAGGATAATAAATAATAAAACCTTTCCTTATTTTGTGAGCATCATCTGTCTATTCGTAGGAGAAAGGTCTTGTGCCAGTGAAAATGTTGGGGTTTTTATGAAATGCTAACTGATGCCTTTGGGCACATTTCCCGCTTTTAGACAATGCACAAATGGATGCTTAAAATAAACATTTCAGGCAGTCACTGATTCGCCGTTGTTTTTCTGAAAATGTTGTTTTCTCAGCAGATTAATTGACTTGACAAAATACATCTCCCGAAGCAGCAGCCCTCAGTGCTTCCAGTAAATATCTTCAGCCCTCCTTTTTAGCGGGACCTGTGTCGTGTCTGGAAGATGTGGCATGAATGAGGTGATAACGAGTCGCTAGAGATAAGATGTGCTTTTGTGCTTCTGCTTTGTGTGAGGAGCTCAGCTTTCCTCGGCTCTGAGGGGGCATCAGATTTGTCTTGCGGGCTCGTGGTGTTCTTGGGCCGCGTTTGTTACCTCCTTTGAAGTTTTCTGGCGTGTACGTTAACCTAGAAGTGCTTTATTTCTTTCTCTTTTGAGAAGCAGAGGATGTTGAGAGCGTGAGTGTCACCTAAACGAGAGATGTATGACCGCGTAAACGCTGACTGCATTAAATGTGCTGCCGGGATACAAACACCTCACTGAAATCAATAAGTTGTAATTACAGAGGTCAGTAGGTCTCGGTTCTTCTTTTGACCCTAAGGAAGCCCTTTCCTACCAGTACAAAAGAAAAATCAGCTGAGCAAATCCAAACTTGCGATATGTTCCTTTCTGCCTGCTCAACAGTGCATAAAAATGAAAACATAAATTTATTTCTTGCCTTCTTTATCTAGATTTAAAGGGTATATTTCACTTTAAATGATGTCTGGCTCATCTAGTCTATCACATATGAGTAATTTTTTTTACTTTGTTGAGCATATGTTTCTTCTGTCTGCAAAAAAATTTTCATTCCTTCCCATTTTCCCAGCTTTAAGCTGCCCCCAGTTATAAGAAAGCAGAGGTCACACAAAGTGACTTTTCGGAGTTTGTCTGCTGCAGTAGCTACGAGGCTCACACTTTCACTGCCTGCTTCTCAGCTTTCACAGTTTACCTGCGAGATTCGGGATTTCTCAGACGTGGGAATGTCAGTGACAGTTTGGCTCAGTGTCAGTGTTGTGGATTCTAGACTGGAGCTGTCAGACTAGAGTGCAAAAGGAAATGGAATTATTATTCCTCCACTTAAGATGGCAGATCACAGATATTTGCCTGCATCTGGAGCTCTTTGTGTCAAAATATGTGCCTCATCCACGTGTAAATATTTCACACACAGGTACTTGAACACTCTTGTAGAACTTCTCTTGACCTAAATTCCTGCCAAGGAGATTTGCCCCACCGAGCTCCTGGTAACCCAGCTCAGTCCAAGATGGAAATGAAGCCACTGCGGGAGTGTCACTGCAGGAGTATCACTGCAGGAGTGTCACTGCAGGAGTATCACTGCTCCAGTGTCACTGCTCCAGTGTCACTGCTCCAGTGTCACTGCAGGAGTGTCACTGCTCCAGTGTCACTGCAGGAGTGTCACTGCAGGAGTGTCACTGCTCCAGTGTCACTGCAGGAGTGTCACTGCAGGAGTGTCATTGCTCCAGTGTCATTGCTCCAGTGTCACTGCAGGAGTATCACTGCTCCAGTGTCACTGCAGGAGTGTCATTGCTCCAGTGTCACTGCTCCAGTGTCACTGCAGGAGTGTCACTGCAGGAGTGTCATTGCTCCAGTGTCATTGCTCCAGTGTCACTGCAGGAGTATCACTGCTCCAGTGTCACTGCAGGAGTGTCATTGCTCCAGTGTCACTGCTCCAGTGTCACTGCAGGAGTGTCACTGCAGGAGTGTCACTGCTCCAGTGTCATTGCTCCAGTGTCACTGCAGGAGTGTCACTGCTCCAGTGTCACTGCTCCAGTGTCAGTGCCAGTTCTGGAGTATCAGAGGATTTTCAGAGACGGTGAGGGAGGCACGGGAAGGAGCTCCCACACACAGGGATTTAGGAGAACAGTGCAGAGCCCCAGGCACATGGTGGGAGGTCAGTTCTTACCTTTCCATTTCCTGGGTTTGGGGATTTTTTGGTGGAAAGCAGCACTGGATGGGCTGTTTTGACTGCTTCGTATGCTGGAACAGCTGCTGGGAGCTGAGGGCAACACAGGGGCACCACTCCCCTGCCTGGTCACTGGCTACTGCTTCTTCTCTAGCAGTACTGCCAGGGATTTTCCCCCTTCCTCAGCTTTGATGTTGCCTGACCATCCCAGCATCATTTATCACACCAGTGCTCTCCTGGGACTGCACCTCCCACAGACTGGTCCTTTCCAAACCTCAGCAGCACTCTGTGCTTCCACAGGACTGTGAAGGACATCCCCAGTGGGCCGAGGCAGAGCCCAGCTCCGTGGGAAAGCATCTCTGAAATAACTCAGCCACTCGATCAACACGAGGTTAATCCATTTAGCACGAGTGTTCTTGCTGTGTCTCCCCAAATACTTACACTGTCACTGTCATTTCCTTCCTCGGTGGAATACAACCTGGCTGACAAGAAACCAGGGCTGGGGGAGGAGGAACGCTCAGGAATTCAGGCTTGTAGGTGGATTGGCTTTCCAGCCCCTGAAATCCCAGCGTCTGCTCCAGCTGCTGAGCCTGGTGATCTGCTCCTGCCTTCTGCCCCCGTTCCTGTGAACACTCTCTCTGTACAGCTCCGTGTATTTCAAAAGCCTTGCACACTTCCTCTCTTTACTGCAATAACTCCTGAGGGCAGCAGTTGTTCTGCTGCCCGTGTAACCCGGTCACTCTCACACTGCTGTGTTAGCAGAGCGTGGTGTCGAGTGATGGGTGATGGGATTCTGAAACAGCGACAGGCATGGGACAGGTAACGATGGCACCTTTTCTCAGCTCGTTTTTATCCCACAACTGAGTTTTGAAAATACCGTTTTTAACGTGGTTTCTTCTATGAGGAGAAACTCGCTCTCGAACATCTTGGAGTGCTTGGCGGGCAGATGATTACAAAATTGATTTGTGCCTAATGGACTTGGGCTTCCTGCCGTTTTTCTGTTAGTCTCTTCCACTTCAGCACCAGATTCCGTATTTTTGGAGCTCTCCTGAAGTGTTAACAAGCTCATCCATTTCCTCCCACCTCCAACTGCCCCTTCTTCCACAGCCTCTTCAAACCCTTCCCATGTTCTAGCTGAAAAATAGATAACAAGCACCGTAATTAATTCTGGTTAATTATTTGTTGGTTGGTTGAAGAGGGAACTGTGGAGCTGACACGGGAGCCTTTGCTGTAGGAAGATGCACCAATTTTGATATTATATCTCTATCACTCTGCTGATTCCCTGTGCCCTCCACCCACCCAGCCCCAGCCCTCCCAGTCAGGAATTTAATGGTCTGTGGAGCTGCTGTGCTTCTGTCACCGTGGTTGTAATTGGTCAATGAGCTCCGAAGTTCTCAGGTATGACTGACATCCAGCGGAGCGCTGGGTGCTTAAACTGCCAATTTGCACTTCACAGTGCCATTGTGTCAGCTGTCTTTCCTGGGAAAAGGAGGCAAAAAATATTTAAAATGCCCTTCTAACAACAGCTAGAGACAGCTTCTGGTGAATAGTCGGAGATGGTTTTGTCGTGTCTCTATAAATCTTTACTGTGCTAGGCTGCAGGTCTGCCACGGCCAGCGGGGCGTGGGGAGGGGGTCACTGGTGATGCTCTTACCTCATTAACTGTTCACCCCGTCGTGGTTTGCACGCAGTCACTCCGCGAATGGAACCGAAGGGTGGAGACAGCAGCTGGAATTATCACCCTCCTGCAGTGTGACAGATGCAGAAGTAAAAATGGGCTTCAGCCGAGCGCTGGAAACTTTGTGCTGCAGAACAAAGGCTCATGAGCTGCTGTTGTTTAAGTGCTTGGGTTTTTGCAGCCTCAGTCCGTGTGTGCAGTGCTGGTTTACACGTTTAATCTTCTTTCTGAACTCTTGGTTGACATCTGAAGGGGTTAGAACCGATTTAATGTACAGTGCCACAAAAACCAGTCCTGATTTGAAAGCTTCATTATGGATTTGTCTGGATAGATAGTCAGAGGGTTTACTACCTCCACTGCCTCAGCAAACCAATTCCTTCTAATTTCTGCTGGCTTTTCATTTGCATGAAGCCACACATTTTGCACAATTACTAATTGCATAATTACTGGCTAATAACAACATAAAGAAAATAATTCACATTTTCCAACTCCCCTGGCAGTCTGTGTTAGAGAATTTCTTGCTACAGCTTAAGGTGAAGTCCAACTGTTGATATTCCATGTATTAATGTCATATATATTTATATTAATATTCCCTTTGCCTGTCTCACTCTTGTGCTGGCAGGCTGGCACATTCTTGCCACATTCCATATGCAGCTTCCAGGTGTCTTCTCCCAAACGCAGTGGCAGGGCTGCTTGGGCTGCCTTTAGAGTTCTCCCCCTGCTTTATGACTCTCCCTTTCAGAAAAGAAGTGGCAGAGATAAGTGGGTATGGATGAGTGGCAAAAAACCCCAAGAAAACCCTCCTGAGATGTTCACTGGGATGCCCAATCTTGGCACACATTTCGATCGTATCACTGTGTGTTATTACGCAATTTGTGCCGTCTTTAGCTCCTTTGGAGAAATTCACTTTCTTAGCTTCTGAAGAAATACGAGAAACAGGACTTTTGCTTTTTTAAAAATTTCTTGTTGACTGCCTTTTTCCTTCTGCTCTTCCCAGTTTATCCATTTCCGCAGGTTACAGGAAAAGCACTCTAAACGAATTGATAATTCCAGCTAATCTGAAACAAAGTATTTGGAAGACAGAAATGGTGAGACTGAGAAAACCACTCAAAACTGTGAGCTTGTAAATATTTTAAAGTGATCTTATGCAAAATTCATCCAAAACGTGATTCTTCTTCTTCTTTTCCATATTATTTTGTATCTTCCTAAATCACTGCCTCTCTTTCCCTTCCCTTGCCAAAAAAAAAGAGTAAATTAAGTACTGTATTTATGCAGTTACAATTCCGAAAATACAGGGTAGTATTTCCAGCCTTAGAGCCGTGTCACTTTTCAGTCATAGTTTCGTACCTTGACATTCCTTTTCATGTCGAAATAATCGCAGGAATAAATGATTTCATTTAGATGTCTCTCGCTGGATCTGCGTGTGAAACGGGTTTTAAATGACAGGAAGCTGTGCTCTAATGAAGGGGTAGGATTGCACGGTGCCACTCCTGGAGCAGCTCTCCGCATCCAGCACTGCGCATTTATTTACACGGGAATACCTGGGAGGGGAATGTGGGCGCGAGAGCTGCTGCACCCACATTCCTGAGTGAGAGGGGTTCAGGAAAGAGCTCTGATCACCTGCTTAAAACTCTTGTCTCCTGAGGTGCCTAAAATTAGAGGCATCTCATTTTAGGAAAACTCCTTTAGGAAACTCCTTTTCACCAGCCAGGTTTTACAAAGTAGTGGAAATTTAAAAAAAAACAACACATGCCCTGTTGTCGTTTGAAGTCCAAGAGATACTTGATTCCTCCTTTGTGGATTTCATTGTGGTTCCCTTTTGAAAAGTCATGAGTCTGCTGAAATAGCTGTGAGTTGAGGAACATGAAGTACTTGCTCAGAGTATAATCTAAGCCCATTTCCATTAAAATAAGAAAAATAATTAGAAATTCTTTTCTTGCTCTGTTGCTTGCACAGCATTGTAACATTATCCAAATTTGACATTCTTTGCTGCCACAAAGAGTGTGAAGCTGTTTATCAGGTGAAGTCTGTCCCGTGGTCACCACTGTCCCCATCGACAGAAAGAGGAGACGTTTCACATTAATGTCGGTGTCACACCTTGGTGTCCGCACCAGAAATATGTTGGTTTCCATGGTAACTAATTATTTAACCAGGAAAGGGGAGAGGAGAAGCAGCAGATTTTGGTAATACAATTGAAAATCAGATCAGGTCATAAAAGTGATTATAAAGCCTGTGGAACTTTATTGTGTTCTTTAAGACATGCCAATACGACGGATGATACTCAGAATTAGGTGTAAGTGCACGTGCTAATAACCCAATTAACAGCCCTGTGCTGGTCTGGTCTCCGCTCTGTTACACACTCTCCTCTTTCTGGGGCTGTGTCCTCCCGGTGCACCCACGGTGGCGATCCTGCGGGCCGCTGAAGGTGCCCCTGCTCCCCGCGCCGCACCGTGCGGAGTTCCCTGCGCGGGGACGCGCGGCTGCCACCGCGCCCGCCCTGTGCCGCCTTTGTGGGACGCTGTTCGTGCTGATTCCTGCTCTCTTCGGATCTTCGCCGCTGCTTTCTGCCCTGGGGCTGCTCTGGCATTCACGTCCCGCTTTCCCACCGGTGTCCCGCCTGTTTCCTCTGCCCCTTGTTCGCGATTCCTCCGAGCTCCGGCCCAGCCCCGTGCAGTTCTGTTTCGTTTCTGGGCTCATTGCGGCCGTCCAGGGTCCTTCCCCTGGTGACCCCGCCGAGCAGGCACTGGCAGAGTTCTTTTTCATCACCTTTGCCAGCAAAGTGCTTTGGAACAGGCGCTTCCTTTGCGAGGCGAGCAGCTCACCGGGGTGCTTTGACGGGTCCGGTGGTTGGGCAGGAGCGGCCAGCCGCAAAGGGCTGCCGAGTCCGGGCGGGGTTTCCGTGCTGCACGGGCACTGGGTGTGCTGCGTGTGCCCCGGGTGTGTCACGGCGAGGGCACGGCCACGGGCTGTGCCTGAACAAAGCCCTGCTTCTCCGTCACTCCTCTTCCCTGAGCCCTCCAGGCGCCGCTTAGGGTTCTTCTCCTTCAGAGGAGAAATGGAAACGCCACTGCACAAAGGCAGGGGGAACAAAAGCGTATCTTGTTTGCACGCAAAACTTCGAACTGCCGTGGCTTTAAACTGCCAGAGGGCAGGGCTGGATGGGATACTGGGAAGGGATTGTTCCCTGGGAGGGTGGCAGGCCCTGGCACAGGGTGCCCGGAGCAGCTGTGGCTGCCCCTGGATCCCTGGCAGTGCCCAGGGCCAGGTTGGACGGGGCTGGGAGCAGCCTGGGACAGTGGGAAGTGTCCCTGCCCAGGGCAGGGGTTGGAATCGGATGATCTTTAAGCTCCTTTCCAACCCAAACCATTCCATGCCTCTGGATCCATGGAATGAGCACCCCCGTATGAGAATTTACACCCAGAACCTCGCTGGCACCGAACCCAGGTTGCTGCTCCAAGTGCCGGTAGTTTTAGGTGCAGGAGTTGTTTTCAATCAGAATTCTGTTCTCTATTATTCATGAAAAACTGACTGAATTTACTTGTGATCTGCTGCACACAGTGTATAAATATTCTCCATATGGTTTTTTTACCCATTTTTTTAAATTGGATGTGTAACAAAAATGGTATGAAGACTTCAGTACATCAAAAGATGTCAATATATGAACCAGGTGTATTCTATAGTACAATAAAAATAGATAAAATTCAGTATAGATCAAAGAAATGTCACAAGCCATTGCTACATATCAGAAGTAAACATTACTTAAAAATTTATTAAAATACATCAAAATTATTTCAAGGCATAATTTGGAAGAGAACTTGATAAAATCTGCATTTGATTTTTATGGAATTTTAAGAATAAAGGTATTTTTTCTTGAGAGAGTCCATTGTTTCTAGAAACGTGACCATAAAATTAAAGGAAACAAAAAATATAGGAAACCAAAATTGCTATAATGACCTCTGCTTTGTTGCCTTGCCTTTTTTTTTTTTCTTCTTTTCTTTTCCATGTTATTTTTCCTTTTTGTAGAAGGTTAGTTGCTTGAAATTTAAATATTAGATTTACAAATCAGGTGGTGGAAAACAGGAGGAGAGGCTGAACTTTATGGGTGATTTAAAGGTCCTTTTTCTCCCATTATTTTTATTTATATGCAAGTAGACATATTCCAAACTTTTAATTGCTGAAGTGTTGCTAAGTAAGCAAATCGTGGTTGATTTAACAGTCTCCATATGATATTTTCCATCTCCTGTTTCCCGTGGTCATTAAGTGGGGGAAGGATTTCGTGAGCAGTTGGTGACAGCCTGGGGAGGCTGCTGAACGCGTGTGACACAGGAGCGGGGCACAGCCTGTCCCTCAGGGGTGGAGATGGTGAGCCCTGGGTGGCACATCCCAGACAAAACAGACCTGGACATTCTTGGTTTTAACAAGAAACAAGGCTTTCCTAGCCAGTATTTTGAAAAATCTATATAGCAACATACCCAATTTTAATTTATTTTATTTGGCATGTTCTTCATTTCGCTTTGGAGCAGCACAGCAGGACAAATTCGTTAATTTTAAGTGTTTTTAAGAAATACCTTGGTATCAATTTTTGGTGTTTATTTTGATGCTTACATTATTCTTTTGGTTTTGTCTTGACTCCTCTGCTCTGGCACGTGTTGTCTCATTTTCAGTTCTGCATCTGGTCTTGCTCATGGATCTCCAGCTTGGCCAGCGAGCCCCTCTCCCCTGGAGGGCAGGGTTCTGGGGTGTGCAGGCAGCTCTGGCTCAGCTTTGGGCGTGAGAATTGCGTGTTTTAGAGGCCTGCTGTTTTATCAGCTCCTTCAGGCACATCAGAATAATCCCGGGTGTGCCACTGTGTGTTCTGTCCCTGGTGCACCTCGTACCCAACCCCAAACTTTTGGTCAGTTCCTGGGTTTTTTTTTTCGGCCATTAAATTGTGCTTCAAAGTCCCTTCCTCCCCACTGATGAGACGTGTAAGAGTGTTCCTTCACGCTTGCATAACCTTTGTATTCAAAGCACTTTACTGGCTTTTATTCCATCACTTTATCCAGCCCTGATGTTTGCCTTCTCCCTTTCTCTGCAGTGAAAGTAGAGCTCGTGCCTAATGTCCCTTAAATCCCAGAGGAACACAACGACCGAGGATAAAAAAGAAAATTCTTACATTTTTTAACTTCCTGACCCAACATTTCTCTGAGATCAGAGAGGCAAAAGAAGATATCAGGGTTGGCAGACTTGTGAGCACCAAGTGGTTAGAGGCTAAGGAAGCAGAAAAGCTATTTTTGTGGTGGAGGCTGCTGACCACGGCTTTGGTAGCTGGAGGAATCATAGCTAGAGGTTTAAATAAGCCTTTGTTTTTTTAAAAAAGTCAATGGCTGTTAAGGGCGTTGAAATTGAAAATTGACTAAGCCATTGACTTCTAGAGAAGAAAGGCATCGTGAAAAATTCTCTGAAAAGCAGGAAGATTCCTGTTTTAGAACCAGAGGAAAATAATTGCCAGATGAAACTGCTCATTCATTTGCTCCTTGTGGGGATTTGAAAGTCTTCCTGGAGGGTCTCCTTGCTGTCAAATCTGCAGCTCCTTTTGGCAGCCTGCTCAGAGCTTTTGGAGGAAATATATTGGCAGTGAAACAGCTGAAACTTCTGGAAACAATCGAATCTTTCAGTATCGCACTGTTATTTTATGGCATTAACTGTTTATGAGGTATTTTATGGTAAAAAAAATCTGGGCAAGGCACAGGCAGCGTTGCTGTGACGAAGGGATGCTGGATGTCCTCCAGGCCCAGCAATTTGTGAGCGCGGTTTATTCAGTCCCCTTCCTCAGGAAAGCTGGAATCACGTGTGAAAACAGAGTGGGAGGGAGCAAGGGAAGCAAGCAAAGAGAAATTCTTCTTTCTGAGAAACTGATTTAAATCACGTGAGGCCCTGTTAAATGAAGAGGACTCCGACAGGATTATTAGATGTTAATTTATTTAGCTCTGGGTGTCTGTGTGTAAGATAGCCAGAGCCAGCCATGTCTCGTGCTTCCAACTGATGTTTTCTTTGGTCTTAAAGTTTTGGGTCAGAAAGTGGAATTGTTATGTTTGGCACAAATTAATGTTTGAATATTTGTGTCTTTGAGGAGAAACTAATGACAGTAGCATTAACAACTGAAATATGACTTGTTTTCATTGCTTGAGGATCTTATGGTGAAGCAGGTTCAATATTCTCTGGCAAGATAATGGGGAGATTCACCCTTGTGATCTGGTTTATTTTGGTCCTATTTTCTGACTGGGATGTTACACCTCCAGAACAGTTAATCTGGCATTTTTATCTACCATTAAACTGTGCATATCTGCATTTTTGAAAGGATATAAATGTCTTCCTAAAGAATAGATTATGACAGAAACAAATTCAAAGAATTTAGAGGAGAATACAGAGGAAAATGAGTGAACGATTTTTGTGGGTGCACGTTTGGCCAGCGGTCAAACCCGCTACAACCAGGTAAAAAATCCTGTTTTTCAAGCCTGGAAGAGGTCAGTGTTTGCTTTGTTTGTGATGGCTGGTGGATGTTGGTGAGTGGTGTGTGCAGATCCGAGCCACCCTTCCCCTCCACACCAGGGCTGTGCACATCGGCGGTGCTGGCTGCAGGGTGACAAGCAGGAGGACACCTGCCTTGGCTCTCACCCTGGAAATGTGTAACCTGGGCTCTGAGGAGGGGAAGCTGCCATCAGTGAGAACCCCTGCAGCCTGGGAGGATTCTCCCCTCTCCTGGCATTTCCAAGTGGAGGCTGTCCAGGCTGCGCTGGCACTTCCAGGGGATTCCTGCTCTGTGGCCTGTAATTTCTGCACTGAATTTTAATCGACACGTTTAGAAGGAGGGAACTTTTAGAGCGAGTGAGCGGGGATGGGGGCAAGGGTCACGCAGGGAGTTGCAGTGTGGGGGGGCTGGTGGGGTTCGGACACAACCCCCCAGCAATGCAGTCGTGGTTAGTGTGATCTGAGGGTTCTGTGGCTGAGAATGTCTCTGGATAGGTCTGAGAACGTGGTGTCCATCCAAGGTCCCCCATCACACGCAGGAGCAGCGTGTTCTGAGAACCCTGGATTTTATCTTTCACAGCAGATGCTGCCGTGGCTGAAGGGTTTTTTGTTTATCCGACCTCTCTGAACTGAGCAGTGTTTGTGTAAAATGCTTTTGGATGGATTACTGAGCAACAGTGGTGGAAGTCCTGTGTCAAGTGACAGAAATGTGATGGGTTGTGTTTCTCGTGGAATGTGTTTGCTCCTGAACCCCAAAACAAGGTTGAGGTGAATGGAGGTGTGCAAGAATAAATCTTTCTTTCTCAATCATGTGTCAGAAACAGCTTCTCTGTGGAGGATGTATCCTTCCAGAAGCTGTTCAGAATAGTTATGGGAAAGAAATTAAAAATATTTGCTCAAGAGGCTCAGCATCCAAACTCAATTCCAAGGAGACTGTTTTAAATCTACAGAGAAATGGCAAGAAAACCGTGGGTTTGGATTTCCCGATTTCTGTTAATAGAGGTGATATTAACACTCATTTGTTTGGTAGTCAATGAATGCCTAAAATTCCATCAGATCACTGATATGTTGAAATATGTTACAGTTACACCAAATTTGCTCAATCTCCCCTAATTCTCACAAGCCTGCAGATCTCTCTGTGTGTGACTGTTGGCCCATGTAATTGAGCTGCATTCTCCTTCTCTGATAGATGTGCTCTTGTTTTTAATAGAGACAATTTCATTTCTGTGCTGCCCCTTTCCTCCTCTGCTGCTCATCAGATTATTTTCCATTTGTTGCTTTATTACGTCTTTGAAGCCTTATGGCTCTCCCTGTAACAGATTTGGGGGAGGGTGAAGGTATTTCTTCTTAGTTTTACAGAATTTTTTAGGAAATTGCTTGTGTTTAGAATAGTTGCAAATCCAGAAAGAAACCCAAGCAAACAGAAAAAAAAAAAGCCAGCCAGCCTTGAAATAGTTGAAAGAACTGATTTTGGAAATGTAAAAACAAAAATATTTGTAATGCAGGATCTAATTTTACCTTGATTTATAATAGAAATTGTAGAAATAATGGAAAATATTTGAAAATATTTACCTTTTTTATTATGTATTACATTACTACTAGAACATCTCTTATTACTGCTATTTTAATTATTTTATTATTATTTAATTCACTGCAGAGGGTTGTGGAAAAAAGAGAGACGTTTACTCAGGATAGAAAAGTTGTTCCTGAAATAACTTTTAAAAAACTAAACAGAAAAACGCAGACTCCACCAGATATGCTGGGGGAAAGTATCCAGCTGAATTCTGGAAGTGTGGGGCTTTTTTTTTGGTTGGTTGCTCAACCTTCCCTTGTGTCCAGGCTGTCTCAGCTGCTCCAGACTTAGGGCATTTTTCTCTGATTTAGGGTACCCTGTGTGGACACACACCCTGAACCAGTCTCACCCATTAGTGACACGTGGGAAGTGATAACAGAATTGGAATAAAATAATAAACTAATTCTAGAGAGTGCAATTTGCAGTGCATGCACTGGAACCCTTCTTTGCCTTGCTCAGTCAGCCACCCTGTCCCTAAGGAATGGTGCAATCCCCCAGGATCTCCTAAAGTACAATCCCCCAGGATCTCCTAAGGTGCAATCCCCCAGGATCTCCTCAGGTGCAATCCCCCAGGATCTCCTAAGGTGCAATCCCCCAGGATCTCCTAAGGTGCAATCCTGCAGGATCTCCTCAGGTGCAATCCCCCAGGATCTCCTAAGGTGCAATCCCCCAGGATCTCCTAAGGAACAGTCCTCCAGGATCTCCTAAGGAACAGTCCCCCAGGATCTCCTAAGGTGCAATCCCCCAGGATCTCCTAAGGTGCAATCCTGCAGGAAGCTCAACCCCAGTAATCCTGAGTCCTTCTAGACAATTATCCAACACGATCACTGTGCTGCGATTAAAAATAGCACGGGAAAAAACGACGGAGCAGCTCGGGAGTGTTTAGGACGAGCTTGCATTCCAACAGCTCTGTAAATCACAGGCAGAACCATCCTCGGAGGAGGAGAATTCCGGGCGTGCATCCTCTGGAGAGTGACAGCGAGCGAGGCTGGGGCTGTCTGACGTGCCGGTGGGTCTGAGGACGAGCAGCCGCTCTGCATCACCAGGCGTCTGCGGTGTGGGATTCTTATTCTCTGCATTTAAAGGGCAGCAGCAAAGCAATCTGTTGTTTGTATAGAAGAGAGCGATGGTAAAGAAAGAAAATGCACTCAAGGGAATATCTACTCCCCTCTGAGACGCCTCTTGAAAAACAAGCACAGGGAGATGTTTGCGCGGCACGAGGCACAGAGGCAGAGCCACGCAGGAGGCAGAGGGTCTCCGATACGGAGCCTGCACGTGGAGCAGCTCCTCCCAAAGAGCAGTTCCATTTTTAAAACTCCTGCACTTCTGAAAGGATGAGATCTGACAGGAGGGCTTGACGGCGTTCCGAGCTCTGAGTGTGGCGCTGAGGTGACGTGAGGAGCTTTTCCCTGTCAGCCTGAGCCCAGAGGTGCAGGCCAGGTCTCCATCAAGCAGATGTTGTTGCACGGGAGGATGGAGTGTTTCAGAGCGAGGAAGGAGACATCTGTGAAGGTCATTTGACTTGAGACCAGTTCTGTTCACACTAGCTGAGATAACAACATTCTGGCTGGAATTTTTTCTTCCTGGTAGCCTGCCAATGAAGTCTAATATTATCTGCCCCTCTTTTAATAGTTTCCACTAGATATTTCTGGAAAATACGCTCACAAATTTCAATTTTGTTGAAGCTGGGATGGATGGAAGAAGGATTTAGAGAAAAAAAAATCTTAGCTAATCACTGGCTGAAAACAAAATAAGCGAAATCATCTGAATGCTGAGGAAAAATGTACTGTTTGAAAAAATATTTGATTTTTCCCATGGAAAGTGTGAAAATTGATTCTGAGTGAATTTCTGTCTGTGTTAAATGCTTTGTGGAACCTACAAGTGGAGGTGGGCTACGTGCTAGTTCTCCTGTGAGTAAATAGAACAAAAGAAGGTAATTTGGGGCGAACCCAAAAGTCCTGCTCTGGTTACAGGGACAGGGTGCCTTAAGGAGGAAGCCCCTTGTGTCACCCAGCTTGGTGACAGTCCCCAGGCTCTGCTCCATTGGCAGTCTCATCTTTTACGGCCCATTGATCATAAAATATGGATTACCTACATAGCAGAGTTTTTACCCAATTTTTTTGAAGCTCTGCCTTTGGGCACCCAGTCTCTCAGGCCTTGTGTTCACCTGATCTGAGATCTCCTCCCGACTGATGCCTCAGCTTCTAGAGCAGTCGGCTTCAGAACCAAAGCCTGGCATCCTATGACATTATTTTGCTGTAGAAACTTGCCAGCAGAATTCCTGTTGGAAGAGATATCTGGTGCAATCGTTCCAGCCTGTTCTGTTCCTTGCATGCTGCCGCGTTCTTGAAGAGGCTGTGGCTGGCCAGAGGGGAATGCCCTGTTTGTTGGTCCTGAGGTAGGGTGGGATGAAGCCACGGGGCACAAGGCTGCTCCTTCTCGTGGGCAGAGTCAAGAGGAAATCAACTCCTGCTCTGCAAGCTGAGGCAGGGATAAAATAGTGCAGGAAACCTCCAGTGCAGGGGCTGAGAGTGCTGAGGAAGCACATGAGGTATTTCACCTAGAGATAACACAGAGCATGTGATAATTCTGCAGCCTTGGATGCCCTGAAGAACAGCTTGACTGAGAGCAAGCCTGGGAATAAGGGAAAACCCTGCAAGGATGCAATAGGAAGACAGTTGTTTACAAATCTCCTTCATTTCTGATCTCTCTCAGTCATTTTTAATTCTCCCCGTACCAAAAATTATTTGTTCTGTTGCGTATTTTCAAAAAACCTGGCGTTTGAGCTTAAAAGCTGTTCTGATCTTTTTAGATGTGCTTGTTTTTAAGAAAAGGTCTAGACGGATTTTTGTCAAAGCTCCAACCAATCTGAGCTCCTGTCAGTGTAATAGGTGCTGACTTGTTTGTCTGTACTCTCAGTGAGTATTGCTGTTTAAAATGCCATTTGTGCTTGCTGATATTTTTTCTGGAATTATGGGGCTAAAGAAATTAGATTTGCAAAAACCGTGGATTTTGGTCTAGAACATAATAGCACAGAATTTAAATGTTCCTGTTCATCATTGTTAAATGGATGATGGGTAGATATTGAACGCTCCTGTGTTTGGAGTAAACAGGAAAATAGAGCCAGAGAGGTTTTGTGACAGTGTTGTGAGTGCCTTTCTCATTCGTTCTGTACCAAGTGACCCTGAAGGCTGCAGGTCTCCCTTGCTCAATTGTTGATGCTGCCCTGAATGCTCAAGCCTGCACGGGACTTTGATATCCCTGTTTTGATCCTGTCCCTAAGCAGTAAATTCTGAATTGTAGTAGATAACTCTTTTCTCAAAGAGGAGTCAGCTGCTGAGCAAACAAGGGATTCAAACTGAAGATCTGCAGGCCTTGTGTGACCAGCCTGTCCTGCCTCAAAGGAACCAAACAACCCAGGAGAGTCTGTGCTGGTTTCACATTTTTGGTGCATTTCTTGCTGATCCCATAAACGTTGTTGGATCTCTTCTGTTCTTGCAGACAGTACCCAGAGGTGTGTTGGTTCAGTGCAGTGATCAGTCAGTGTGCTGGGAGGATTAAGAAATGCCTCTCCTGCACTTACAAACAGGAATATTCTGCAGTTTCTGCTCTCTGTGGTGTCTTTGCATTCCCATCGCTGGGGACACTTTGTAGCTTCTAAAGGAGATGGACTTTAAAGGTGGAATTTCCTTCAAGATGAGGACGAGTTCATTGCTCTGTCCCAGCAACTCGATGTGAATTGTTCAGCAAAATGCATTTTCTGTAGGAAAAATGCCAGTTATGAGGTTCTTCCGGGTCTTGTTAAGTGCTTTAATCACTGGACCAAGTCTCTCATGCTGGGCCTTAGGGAAAGTGTCAGTAATTACAAGAAGTGGGATGCCTCCTAAAGAGAATGAGAGCTCTTCAGCCTTCAGGCACAGCCGGGATAGCTCAGACAGCCTGAGCAGGTATTCAGCCCTATGCTGGAAATGATGAGCTGGAGAAGGGACTCAGCTGGGTGGTCTTTTCAGTAAAAGCTTTGGAACCCCTTGGGTATGAAGAGTTTACACAGGTTCAGAGAGATTTGTACTAATTCTTGGAAGAAAAATAAACCACTGCAGTGTGCTGGATACAGAAATATTTAGAAGCTCAGGTATCAGATGTCACCTGGAAGACAACAAGCTGCAGCTCAGGAGCTTCAGCTTGTTGTCTTCCAGGTGACATCTGATACCTGACTTTGTCAGTGAGCTAAATAGGTCAGTGTGGCTGTTTTTGCATTCCTTGTGTGTTTGCTGGGAGAGCAGTGACATCAGCATGACTCTGCCATATCGCAGGTGAGAGCCTCGTCTGCAGGATTTGCACTCCCTTTGTGTGGGCTGTAAGATGGTTTTGCAAAACATTTCTAAGCTACCCGGCTCTTTGTTTCTCATTAAATTGAATTCTTGTTTTCTAGTCAACCTTTCCCTTCAGCAAAAAAAAAAAAAAAGAAAAGGTGGGAAAGGAAGCTCACGGATGATAAATAATGGCTTGATGGTGAGGCTCAGTGAACGTGCCATAGAGCAGCTTTGTAAATCGGGAAATAAATGCAGTTTTATTATACTTTTGATGGAGAAGGGGCAGGGCAAGTGTAAGAGTGAGGGCGAGGAGAAGCAGGCAGTTATTTGCAGAAAGAGGCACAACAGGCAATGTAGAAAGAGGCACAACAGGCGATGCTGCAGTGGGTGCTGAGAATTCCTTTCCCTGCCGACGGGTCTCGCTCACCTGGCAGGGCTTTCCCAGCGCCTGCCCACGCGAGGAGCCCTCGGTGGGCTTTGTGCGGGGCACTTCGGTGCGTGGGGCCGGGCGGGCCCGGCTGCAGCGCGGCTGGCACCCGGCACGGGCAGCGCTGCCGGGACGGGGCTGGCGCTGCTCCCTGCCCCGAGCTCACGCTCGGCGCTCGCCCACCATCGTCGGTAAAATCAGACCGCGGCCACTTCGTCCTCCCGGGACGCTGCTGCCTCTGCCAGCGCTGGAAACACATCACTTCGCCTTCTTGGATGTGCGGCCCCGACCCCTTCGCACCCTGCCGAGCCATTTCTGCCAATTTGAGATGTTCCAGCGTGCTGCGGTGGGAGAGAACCGCTGGGGCTGTTTAACCTCTTGGTCTGCCACCACTTCCCCTGCCTGGCTTCTCTCCCCCCGTTCCTCTTCTCTTTCCCATTGCCCACAGCTCCGTGCTAATGTTAGAAGTTAAAGCACACGTGTATTCCAGAAGGGAGATTTTTCTGTGGAGTTTAGTGGTGTTTTGTTGCAGTAACATTGTCATTTGTTTGTAAGGAATGGAATGTTTGATGGTGTTGTTTCTGTTGGTTTAAACTATACTTCATGAACATTAGTCATGAGCACAGACCAATTTATCTTATGAAAAAAGGGAAATAAAATCTTGATAAAACCTTCCAGCTTTCAAAGCTCCTTCTGTTCATTGTTTATGTATGGTTCTGCAGCCCTGGATATTTTTAGATTGGTACTCCCATTGAAACCACAAGTTTTGAAAGTTTAAAGAATGCGTTAATACATCTTTATTGAGATCATCTTTGCTCCTACATTGTTCCAGTTGCTTTGCATTTACTCATTTGGCAAACTTAAAACTTTCAATTTCTTTTGCTCAGCTTAGCATATTTTTTTCTGTCTTCAGAGACAGAAATTTTGTATTGTTGTAATAGCAGAGTTTGCCAAAAAAAAAAAAAAAAAAAAAGAGAAAAAAGAATAGTCTATCGACTTGGAATGACTTGGAAGATGTACCTTCCTGTTTGCTTGTCTAAACTGCATCACAAGAAAGTATTTTTCTTTACTTATACTGACCACTTCAGTGTGCTGTTTGCTCAGAATGCTCCTCTTTAGCTCGAACAGGAGGTTTTTATTTTTACCACCTCCTCTTTGTTTTCCCCAGGAGCACTGCTAGCCTACCAAGCCATGATGAGTTCCATGAAATGCCATGATCAGTGAAAAATGCCCCTGTCCAAGTCTCCAGGTGATAGCAGGAACATTGTGTGCATTTCCTAACGGAGGTTTGTTAAGAGAGGTGCCACGTGAAACCCACCCCGGCGGGTGTTTATGGGGTTCTCCTGGTCACTGAGGTGTTTGTGCAGTTCTCCTGGCCCCTAAGGTGTTTATGTGGTTCTCCTGGTCACTGAGGTGTTTATGGGGTTCTCCTGGTCACTGAGGTGTTTATGTGGATCTCCTGGTCACTGAGGGATGAGAGCAGTCACATTTAGCAGTGTACAGAGGCTCCATCCAGGTGCATCTGGGAGAGCTTTCAGCTGCGTGCCGGAGCCTTCGCGACGCTCACGAGCGTTTGCCATGCAAACGCCACGGGCTGTTCTANGTTCTCCTGGTCACTGAGGTGTTTATGTGGTTCTCCTGGTCACTGAGGTGTTTATGTGGATCTCCTGGTCACTGAGGGATGAGAGCAGTCACATTTAGCAGTGTACAGAGGCTCCATCCAGGTGCATCTGGGAGAGCTTTCAGCTGCGTGCCGGAGCCTTCGCGACGCTCACGAGCGTTTGCCATGCAAACGCCACGGGCTGTTCTAGGTCATTTAGCATTGCAGGAGAAATCGCTGCTCTGACCCCATCTGGTGAAGCGTCGGGAGCTAAACAGATTGGCAGGGCAGGGTCAGAATGCACTCTAATCCTTGAGGACATCAGATGCTGTTTAGCCAATTCAAAGCAGCTTGACATTCCCTTCACCAGTGACACTTTATTTCTCTGTAATGGTCCTGTCACAAAAGCTAACTTCAGCAGACAGATTTGATATGAATTTCCTGAAGTAGTTTCTGAAGAGGTGGACAGGGTTTAATTCTAATATACATTGTGCTTTGGTTGGTTCGTACGACAAACTACACGGCTTGGAAGTGGAATAAATCTCTGGCTCTTGCAGTTTTTCCTGAACGCATTACTGGGTCATGAGGGAAGAGATTATGTGCTTTGAAGTGTTGTGGTTTCGTAGTCAAATCACAGAGGTGATAGATAGGCCTCCTGCATTCTGTTTTCATAAGTATTATTTGCTATGAATAAAAATCCCATTGCACTCGCTCTGACTTCTCTCCTGCATTCCACGGCACGAAGTGAAAAAGTGGAGCTGCAGAGAGGGAGGGACCTCAGGAGACTCTCTGGGCCCTCTCCTTATGCAAGACGGAATCAAAGCACAAATAGATGCTGGCAAAACTCATGCTAAAAGATCTCTAATGATAGTAACTTCACACCTTCCCTAAGCAATCTGTTCCAGGGCTGCGATAATCTAATTTTTTTTAGGCTGGCTCTTTAGCTGTTCTAACCATGAAAACAATGTGGTGCGGTGCAGGAAGGAAACAGGTGGATTTTGCATGGAGAATCATTGGAGTTATTTTTTCCTAGACAGCACAAATGTTGCTTCTCTTCCCATTTATTGTTATGGTAAAAAATCCAGCCAGACTTACCAGTACTTTAGTGTGCGTGTGCATGTGTGTGTGTATATATATATATACACTGAAAACCGTAATACCATCAACATTATTTACAAAAAAAACCTGTTAAAATTGTTAGAGATTTATATCCCTGAAGCTGAAGGGTTAGGGGTATAGAGATTCTATTCCTAGCAGTTCTCTTTGCCAAAATCTGAGCTCATTAGTTTGTACATCTCTTGTCTTCACCGTGAGGGATGATCTGACACTTTGTGCTGTTGTAGAACATTAAGAATCTGGCATTTATGATGTGTTTTGTTCTTCTCCTTCTCCTTTCATATTATTCTCAATGGTTTTCCTTTACTTTCATCTGGTTGGTTTTATCAGGCCAAAATTATCTTCTCTAAATAGAATAGAATCGTATTTACTGTTAAATATCTGTGTTAAACTGTATTTAAAGTCATTTCATGTAGAACAGACCTATTTGAAGGTGTGTGCTAATGGTATTTCTCTTTTCTCCTGTGTATTTAGGGTCTCCTGTATGAAATGCAGCAGGGTCAGTTCTGTGCTGTAACTCCTAGGCAGAAGTTTCCTTAGATATGATCAGACTGCAGTTGCAACTCGAGGTGTATTTGCTATGAGTGCACCATGAATAAATCTGTATATGAGCTCATGGTACAATTACCCGTATCATTTATTTATAAATTGACCTGTGAAAGTATTATATATTTTTGGAGTGCACTTGCAGTTGGAGAAGAATCTCAGCTTTTCATGTTGTTCAGCTTGAAATACAGGGTTATTCAGCTCAGGCACTTCAGAATTCTCTTTAATCTCCACAAACTACTGTGTTTCCACAGTAGCATCGTTGATCATCCTTCTCTAAAATTGTTCCTCCTGTTCATGACTGTTGCTCTTTTTCCCCTCCCACTTTTTCTCTCTTGTACATTCATTTAGGTTTATTCTCTGATTGGTTTGTCTCCCCTCCCTTTGGAAACAAAGTTTTCGCTTAGTTTTTCTTTGCTTTTTAGTTTTACTGTAAAGATTGAGTGCAACCATAAATCCTAGGGTTTCAGATATCATAGATTTTTTTTTTTAATTTTTTTTTCTTAATTATCTGCTAGTAAAACAGAAAAAAATTGCAGCAATTTTGGCTAAGGGTCAGATATCAGACTCTATCCCACCCCCTATTTTGGGCTTATTTTAATCCATGAAACAACTTGTTCAACAGCATCACGGTAAAGCAGTCCGACGTGGCGCAGTATCTGCTCTTTCTCTGTGCCTGCTTCGCCTGCTCTCTGCAGCAAGTCACACCCACATCGTGCTGCTGCCCACGGCTCCCCACACTGCCCCGAGAGCAGCGCTCCTCCAGCAGCTCCTCCGGCTGGGGAGCAGCAGAAGAACGTAAAACAGCCTGGGAGTGCTCCTGCTCCCATTGTGGAAAATAAGGATTTTTTTTAATCCTGGAGTCATTAGCAGACCTCGAACGATCATTTCCCATTTCAGGTTGTTTTATTTCATAATTCCGTGCTAGGAAAATTGGTTTAAATCCTTGGCTTGCTCAGATGATGTTTAAATTTTAATCTGCAGTGAATAACAAGCGTGGAATTCTTCTGCTGTCTGTCAGCATTTTATATTATCCAGTGGGAATCTTGTGCAACTTCACAGGAGACCCATCTGTTTTACTGTTCTTCTCATTATGCCAATCAAAAAGTTGCTTCTGATAGGAAGAAGAGCCACGCATTTTTGGTGGACTCACAGAAGAAAAGGAGCCTCCCCTACCCCCTCCCATGAAGAGCTTAGTTCTAAGAACCTGCAGTTTCTGAACAGAACCTTCAGTGGGTTACCTTTTAAGTCAGATTTTAATTAGTTGATGTAATAACTATTGACTTTTCTTTAGGGACATGCCAGTATTATTGATATGACAATTAAAAGCAGAAGGATTAGTCTATTACAGAAGTACTAATTGACTTTCGTCTTACCAGGCTAAACGATTAGGAGCTGATTGGTCAAAATAAAGTGAGCTGTATCTGTAGTTATTGAACTGGGGATCTCACTTCTTCTCCTACTCTTTTTTTTTTTAATGTTTTTGCTTGAACAATCTGCTGAACTGATAGATGTTTTCGAATGGATTTTAATTGAGTAGCGTGAATAGAAATTGCAGAAGGAGTTTGTGTTTGTTGCTGATGCAGCAGTGGAATGGTTTGTAGACAAAGGAGAAAGCTTTCCAGAGATCTGGAAATTGTCGCATTTTGATGGTGCTTGTAGGCTTAATCATGGTCTCTAAAAAGATAATTATTCATCGTGCTTAATATTGTGTCCTAATACACTGGCTTCGTGTGATGCAGTGTGGATTCTCCAGTTTGCACAGGGGATGCAGATTGTGCCTAATAATGATATTTGTTGGAGGCTGGCTCCTCTTGTCCTGACAGGAACGCAAATGGACACAAATGACTGCACAACATACACAGTACTGTATTTTGGGTAATTTTGTCCTGACGGTTTCTGCATTGTCCTAAAACACCATTTTCTCACTGGAAGTAAAATCTCAACTACTTCGTCGCCAAAAGGCACAAGAGTCATCCTTTTCTGTCTGGGAAAAAACAGCTTTGAAATCTTGAACGTATATGAAATCCAGAATTGTTACAATAGCAGAAGTTTTATGACACCAGAATGAGTTTAACACCTTTTTCTTCTATGCTATAAAAGTAGAAAAATAATTTTCCCATTAGAGTTAAATTTTAGTTGTGTTGCTGATAGAGAATTGAAATGTTTAACTGCTAAATTGAAATTAAACTCCTGCTGACAGCTCTTATTTATCACTTGCAATAATTTTTGTGCACTAAGCACTGCTTTCCCTTCTCTTGCCATCCAGGTACAAAGGGCACTGATGGAGCTTCATAATCAAGATCTACGAAGACAAGGTAGGACTTGAAGGATCTCAATTGATGTTAAGGATCTTGTTTCGCTGGTTTGGATTCAAATCTTGCCGAATGTTCCATGGCTTAGAAGGCTTTGTATTCTTCTTGTGAAACTGCAAAGTGATTTTGTTTTCATGAGAAAAGAACGTTTTGAATTCTGTGCAGTTTTGTTGCTTTGTGGCAGTGTGGTACTTGCAGTTTGCAGTTCTGTTTGCGCTGGGTGGTGCAGGACAGTGCACGACTCTGCCTTGCTGATGTTTGTCACACCAGTCTTAGGGCTTAAGCAGAAATTTATTTTAAAAAGCCAAAAACCTTTGCATTTTTCAAAAATTTCCTTTTGGGTAATCTGTGACGCTCACGTGTATTCGCTGCTGCCTATGTTTTGTGTCCAAACACCAGGGTTTACAGTCTTCCCAGCGCTCCCAGGAAGGAACTGCAGTGAGCCGGGGCTGCGTGCGAGGGCTGCGGAGTCCAGCGGCTCTGCTCGGCTGCGCCGCTGCTGGGTGCTCAGAGCCCCGGGCCTTTTCCTGTGGGCTTTGGTTGCTTTTTACGTTCTCTGGCAGTTTTTCGTGCTGCACTGTCGTCTGGGGGTTTTTAAGGCCCGCATGGCGCCCTTGAGGAGCGTGTGAGGTGCTCCGGGCTTGGCTGGAAGCAGCCCGGGGTGAGGGAGGCGGGATGCGGGCACCGAGGTGGCTCCGCGGTGATGGGCAGAGGGAGCGGCGCAGCGCAGCCACGAGAGCAGAAACTTCGTGTTTCTGCGGAAAGGACAGAAAAATCATCTCCAGGAGAGGGTGAGAGGGCTTAATGTGAACTGAAGGAACTTGCCTGAAATGACTGAACTGAAAGCACATTTCATGCAGGGGGTTTGGAGGAAGAACAGCTTGGCCAGGGGAGTTCAGGGAGACCTGTGAAGGTGTTGGTACTGCAGAATACAAAAACATCTGGGCAGAAACTGAGGTGGAGACAAAAAGATGTGTAATCCTGTAGTTCTGACCCAAACTTCATCCAGAAAGTAACTCTGTCAAACATTTAGAAAAGAAAATATCATGGCATGAAAAGTAGACGTGAAGAGTGGCGAGCCCTTGGTGAACTGGATTAAAAATTTATACCCGAGGGTGTGTGGCACTCTCGAGCACTGAGGCACCTGAGGAGTTTCACACGGTTTAAAAGTTATTTTTATTCTTTGTGTCTGTCGCTCTGTAGATGGAGTTGGGGTTCTTGCATGTTGTGGAGTGGGAAAATCAGTCTGGAAGGCAAAGAAAAGAATGAGGTCAGAGCCTAGGGTGCTTACACCGACAGCCACAGCCGAGGGATATCGCAGGATTTTATATTCCTGGTGCAGCACTATCTGAACAGAGGGAAGGGTGGCACTACCTTGGTTTTTCAGTCACCAATAAAGAAATCACTCATTCTAACCGTAAGAATACTCATTTCTTAAAAAATGGAAATAAAACGTTAGGTTTTCTGTTATCCTTTTAGCTGAGCCTTTTGTTTTGCTGCAAGCAAATCACCTGAAAAATTATCTGCTGAAACAGAATTTTTTTCATTACGTACACTCACAAGAGACTACTTTAAAACACACTTGATTTGACAATCTAAAAACAAAAATTCAAATAGTTATCACGAATGCTGTGTTCCTTAGATTATGCACTCCACTTTATATTTTTCAATGCAGGCCAATGTTCTCCAAGTAACCATTTCAAAAATCTTTAAAATTATTTTAAAAAGAAGCAAAAAAAAAAAAAAATCCTGAAAGAAGTCTGGGAATCTTTTCAAAATTCATTGAAGTAGCTCTCTAATTATGTATTCAAGCTGAACTATCTTCTCTTTTTCCCTTCATTACATTCACAGCAAGAAACAACATGTTTCATTTAAATAAAAATCTCAGTGTGGTAAATCAGGCTGTATATTTATATAGGACTTTCAAAGAAATCTGGGCATTGACTAGCTCAACTGCAGGTCAATTATATCTCTTAAAACTGAATACGTGGGGTAAAAAGTGATTTAAATTGACAGCGTTAGTCCATCTCTGAAGGAATGGGATAACGTGGGACATGGGAGAAAAATTATCTGCAAATAACAGTTGAGAATGGCACCTAGAGCAGATCAACAAACTACAGGCAGAACTACAAAAAAAATCTCGTTTTGGAAAGTTTGAAAACTCATAATGTTTGGAATGTTTTTAATTAAAATTTTGAGGCAGCAGTTCAACTATGAGACGTTGCATAATCCCGTGTTCATTTATCTAAGTGGAAATGAATGAGAAAATTGATACGAAGAAAACCCTTGAAGTGTGAAATTCCCAGAGTTATCTATAAAAAGTTACAGTTGTATCTTTCTGTGTCTCCTAACAGCAATGGAAAGGTAATAACAGCAGATCTGTATGGCACTTTAATCCAGCATTCCACTGTCTCAGAGGTTTCTTTGCATCGCTCCAGCAGGTGTCGAGTGCAGAAGTTCTTTGAAAAAGCTGTTGAGAGGTTGTAGGTTCGGGAGGTTTGTGTGGTTTGAGAGGGTTTTGTGGAATTTGGAAGGAAAAAAAAAAAGGAGCAAAAAGTTGGCTGCTGAACACCGTGTGGTGAAGGTAAGGTCAGAGTGATTTGCCTGTTTCAGTTTTCACATGGGTCACTAAATATCTCAGCTCTTGTCTTCAGAGCTGCTGAACAGGCGCAGCTTTGTACAAATCAGGACATTTGTGGTCATCACCGGTTTCTAAACGTAACGTTGGTTGCTTCTGCTTTGATACCGTTTGATACTCCGTGGTGAAGACCCAAACCTGGAGCTGACTGGAAATTTTTGAGTCAACGAGGTATTTTTCTAAAAGAGATTGAAAACTCAATTATGAAGTCTCTTTAATGCCACGATCTACCAGGCTGTGTCTTCTGTTGGGAATTTTTCTGGGGGACCCTGGATGCCTCTGAAAGCCCAGGAGATGCTGTGGCAGGTGTGCATTTCCTGTCCCGGGTTTGCATATCCTGCACTTCCCAGTCTTGTCTGGGAAACAAGTGGGAAGCTGTGTTTCCTGTGAGGCAGAGGTGGAAATGTCCCCTCACTTCTCTTCGTTCGCTGTTGTGAGACAGAAAGAACAAGCAACAAAGAGAAATCAAAGGCAATATGGAGTGTATTAGGGAAGGTAACTGTCCTTGGAGGCTGCCTGGAGGAGGATCCTTCCCTCGGATCTCTGATCTCAGAGGCCAAGCATCCTCCTGCCTCCTACTCAGGATTTCTTTCTTTTTCTCTTTTTTCCCCCTTCTTTTATCATTTTAAAGGTTTTTGTCTGCCTTTTCAACGCAAAGTGGGTCATCTTCAACTGCAAGCTGTTAAGCTTTTGCAATCCAATTTTCAAGAAAATTAACCAGCTCTTTCTTACCCAGATCATATGGGAGCCCATGTAGCCTGAGGATTTCATCTTGGATCGAGTTCTCAAATATTTCTACACTGGTCTGTAAGATTTTATCTCCTTTCATTAGACTTGTCTATTCAGGCTTTTCCTCAGCTTTCAAAAAGTTCCATTTTTTGTCTTTCCATCTTATATTCCCCTTATTTGACACTTCTCAAGCTCTTGAGAAGCCCAAGTTCTGTTTGACACCATTGTTGTCCTTAAAATCTACAGGAAAAGAAATTTCTTAGGAACACTTTTAATCGTGCTCTGTGTTGCTAGTTAGCTGGTGCTCAGAAGATGGTCGTTGTCTCTTCCAATACTGTGATGCTATAAAGTCTCAAAACGTTCATCTGTGTAATACTAATGTTTTAATATTTCAAGTCGTATTTACTTAGCTCTGTATTTTGACAGATTTCTGTAAATTCCATCACTATGCAACAGGAAAAAGTCACAAATGAACAAATGTGGCACTCTCTGGCCTGATGTCAGGATATTTGTCCCAGTGTTTCTGGATAAATATCTTTAAAATTACCTCATCTGTGAAAAAGTGACAAAGGAAGCTGCCTAAGCAGGGGGGGAAACTCCAGAGGATGCTGCTGAGAAAGGAATTTCAGCGTTCTCCTAAGGATGTAAACGCGTCAGGCTGGTACCAGCCACCCCCAGAGGAATTTGTGCCGTGCCACACTCCCAGGTCAGCACGCCCAGCTTGGCTGAGAGTGCCACAAAGGGACGGAGCCGAGCCCAGCCCTCGCTGTGCTGGTGCTGACAGGGTTCCAGGCAAGTTTGGCCATCCCAGGGCAATTCCTCTCTGAGCCCCCACGGCTGCCCCGTGGCAGCACCGAGCTCCCCACACAGCCCAGAGGCACCCAAAGCACTTTGCTCACGTGTGGTCAGCAGAAGAGCCGCCCCGGTGAAGAACGGGCACCGAGCTTCTGGAACAGCCCCTCCTCTCTGCGGGGCTTGGGTGCTTTGGGGGCTCAGAGGGGCAGCAGGGGCACTGCTGAGCTGGGCACTGCACCAGCCCTCCTCGTCTCACTCCTGCAGCACGATTTGCACTCAAAATCTTAATTGAGTCCTGCAGGAATTAATTACATTTTCATTGGAAAGGAAGGAAATAGTAAGATCCAAAAAGCGTTTGACAAAACACGTGAAGTGCTGGAGAACTAGGGGGGAAAAAGTACCAAAAAAAGGGGGAAATAACCTTCAATTTAGAAACAGTTTCACATGGATTGAAAGTATATGGAAACAGTCATCAGCGCCTTGAGTTGCTCTTAAACAGTTAATTTAATACGGGGCATTGCTAAGTTTGTCTAAAGAAGGAAGGTATTACACTTACTATGGGTAGAAAGAAGTATATCAAGTTAAAATGAGGATCCTTTGCACAATTTTTATTGGTTATGTTCTTCTCTCCAGAATTAGTTCGTGTAGTAGGTGTGCATTTCAACACTGGGCTAAATTCTCTCTTTTTATCAGTTTAATGTGATATTTTTCTGGATAATGGATCTGACTGGATCTTTCTAAACATTTAACCACAACGTTTAGACATTGCCCACTGCAGGACCTGTGCTGGGCAGTTTTGCTGCTCATTAGCTGTAGTTAGTTTAACTTTTTCCTCAGCAGCCTGCTGTGTCAGATGATGATCAATAGTAAAACCACTCCAAACCTACAGCCTGGTGAAATAAAACTATCCAGAATGAGAATCAATCAACTTCAAACAGAAGTAACTTTCTGCAAAGTCCTCTTTAGTTACTGCTTCTCTATGCAGCTGCACAATTCTGAAGAATATATAGTTACTGCATCAAGTTCTCAGGTATTTCTGTGTTTAGTGTCCTTATACACCTGAATATGTGTGGGAAAAGATTTTGATAGCTGAATTCTGAGGGAGTGATTAAATACTATTGTAGTGGTTCTCCTGCAGATTCATCTATTTTGATTTATTTATGGGTTGTACACACTGGAAAGGTGCTAGAAATCCCCCTCTTTTTGTTTGGCATAAAGTTGCAGTGAATAGCTGAGGGGTCAGGAGAGAAGTGAAGCACTTCAAGGACAAGTTTAAGGCACATCTTGATTTGTGTGGTGTCAGCTTCACAATGTGGAAAGCTACAGCTGGGGGCTGTCTGCTCTGGAGAGAAAATGTACTCACACTGTCAAAGCCTATGAACAAAACAGGAATGACACTGGGCAGCACAGAAGGTGCCAGACAAAAGAAAATCCAGCGAGCTCAGGAAATTACACAGGTGGTAGCTCTTTGTACTCCCATAATGTGAAAATCTGATTAATTTCACAGCAGATAAGGTGAAAAAGTTGATTCTTCGTACTGGGAGTCAATAGAAAAGTTCTCTCATCTGTCCTTGCTTGGCTTCTCCCACTGTCACACAGCTTTGTGCTCTCTGGATATTCATCTTCAAGATTTTGGGCTTGGATTTTCCAGCACAGCTGCTTTTCAGAATAAACCAAGCCCGAATCCTGCCATCCCTCTGACATCCCTTTAAAAATTAATGTGCTTTGGGTCCACAAGTTCTGGTCTCCCTACAGCCAAAGCACGTTGCAGGAGCAAACCAGAGTACGTGGGATGGTGTGGAAATGGAACGTGGCTCTGCTGAGCATGGCAAAGGTGGTGATGGAAATGAATCATGGGCAGGATTTCGTGGGGACAAGGCTCGGGTGGGTGGCTGGTACCTGTGTATATCCTGCGTTTCAGTAGTTCCGTTTGCTGGCAAGAGGGGTGAGCTCTCAGTCACCCAGGGATTCTCCTTACCCCACAGAAGGCTCGAATGGGCACAGTTTGTGACAAAAACCAGCAACGCAGACACCTCTGACATCTGGAGCTGTAGCAGAATCACTGTGCTGAGGTCGTTTGTGCTGCGTGTGTTGGGAGCTGAAACGCCAGCTGGGAATCTCCCCGTTTGTGTTGTGTTTCCATCAGCCCCCAGCACGGGAACTCCTGCGGTCCCCCTGCCGTGGAGTTGAAGTGCTGCTGTTCCTGCATGTGCATCTTGGAGCAGCTGTGGCCCTGTCGTGTCCCTCCACTGCTCCAATACCTGCAGCTGTTCAGAGTCCCTGGCAGTGCCTTCCCACCTCCTCAGCAGCCTCATCCCCATCCTCATCCCCATCCTCATCCCCATCCTCATCCCCATCCTCATCC
>VZTF01009647.1:518157-557160 GCA_013397755.1 Cnemophilus loriae
GGGGAGGCCCCGGCCTGCCCGGGCGAGGTTCTGCCTGCCCGGGGAAGGTTCTGCCTGCCCTGGGAAGGTTCTGCCCTCACTGGGAAGGTTCTGCCTGCCCTGGGAAGGTCTGTGCCTGCCCTGGGAAGGTCTGTGCCTGCCCTGGGAAGGTTCTGCCTGCCCTGGGAAGGTTCTGCCTGCCCTGGGAAGGTCTGTGCCAGCAGCACAGCGTTGCCCCTGCCCCGCCGGCACTCACAGCCCTCCCTGCAGTGTTTGGGGAGCCAGGCTGCGCTCCTGCAGTGTTACCCGGCTGAGCGCTGAGGATGTGCGGGCTCTGAGAGCCACACGCTGAATCAGAACCTCGGCACAGTGCTCTACCCACGAACAGTTGCCAGAGGCTTTCGGAGGGAGCGCTTGCACTGAGTGATGCAAGAGCACGATGGTAATTTCTGCCTACAAGGGAACACGGGCAGTTCTTTTTTCCTTTGCATGCACTTGCTAGACTGCTAATAACACCTCAGCTTTGCAATGGTCATAGCATTTTCCCAAGCGATTTTTTCCCTATCAATTAGGTTTGTTTTCTTTGTATAAGAAGAACAGCAAAACTAATTTGGTCAATTTATTGCCAGACCACTGACAAATGAGTTGTCAATTGGGCTCTAAGTAGGCTTCAGTGGCTCAGCCGTGTTCCTCTCCTTTGTCATTATGAGAGATGTTTCCTTTGATGGTTTGTTGTTCTTGCCATAATAAGGCAAAGATTAAAATCACTGCTGGAAGGCTGGTCGAATTGAGTCCCCAGCATGGTCAGGAAAATATCAGAAAAATAATTTCAAGTGATCATTCCATCACATTTTGGAAGTTTCTTTTTTTCAAAACTTAAATTAAGCCATTAACCTGTTTACCAAGATTGCTATAAATGTATAACTTTACAGCATCTGTAGCAAAACAATTTTTTTTTTCCCCCCTGTCAATTAGATGAAGCTCTTCTGGAGGAGAAAGTCAGCATATTGCCAAAGATTTTATTGCACTTGGAAATCATTTAGCTTCAAGGTTTCTCATATAAAAATGCCACCTCTTCATGGAGTATTTTCATGTGTGGACAAAGTGGACAGAAATAGCTGTGGTTCAATTCTGTGCCCAGCCAGAGATGCTTGAAAGATCATGCAAGAGCTTAGAAGTTTACTTTTGTTGTATTCTACAGTTTGGAAGCTGAAAGGAGAGTAGAGTATTGTTACAGTGCATTTTTAACAAAGAAAAATACCAGAAATGCTCAGCGTCTTTAATTATGCTGAGCATTCTGCAAGGCATTGCGAGTTCCAATAAGCACAAGCACAGTGAGTGAAGTGACTTCAGGTCAACCATGGGCCAGCCTTGTGAAAGCAGCAAGAGCAGAGCAGAGCTTGAGGAAGGTCAGGATCCTGTTCACCCTCTTTGTTCAGGATGCCTGGAGATGCGTCCAGGCCGTTCAGAAACAGCCTGGATTTGGTGTTATTGCTCTGAACACCACCTGAACTCACGGCTTCAGGAGCAGAGCTGCCTCCTGAGCACGTGGGGAGGAGCTGCTCAGCACGGCCTGAGCGCTGCCCTCTGCGGCTGCCCGGGGAAGGCTGGCCACTGTCCCCTGGCTGTGTCCATCCTCATCCTCCCAGTGCCGGCAGCTGTGGGACTGCATCCTCCACGGGCTGGCAGCCTGGTCCCACTTCCACCTCCAGCTACTCTTACCTCCCTGCCTAAGCCCTCTACAGATTTGTGTGTGAAAAGTGTTTGCAGAGTCCTTTTGTGCGAGAGTTTGTGGCTCAAGGGCTGTCACAACGTTCTGGCTCGTGGCGAGCTGGCACTGATGCCACCCACTACCACTGCAACTCGTGTGCTGCTTGACAAGTTTAATCAGCTCATTTCTTTTTTAGTGGCTCAACCTTTCCTCGAGTAACACTCTGTCATGACCAAGTTTGTCATTTATTTTTAATTATTATACTCTGTTCTGTTCTTAATATAAGTACCATCAAAGTTTTGTCTTTTTTTTTTCTTTCAGATTGTTCAAACATGATAGGCCTAAGCAATTAATCCACCAGTTCAGGTAGAAGTAGGATTTTCATAACAATTTATGGGACTCCATCTTATTGGTATTTCTACTTAGCCGTGAAAATGACTTTAGCTGTTCCCCTTGGACTTCTCTCCATTTTTTGCCTTACTACAGGAAAGATGTACAGCTTCTTTTCCGTGCTCTCTGTGACATTCCTCTGTGGGAGGGAAAATGCTGGCAGTTATTTCACACAGGAATCACCACCGAGGTCTGCAGAACGAGGCTCGGTGCCTCTGATGCGGATGCAAAATATTCTGGTGCCTCCTATCAGTCAACAGCTACATAAAAGGAGAAATTAATATTTTATTTCTTCCTTCCGTGATTCTGTGTCTAAGCTGCCGTGCTACAATAAATGTGGGCACTATGAGCATGTGCTCACAGCTCTGTGCTGCTGCCAGCACTGATTCTGGTTTCAGCCATTGCGTGGTGCTTGTTCACAGTTCACCCTTCGCTGGAGTGAACTGGTTCAAAAAGTTGTGCTCTGAGTTCCTGGTGCTCATTCCCCTGACCATTAAACACTGGTTTAGCCAACAGCTAACACGCTTCTGTGCTGCAGGGCTTGAAAGTTTTCCAGATAAATATTTTGAATAGTAAGAATTTTGGAGGGGGCTTCCAGGTAAGTTTTTTCAGACTGACTTCTTTGGGAATATTATGGAAAAAAATCCCCAGAACACCAGACATTATAACTGTATCTAGTATTTCGTTTTCAGAATCAGTTCTTTCCCAGTGCCTCTCACTCTCTGCTCAGATTAGTGCAGTGTAGCTGTCACGTGAACAGTTTCACAATAATTTTGGTGGGAATCTGTGGGGACCCAGTTAAGGTGCCATTATGACAGGAGATTAGAATGGGGAAAACACATAAGGGCACAAGTCCGTGGAGAATTCATTAGGATGCTAATTTGATTCCTCTGTGATTATTGCAGTGAGATTTCAGCGTGAGCCTTTAGAGAACTTCTGATGATGTGGAAATGAAAAGGTGTCAGTGTGCATTACACTGTCATTAGAAAAGAAACCAAACACTAGGAAAATAGCATGGAAAGAAAATGGTAGCTAAGTTTTAAAGCAAACTGGAGAGCTTCTTGGAATTCCTTCCCTTTCACCTCCTCATGGTTTGTTTGTGACCATCAGAGCACAGGTTGCTAGCTGGGCTTCCCCTGCCAATGCTCGAGCCACCACTGAAGTCATGCTTTATTTCAGGGTTGGGTTCCCCTCTTTCTTCCTGGCATCTGCCAGGTGTAAATGCTCCTGCCTGGCTCAGGGGGATTCGCTGGCAAGTGGCAAAGGCTGCAGTCCCAGGAGCACTGAGCTCTGCAGGCAGGGTGAATCCCAGGACCCGGAGGCTGGATTTGATCCCTAAAACCTGCTTGTAGAAACTTCCATGCCAAGGAAAAGCATCCCTCTGGGCTTCCCAAAATCAGGGATTTCAGGGGGTGTTTAAGTGGCCGGAACAGAGGCCAGTTCACAAACACCCTCAGTTAGAAGGAACTGCTGGCATTTCAGCATGAGGACTTTTGGGAAGGAATAAACACAAACAGGTGAGTACTTCTGTGTGTGCTCTGCCTCAGATCTTTTGTGGAACTGTTTGGTAAAATGCAGGTATGGCACTGAAGAGTTTTAGCTTTTTTTTAGGTACATGATTTTTAAGTTCCTGTTTGGTTATGATGATCTGGAGACGTGCAAGCTTGAAAAGCAGAGTTTGAGTTGAAGTAGAGAAAGGTTTTCTGAGGTTTTTTCAGCACTCGTTCTATAAATTATGATTGTAGGTGGACACAGATCTTCAGGGGCTTATTTGCATGAATGTTTTTGTGTAATAGGAGCTGTGTTTTGTGTAGTAGGATTTTGAGTTCTCCAAAGTTTTTTGTGCCACAAATTCCTCACTGCAGTGTCACGTACCATGAAAATGAGCAAACAACCTTCATTTCTTATAGGCAGGAAATCTGTATTTTTTCCATGTAGGGACTACTGTTGCTGATAAATGGGATAGGATTATGGCAGAACGTTCTGTAAACTGGAATTATGTCCTGTGACAGGAGCCTGGGTGTGGCTGCTCTGTGAACTCTGGTTTTGCTCTTCATCACCTGCTATCACTGTTCATTTATCTGTTCTTTGCAATAATAACTTCATGTTTGGCCAAGGTCAAGCAAAACCTTCTCGGGCCTGGCTGACAAAAACGGCAGCAGGCGACTGCAACTCTTCCAAAATCTCGGCATAATTTGCATTTATCAGTTGGGGTTTTTTGTCTTTGCTCAGACTCCGATGGTTCCCAGTGTGCACAGAGATCCCCCGCTGCTGGTTGTTGCAGGGGTCTCCTTTACCAGATCTGGAATGCTGTGGGCTCTGTGCAGGACAGGGTCTTGCCGTGTGGGTGTACCGTGGCACACAAGACCGTTTCTAATCCTTAATAAACCAGATTGATGCAGGAAGGAAATGGCAAGTCACAGACAGATTTGTTTCCTAAATGTAACAACCACTGTGACTGTGCACGAGTGCTCCTTGGGGAAAGGCACATTTCCTCTGCAAGATAACTTCTGTTAGATAAATCCACTGTCTGATCCATAACAGATGTATTTATAGCTAATAAATCAAACTTATATTAATAATATCTCTACTGGATTAATCAGAGACTGAATTCACTGTAACGGAATTCAGTTAAAGCAGAGTTATTTTTAGAAGCGAGGTTGACCAGAAATGGTGAATGTTTGCGAGCAGAAAATAGATTAAGGCCATGTTAAACTGTAAAATAAACAACTGGCTTTTCTGTGTCTTGGCTGGATCCAAAATATGTTCTCAAGCTTTGCCAAAATACAGAGATGCTCTAAAGGAAAGCAGTGTCTGTCTTGATGTAAAACCTTTCTTGCAAGACTGTCAGCTGAGACAAAGAGAAATACAGCCCAGTTAATTCCTAGGAGTGCCTGTGCTGGCCTAAGATTCGATTCTGGAAACTCAGAGCACTTAATGCATCTCTAAAGCTCTGTTCTGGCCCTGCCTGGTTCACAGAAGTGACAGCAAATTTAGGAAAACTGAGTTTAAAACTGGTTGCTGTGAGTGAGCTCAGCTTCAGCTCTGTGAGTGCCAGATGGACACAAAAGTGCTTCTGCCATGGGTACACAGCCAGGTTACAGATGTGAGCGCTCACCTACAGCCAGTGATCCTCACTGGCCCAAAACTGAGGTGGGAGGTAGTGCCTCGTGGGCACTAAAATGTATGGATGTAGCTATAGAATTCTGGGCTTTAACACCTTTCTCCCCAGTGCCAACAATTCTTGCCTAAGGACACGCGTTGAGTTTAAACCTTGTGGAAAGAAATGAGCCTGTAATTTGTGTCATAGACAAAGTTTAGATCAGTTTAATCACTTTCTACACTATTTCACAGTTCTTCATTTCATACACTTGTGTAGCTACTTAATAAAAATACATAATGCATAACTTTGTACTATAAACTGTTAATTTATAATAATTTTATGTCATCTACTGTAATTATGGCACTGTGCAATCTGTACTAGTTGACAATATTTTGGCAGAAGCATCTACTGTAATATTTACAAGGCATTTCTGGCTCAGTTTAGTTTTCATTGTGCTCCCAGTTATTCTCCTGAGTTATTTGGATACCAGTATATAAAAATGTCTGTTGTTTGCTTTGCTTCTTGACTAGTTAATCAAAAACATTTTAATATTATGGAGCTTTTCAAGAGAGAAATTATTCTCCAAAAAATCCATTATGCACAAACAGAGAAAGTAATGAAGTTCTGCTGGTCCTGAAGTAATTTCACACCATTTAAAGCTGAGCTCCATTGTTTAATCATTTCTAATCATTTGCTTATAAATTCCAGTCTGTCTCAACCTAACTCTGTGGAAATTTTTTGCTTAATTTTTATTTTCATTATCCGCTGGATAAGTGGTAATTCCCAGACCTCTGCAGAAGCCACAGTTAGTTTGGGTGGCTGGGCTAAACACGCCTAAGGAACATTAACTGCAGTCACAGTCAGACCTCTAGAAGAGCTCAGTACACTTGGAACTCCCTGGGAATTGTACACTTATTTGTTTGTAGTGGGTGTTTTGTTATCCAAATGGAAGCTGCAGCTGCTGAACGCATCTTGAAACAGATCCCTTATTTTTGTAGCTGATAGGAGCTTTAGCTTCGCCCAGATTCAGATCAGACTGCTGACGAGGAGGATGTGATTGTCATTTAATTTCTATAACTGTAAATCTCACGTTTGCATTTGGTCCACGTGGCACTAAATATACCAGGATGGAGCATCCAGATCTGTGTTTGAGATGAGGGGAGCTTGTGTGGCAGTGAAACCCGTGCATAAATACCTGGGAGAAAACACTTCTGCAGTTTGCTCTCATTTGTTAATTGCAGATCACTGCTGTTGCAGACAGTGGATTGTGGGGATGTTTATGACTCCGGATGGCAGATGAGTGAGTTTACATTTGCATTTTGATTTGGATCGGGAGTGTGCGTTTGAAGGGAACGTCCTGATTGCCTGCAGGTGATCACGCTTTCCTGTGCACCGCGGAGCAATCCTGGAGCTGCCAGTGGTTATCCGGGGGTGAGGAGATGCACTCCAGGAGAACCTGGGGATGGGGGGAGGCGGAGGTGCTGAGGAGGAGACAGAAAACCAAGACCTTCACTCTTTGCTGTCATTGATCACCCTTGGCCACTTTAGAAATGACCGAGTCCATCAGGTTGCAGTCACTTAGACCACAAAGAACGTTAAATACGTGATCAAATAGTTAGTATTTCCAATCGTTCCTTCATCCATGGTGGGAAGTTGTGGAGATGAACAGGCCAGAGCCAGCTGCATGCCTGCACACTGATGCATTCCCTGCACACTGATGCATTCCCTGCACACTGATGCATTCCCTGCACACGGATGCATTCCCTGCACTGCCCTCCCTGCAGGGCCGGCAGGGGCTGCTGCCTTCAGGCAGTGACATTGGTGGGTGATCCTGGACCCCTGTGTCAGACACTGGGGAAACTGAAAAGCCAACTGCAACGGCTGCCCGTGGCCGTGAATGTCCAGCTGAGGCTGGAACGGAGCTGGGGGCGTCAGGAGGCAGAACTGTAAAACGGGGCCTGGGCTCTGTGGTACACACAGCAGAATATTATACTGGAGAATAATAATTGTAGTTCAGAAAGGTTGAACAGGGACAGCTCAGGTCGGTTGGGGTTGGAGGTTTTGTTTAGACTGTAAATGTTTCTTTAGGGGAAAATAAATTTTCAGTTATAATTTAAATTATTTTTGTTTATGGACTTTATTTGCTGTTCCAACCATTACATAAATATCTTTGCGCCCTGGAGAGCTCTCTTTAGCAAATCAACAAACTTGTGATCTATACTAATTGAATTATGAGTCATTTCAAAACCAACACCAACAAAGAAATGTGGTGCTGTTGTCCTTTTATTTTTTATTTTTCTGTGTGCTGTTTTCATTTCAATTCCCTTAATTCATTCTATACGTTTCTATTATCCAGAGATAGGGCTGGATCCAACACTAATGGATTATTTTCTCTGCCAGTTCAAAGTGTTGTACATGAGAGACAGTGAGAAATCTGACACAATGCTAAATTCAAGAATGAACAAAAAAGTTTGCTCCTGCGTCAACAGTGAAGATGAAAATATTAGATAACTTATTCTGTGCACACAAAAAAAGATTTATCTGTATGTGGGAAGACTCCAGGAGTTATTGATTCTGAGGATGGTTCCATTCATTTATTCCCTCCCGAATGTTTTATTTGTGATCACAAGAGTCATCTAGTGCAATTAGTGATTACGAAAACTGCCAGCATGCAATTACTCAGAATAATAAAAATATTCAAAACAAGAGCCAGAAGAATATGCAGCAAGCACAAGAAATTTGAGGTCAAAATGGAAAAGGTTTTTTTATCCTGTTAACAAAAAACCCAGAGAAACTATGAATAAATTTGTCATTTGCCCTGAGACAATAATGCACTGTATTTGAAGGTCCCACATCTGGGCTTTTGTTGTGCTGAAGGGAAGTATCCTCCAAAGGGACAGACTTTTCCCCAGGAAGATCCTGTTGCCATTTCTGACTTGAATTATTTTATGCCAGCTATTATTGCAATGCAAAACTGCTTCCTCCTACCAACAATTAAATATTCCATTGGAATCTGGAAAAAGCATTTGGAAGCTTTTAATTTCCTTTGGTGGAGCCCATAATAGGAAGAGCAAAAACCTGTGTTGTTGTGAACTGGGTTTTGTTTATGGTTGCAGGCATTTTAAGTAATTTTGGGGTAGATTTTGGTTCTCTGAAATTGCATTTAGAGTCTGATTTTAGCCCCTGATTCTGCTGCAAGGCTCTATAGCTTGTCTTGCAGTGTCTTTCGGAGGGGTTTTGTTTTCCTCAGGGTTGCCACAGCTGGTGTGACTGATGGCTATTTCATAGCCACATCTCTGTTTTGCATCTGTGTGGGACAGTCCCCACGTTGTTAACGTGCTTTTGTTTTTGGGGCATAAGCAAAGGGAAAATGCGGCAACCAAGTGGCTCCTTGCACAGTCTGAGGTGATTTTAGGAAATGGCTTAGATGCTGATTTGCTTTTAAGATGTTCCAGACCTTACTGGAGGAAGTGGTTTCACAATACAAATTCCTCCCAGCATGTCTGGGCACAGAGATCCCCCCCTGACCCAGAGAAGCAAATCCACCCCTCACACAGAACAGCCCCTTTTAAAGACTGTGCTTGGTGATCAACTCAGATTTTTGGTGGGGAATGGGATTCCTGTGCAGGGTTTCACACCCCCAAAATGCTCACGTCTCCAAGGCCAGCAGAACAGCAGTTTATTGCACAACTGATCAGTGCTGGGTTGTCATTTTGTCTTCACACAACGAAGACAATTCTCCGATACTGTGTGATGATGTCACACAATAACAGCATCACCTGACCCCATTCTGCTCATCTCCTTAAAATATTAAGCCAATTTCAGGATCAAGCCCTAAAACCTGGCGTTTTCAAACCTGATGATATGAAATCCTCTTTGCCCAGACAATAATTGCACTCCAGGTCGAAGCACAGAGTTCACAGACCTCTGCCCTAGAAGTGCCCAAATTTGCTGCTGGGTTAATTATAGCCGAGAAGAATTCAGCAAAGAGCAAAAATTGGTGAGCTTGGATGCTTGTCTCAGCACATAATATTTATTGCAAACTATTAATGAGTCTTGTACCCAATGAGAGCTGTATTTTTGAATATGTTCTCTGCCTGAGATTAATGTTGATGCAAGTCTCCTGACACTATTAAGGTGTTTAAAATAATACATTTCTTTCATGTAAAACAGCTTCATTGATTTCAGAGGTTTATACTCAATACAAAACCACTTACGCTGTCATTTGCTAATTAATAATTTAAAAAACGGGGATTTTGTTGAGTTTAGATTTGCGTGGTTCATAATGAACTTAACACCATAATCGAAGGGGGTTCTATTTGTGTCGTGGGTGGAGGGGGAGCTTCAGACAAGGTTTCAAGAGAGGCTCAGCGGCGTGTCCAGGTGCAGAAAGGCCCCTCTGGTTTCCTGAGCCCTCAGGGAGGAGCCTGGATGTGGCTGGGCCCAAGCTTAGCCCCAGTTTGGAGCGCTGCCCTCACCAGCTGTGTCACTGGGCGGAGGGAACGGGTGTCTGGGTGAAAGAACCCAAAGCCATTGTGGTCACCAGAGTCCCCGAGGAGCTCGGGGAGAGCAGAGCAAACCCTGTGAGGGAGAGGGCAAAGGCCAGGGACTGTCCTGGGCTGGCCGAGTGCCTCGGTCACCTGGGTGCGTGTCCAGTCCTGGGACAGTCCTGTTTCACCCCCGGGAGAGGGGGTGGAAATGCACAGCTTCACGTTCCCTGTGCATTATTTATGTGGCTCAGTATTTGGAGATGGGATTTACTGCGTTGAAACGGCAGGGAGAAGCTCAGGAGGGAAAGGAAATTTTGCTAAACCAGACGCCTGAGTCTTTGCAAGACATTCCTGACGTGGGGGTTGGTCAGTGGAAATCTTTGGTAGGTAACTGAGGATGTTGGTAATGAGCAAGGACAACTGACTGGGGTGCTCAGAGAGCTGGAAATGGCTTTAAAGCAGAATCCTGATTCTGGATCCATTACAAACAGTGCTATCGAAAGGAATTCTAATACAGCACCTCTCCCTCCAGTTGGGACTGAAAATTCTCTTTCTTCCTTGTAAGAACCAGCATACTTTAATTCTTGTTTCAGTCGACAAATGCAAACATGATACATTAGAAAAGAAACTCAAAAGCATAATATCAGTAGAAATACAAATTTGGCACACAAAATCCAACATTGCAGCACTTTTTGAGATAGGAAAGTACTGAATAGGAGAGGAAGGACGAAAGATGAAGCCAACTATTTTGAGTCTAAATCCAATGGAATGCAGAATTACCAGCTGCAAATAATAATAATATCAATGTGTTAGTTTTGTACAGAAACTTGTTCCAAATTTGTAAACGTGTTACTTGTAGAGTTAAAACGTTCCTAAGTTTGTTTTAGATCTGTGAAAGAAGTGATTACTTAACAAAAAATCCTAAAACAACTCCAGAAGCTGAGGCTTTAAAGGTGTTGCTGTTATTTCCTGGGCAATAACAGAAGATTATGCTGGAAGTCCATAGGGTAGAGTATCCTGTAACAGATGTTTTTTCTTGGCTGGGTGTAATTTTGAGATAGTTCTTCACAATCAAAATTAGAATGCAATCACTGTATTAGAGCAGGGGAGTTGGAGCTTCCTCTTCAAAACCTGATCCCAGCAACGTTCCCTGCACCTGTATCTCTCTTGTCAGGCACAAGGGTGATGTTTAGATGATAAACTCCCAGCTACTCTGACTTTTCAGAAATGGGAACAGAAATTGGTAATTCAGAAATGCAAGTCCCGTGAGAGCTTTGGGAGGCCTCATCAGTCACTGCAGGTGAAGGTGGCAGGACAGGGAGGTGGGAAGGAGGAACCTGGGAGAATTTCCCCTTTCTCATGTGAGCAGACGTGCACATCTGACAGCCCTGTTCTCCAGAGCTGCCCTGTGTTCCTCCCTCCACCTTCCAGTGTGCCAATAAGATGAGCATTTAAACTGCTGTACTTTTTAATTACTAATGAATTAGTCTCATTTGTCAGATGTCTGAAAATGTGAACACAATTTTTTTTTTTGAAAGCCCCATTGCTTGTGTGAATAAATAGCTAAGTGGTCTTTACCTCCCAAGGGGAGCGCAGTCAGGAAAAGGTGGAATTAGGCAATTAACAAAAGAAGTGAAAGCAGTGAAATAAGAAAAGAGGCTTCTGAAAAAGTTGGTGTTATTCTGAACTCCCCACAGCCATTCTGTGGGGTTCCACTTAATTGAGATGAACAACGTGGCTTCATAAGGCGACCAGTGGAAGGTGCCTATTTAAACTTTGTAACTAATTAATAGTTTCTCAAGGATGCTCAGCAGTGAAGTGGGAGTGCTGCTCACGCTGTTACTGCGATGTCTGCGGCTGGGTCTGGTTTGCACAGGAAGAACAAAACATCTCTGCTAGCACAGATCTGTCCATCTGTCAGTGAGGGAGGGGGTCAGTTGCTGTTACCATCGTGTACTTTCCATTTCCTAAGTGCTGTCACAATTCCAAGAAAGTTTTCCCCTTTCAGACCCTTATAACAAGAGAAGAACAAATGTGTAGGTTTAATAGTTGTTATTTTCATCTTAGCATCAAACAAGAGTAACAAGATAATGTTTCTCAGTGTTTGAATATTTATTCCTCCTGTGATTCACTGCAGTGGACTTGTTGCTAGAAATTTGCAGGCATTTGTGAACATGAACTGCCCTCCTGGACCATGTGACACATCTGTGACCATTTCACCCCATCTGGATCTCAAAGATCTCTCTACCTGTGCCTTGCTAGAATATTCTCATACAACAGGAGTCTTCTTGTTGAGACAGGCTTTTGACTCTGTCTCTTACAGCAGAGTCAGCTTTCTGAGCATCTGCAGCTTGCCTTTGTGCAGCAGGTCTTCAGAGCAGGGCAGGAACGGAACGAGCCCTGGACTGACTCTCACCGAGCCCCGGGTGACACCTGCAGAGCCCTCGGGCCCTTGGCTGCCTCCAGCATCTCACACGGTTTCTGGAGGCTTGGATTTCTTCCTTCCATGCCGTCGTGCCAGTGGGTTTGCCTGCATAAACAAAAACTGTTCTGCTGTAGCTCGGCCGTTCCGGACTGGGGAAAGGTTTGTTCGTTCTGTGCCCTCACCCGGAGGTCGGAGGACAGACCTGGCTCTGTTCCTCCCTCAGCAGCCGGGGTAAAAGCCTTGTGTTCCCAGTGAGGAGCTGCCTGCGGAGGGGTCTGTAGGTGTTAAACATTCCAGACTACACGAGAACATCCTTGGGTGGCTGGAAGGACTGTAATACAATGGATACTCTGAATTACAGCCACAAAACGCGTGGATTTCACTTCGCTGGAAATCTTTTTTGTTACCAAACGAGGTGCTAAGTTTCAAGGAAACAATTGTTACTATCTTGCTAAGTGTTTATAGCTCTTTTTATTATATATTCTTCCTTCAGTATCTCTTATCGTTCTGCTGGCTGTTGTTTCCCTTCTCCCCAGCTATGGGCCCCTGGTGTATTTTTCCAGAGGAAGTCAGGTAGATATATACCAATAAGTATTTGCCATACAGCTACTCAGTGCATTATTTTTCTTGACGGCATGCTTGTTTCCTAAGCTTTTTTCTTTACTACCACTTTTCTCTGCTTCCCAGATTCAAGCAGACTTTCCGGATGTCACAGTTACTTCAAAAATGTTTGGCAAATCAGTTATTTCTCACTAGGAGAAGCAACAAACTTAATCCAGGTTATCCTCTGTGCTCCTTGAGAATAGATGCCTGCTTAATCCTGTAGAGGAGTAAATGCTGTCTTGAACAAAACATCTCCGTGCTGTAAGATTGCCTGATTTTTATTTATTTTATTTTTTGTCCAGAGAGGGAGAGAGATCGTTGCTGTAACAGTTGTATGAAGAGCTGAATCAATACAAGATAAGACCTCCGAGGCCTTTTTGCTCGTGTCGAACTGCTGGATGAGCCTGCATCGCTTCACGCCGCGGTGTGCAGGCTGCCCTGCTCCCCTGCTGCCCTCGGCAAGCCGCGGCTGTGCCGGGGTGCGGAGCCGCCCCAGGAGCTCGGGGGGCGCGCAGAGCGCAGCAGCCGCCTCAGGAAATGGGCATTTCCTTTAACTTTCGCTGTCGGTTCAGTCACACGGCTGTGTCCACCGCACCTCCGAGGCTTTGCTGGTCAGAGATGAATAATGTTCGACTTTAAATTAAGCGTGGATGGGTTGAGCTGTGCCTTCCTCACAGCTTCCCTGCAGGCATCCATCTTCCCAGTTTAAATCTGAGACTGGGAATTGCCAGGAGCAGCCCCATCCCGAGTGCTCCCGCAGCGCAGGGCAGCTGAGGGGTGAGAGGGACCAGCGGCCAGGAGAAGAGTGGAGCTGGGGCAGTGCAGAGCAGGCGGTGATGGGAGGGACAGCGGGAGCAGGGGACCGAACCAGTGACATCGCAAAGCCGCTGGGAGGCACAGACCGCGGCCGCCCTTAGAGCGGTGCTGCTGCGTTTGCTCCTTGGGGTTGCACAGCTCAGCTTTCGTGTCGATGTGGAGGCTCTGCCTTTCATGAGCTCCCACAAACACACGGTATTTTAATGTCACTTTTTAGAACCGACTTGATGCAAAGGTGTTTGACTCTTTTGTTACTATCATTTTATATGTTGATGTAAAATCATAGAGATGAGTTGATTTTCTGGAAGATGCTCGACATATCTTTTGTTTTTTCTTGGCATTTCTGATCTTCTTCGATTTTGAGCTCTTGTAATGAGCTCAAACACTGTAACTCAAATTCCCTTGAAGTGTTTGTAAAACCTGCAGAGCTCAATCTCTTTGAAATATGACACGAAAATTCACTTTTCTAGTTCTTACTGCTATTCCTGCCTTTACTTTAGATGATGAATCTTGGCTATTGTGAACAGTAAGGATGAGTCAGCTGGGTTAAGTTTTTTATTTGGCAAAGCCATAGCCAAAATATTGACAGGCATTGTGGAGTGATCAGCAAGCCATGTCACTATTTCCTGCCTTTTGGGAAGTTTAACAAAGGTCTTGTTATTTGTTTGCTTGTATTTTATCTCCTAAGCAGAGGGAGTTTCTGCCATCTGGAGAACACCCCTCCTTGGTGTCTCACAACAATACAGAGTCACTTTTCTCTCCAAACAGAACTATTAAATGGTCTCTGTTGGAAGGCCAGTAGTCGTTGCTGTCACATCCAGAAACTGCCTAAGACAAACTTTTTGTTCTTCATTCCTGGATTTGAGAACAAAAGTAAAAAGAAAGGAAAAAGCTACAAAGAAAAATATTGAAGTGGATACGGAATCATCGTTTATTTTTACAGAATATTTTCTTGTTTTCTGAGCTGGGAGCAGTTTAGGAGCTTTACTGGTTGATGTGCAAAGGATGATACAAAAACATTTCTTGCTTGCGAAGTTGTTTCCTGCCTTTCAAATTTGCTGTGCACGTGCTGAACGTGGACCTAACTGTCCAAATCACTTTTCCTCTGTCATTACATGGGACAAAGTTTCCCAAGGCCATCAGGATTTAGTTGCATTACTCTGTTTATCTCCTTGCACCTTTTGGACTCAATTTTAATATGGAGTCTCACTTTTATATAGATTCCTTCACACGTATATAAAATCTTCTTAGTTTTAATATTTTCCTTTTTAGTCTGAGCTCTTTCGAATTTTTCTTCCCATCATACAAGAAGCATTCACTACCTTCCTGTAATTTCTCTGTGTGTCATTCAAAAAGTCTTATTTCGTGGAAAGATTTCTCTGTGGTAGGAAATCAGCTTTTTGATTATTTGACAGATCCCTGAGTCTGGTATCTTGCAAAGATCACATTTCTCAGGAAAACGCTGCATCTTGTGAAGGAAAGATTAAATGCTAATTTAATGGCAGTGTAATGCCTGTAGCCTTCTGCCTGCTTTGCCAAATCCTCTCTCTCTCTCTCTCTGCAATGTCATTTAAGTTGTTCGTGCACAAATCCAGGGGCAGACGATCTCCCTGCTTGTGCAGGTGCAGCTCTGAAGCGCCCGGTTCGGGCAGCGGCACGAGTTGCAGGCGCTCACCGAGGCCCTGCCACGCTCAGCGCAGGGAAGCGACGCACGGAGAGCGGGATTGTGTTGGCGTTCTGCTCTCTTGAGAACATTTTCTGGTAGGAAGAAATAGGAATATTTAAAGCGCACACAGGAGCCTCTTCAAAATTCTCTGCAGCTGTAGTTTGACAATATTACACAGACTGAAATGTTTGCTTATCAGAAAAGCTGAAATGTTTAAAGAACATTGATCTACATTTCTTGTCAGTTTACTGTCTCCATTGGCACAACATTTGGAGGGATTCTGATGTTATGAAATGGAGAGTGCCTCAGACTTGCATCTGCACTCAGTGCTCCGTTACCTCTTTCTGAGCCTTGGAACAATAACTCCTTCCACCTAAACACTCACAGAATGTGAAACATATGAGAGATCTGTGCAAGTTGTTCCTGTTTTCCACCTTATGTTATAATGGCAACTGCTGCCAATCAGCAAAACAAGGAAGCTGGGAAATGGGAATTTCTGTGAATGCCACTGGCTTCCTTAATTTCCTTGAAATTAAGTACGGGCACTGTTCGACTGCTGACATTTCTCACAGCTGAGGCAGTGTCAGTGTTACTGACACAAGATGTTGAAGTGCTTATATCAATTTTTGTGTGTGCTCTAAATGAGCTCTGCCAGATCACATGACTCATTTCCTGGGGCTTCTCCAACCCTGGCCAGAAGTTGTGATGAAGGAGTCAGATGGAAAATTTCGATTAGAATGATTTTTTAAGATTGTGTTTTTAAGTGAAAGAAGCACTTTTATGATGGCTTGCAGCTTTTGCTGAGCAAAGCTGTGATTAGAAGGTTGTTACGTAGGACTTTGACAGCTGACTTTGAATGAGAATTAAGAGCACAGAGTTGAATGTAGACACAGGAGTTGTTAGTCCTTCGCCATGGTTTCTGTTGTATAACCCCATGTTTCTCTTTAATAGCATTGCTTCCTTCAGAGCTCTGCAGCTCTGCTCTGATTTGATCTCATTTGAGGGCATCTTGTTGCTGTAGAACCACGGTATTTTTACAGCAGTTAATGCTGAGCAACCTGATGGTGAAGCAATAATGGAAGTGTTCCTAATTTCACTACAATAACTCTCCATAATCTGCACAAAACACTGGCTGCTTCCTCCTGCTTCTCAGCAAAGATTTAAAAGCTGAGTGAGTTGCCATGTTACTTAAGACTTCATTATTTTTTGCAAAGTATACTCCAGAGCATTTGCTAGAACATTATGAAGTATTATCATAAATGATTAAGCTGAACTATAATTGTCAAAATATGTGAAAAAAGCACATCTGGCAAGCCTGATTTTTCACTCCCTAATTCACATGAGTCAGTAATTCACCATGGAGCCTCCTGACAGTGTGGGTAAGTCAGACTCTGCGGCAGGGCAGGCGTGGGGCTCCTCGGCTCCCTCGAGCACAGCAGGCACCTCTGCCTGGTCTAAGCCATGGCAGCCTGGACCTGAACTGGGAAAGGTCTGACTGCTGGACTGGGGAAACAGGGAACCCAACCCTGTCGGTCACCAAATCCAGGCTCATGCTGCCAGGTCTCTGTAACCAATGTTTTATATTCATTAGCCGAAATAGTTGTGGTTTCTTGCATCTGTTGTTTCTGTTCCCTTTTTTCTCCTTGCTTATATGATAGCTACACTGCCAGTTCTAATCTAGGGTGTGTTTCTGGCCAGTTTATATCATTTGTTCTTGTGCCACCATCAGCCTTTAGTTAAAATGCTCTTTTTCCTTCTTGCTGGTTAGTTCTGTGATGAGCAAGAGTGAAAATTAGATAACATCCTTCTCAACTTGCATTTTGTGAGGTTATACAAACCAAAAGCCTCCTCTTTAACATAAGTTTTAATTCCCTCAGTCATGCTGCTGCTAATGCAGATTGAATTTATTTTCCTTGGGTGGAACCTTTCACACCATTCCAGATGAGGCCTCACTGGTACTTTCCAAATACCTCTCCTGCTGTAAGCTCTCACACCATTATTAAATTACAGGCTCAGGATCCTTTGGTGACTGGACAGTAGATCCAAATTTCTTCTTCCAAGCGATGAATGTTGTTGTGTTTTATAGCATTATGTCAGTATTAGGGGTGTCAGGGAATATCTCCTAAAGCTGTTTGTGATGAGATTGTACAGGGAGGATGGCTGAAGTGGGAGGTTTCCAGTCCTTGCGTGTGCCAAGCCACCGAAGCACAGTAATCACCTCCAGGTGATATTTGCCCGCTACCTTCCTTTTTGTTAAGTTTATGGGAGCATTTTTGACAGAATTTATCTTTGTGATAACACTGAGATTTCAGCTCTGTTCGAGTTTGGCTGTGGAGGTCTTTATGGACCTCGCTGTTCTTTTACTGTGTGTCTCCACAGGGGTTTTGATTGCCAAGGGTGATCTTGCTGTTCTTTCCCTCCTCCTTCACAGTATTATTACATGAGGTGACTCTACACCATTTTGTACCTCTAACGCTTGCAGTACACCCTGAAACTGCTGTTCTGTCATGATGTGATTATCTCTGATTCACGTTCCTGCTGCTGATGTCCTCACTGGACTGCCCAGATTCCTTGGTTTCTTTCCTTTTCTGTTGCCACCTGATAACCAGATATCACCTGAAGGCTATAACCTTCCCTACCCTGGACCAGATCACCTTTATTATCGCTGACTTTCTTCGTGCCTCCTCCACTGTTCTTTACTTGCCGAGCCCTTCCACACTCTTAACTTGTAAAGAACAGGCTCAAAGCAGGGCCCATTTTTCCCGTTTCCTGATCTCCTTGTTTTGGGATCCTACACAATTTACCTTGCAATGAGTAGTGGGTTCATATCTGTAAATCACTTTACAACCAAGGGTGTGTAAATGCTGCTTGGTCCATCTTGCATGACTTTTGCTGGATAGAAGCAGAAGCTGAGTATTTTACAATTACTTAACCCCTCGGTGGCCAGAACAAAATTAGGAGCTGTATGTGCCAAGATGCACCATTTTTGTGTGCCTCACCTTTCAGAGGCTGTGTCGGGGGCACCGAGGGGGTGAGGCTGGAACATTCACGGGGCTGATTCCTGGTGGAATCTGCATCCTCAGCACTGCTGAACTAAGGAGCATCTGCTGATAATGCCCCTGCTTTAACTCTGGGGTGCAAGAGGAACACTCCTGAGTGTTCTCAGCCAGTCTGACCAGAGGGGCCACAGCTGAGAAATCCCTGCACGAAACTCTCCTCACTTCTGTGCCTGGAGAGGCTGAGCTGGAGCTCCCAGAGCTGAGCCAGAGCCGAGCAGCACAGTTAGGCATGCTGCGTACAGAGGGGGGCAGTGAGGATTCAGCAGCAGGCCTAAATTGGCATTTCTGAGCAATTGAATAATAAATTGGCCTGGAAAGTGTTGAATATTTTAAGGCTTTAAATAACAGCTCGGTTTTGCCTTTGTGTGCAGTGTTTGTTGTTGCTGTGCTGGGGCTGTCCAGGTGCCTCTTCAGGGTAGGCTGAATGCCCAGAGTAATTAAAAACTCGAGGTGGGCATTGAGGATCCTGAGTCATCTGCTCACCCAGTGTACAGGTCTGTGCTCTGGGAGTGCACAGGGATATTTCAGAGACTGCTTTTTAAAATTATTTTTCTTTTTTAATGTTTCTGTTGGCAGGTAGTGTGTTTTTATTTAATAAATCCTGATGGATTTTTTTCTTACATAAATTTCTGTCATTTTTAAGCCTTGTAGGTTGTTTTATGTTAGTAAATAACCTTATTTTTGTATAAATAGCATCACTTGTAAATTCCAATGTTGCAAAATCTTGGCAAATTTTTGTCATCTTTTTAGCTCCTTTTTTTCTGCTGAGAAAAAAAAAAAGTCTCTAGAAAAATTTTTCTCAGCAAACAAATACAATCTTTTACTTTTTAATGACAAAGCAAATGCTGCCCCTCTTTCATAGGGGGAAGCATATCTCAGTGAATGGCATCTCTGCAGAGGAATTAGTTCTGTCCCTTTGCACACATGAAGTGCTCCAGGAGTTCCATGTCCTTGGTCCTGCAGGTCATTAGAAGTTGTCATGAGAAGGAAACCAAACCCAAGTGCTGCAGGAGGAAGCCGTGGCTGTGCTGGAGGTGGGACAGTAATTAGCAGAGCACAGGGGTTGAGATCAGAGGCACAGGAGCAGGATCTGATGAAAAAGGGTCGTGGCAACAAAGAGAAGGAGGAATGGATGCAGGTGCAGGTTGGAGGAGAGGCAAAGCAAGGTTTAGAGTAAGAGGTGAGGACCTGGAGAAAAGCTGAAGGACTTCTAAGGGCCGGGGGCAGCTCAAGGAAAGCACAGAGGGCCCATTAGCAAAAGCTGATAACAAAGGAAGGAAAAGGAGTACAGGAGGCAGCACGGAAGGTCAGTGGCTGCGTGGGAAAGGTGGGCAATGGGAGGGTGGAATAACAAGAGCAGACAGTCCTGGGAAAGCTGAACTGGCTGTGCTTTTGCCCGTTCCGAGGGTCTCTGGGCATTTGATTCTTCTCATGTGTTTCAGGTCCCCGGGCAGAGGAGTCACTCTGTGGTGCCTGACTTTGAGAGGTCCCCATGCTGGCCTGTGCAGGGCAGGTCCGTGGCGTCACCACCAGCACTGCTCCGGGGTGGGCGGCTCTGGCACCGCCTCACCGCGAGGTTTGGGTGTCACTGGTTAATAAAGGTCTCTCCATCTATTTATGAGCCTGCTACAGACCAAGTACAGAAACGTATGAAGACCTCAGAAATTATTTATGATGCATTTACAGCATAAATAGCTAAGCTGTCAGCTAGGATTGTAAAGTTCTTCCTCTCCTCCTGTGCTTTTCATTTAATATGGCTTTGTTCAGCTTAGAGACAAACCAATCCTGTGATGGCTTTTAATAGCTGTAATAAAATATTGAGAATATAATGTCTGCCAGTGTGGTGCAGACACACGGACTGTCTGTGATCGTGATGTTAGAGATAGTTAAAAGGGAATGGAGATGGAGGGGAGACTTCTGGAAATGAAGGGAGAAAAGCTCTGGAAATTTTTGGAAGGGTTGAGTCTGAAGAGGATCTTCTTCTCCCAGCAGTTCTGGATTTCCAGCCTGAGGAGGAATTCACTGGATATTGTTCCTTTTAATATTAAACCCATGTGTCCCCGTAGCACCTTAACTCGGTTAAAAAGGAAAGTACACGAGCTTTGTAAACAAAAATTGTTGTGAAACTGAGAACATGAAATGGTTGGTCTGGCATCACGGTAGATGCACAAACATTTGTCTCATACCAGATAGAAGATGCCATCCCAAAGTCACATCACCATTAAAGTTACAAAATCCAGACTTCTGGATTGCACAGATCATGATATAAATGGATCAAGTTTCCTCCTCGAACAAGTCAAACATTTTGTCCAGTTGTTGACGGGAGGAGAGCGTTTTGGAGTCCCATCACCCAGAGGCAGTAACTCCTCATGGGACTTTCCAGCTGCAGCTTAACCATGACCCCTGCTGAACTCCTGCTCCTCCATCAGTGTTATTTCTCAGCTCGAATGCGTGTCCTCTGGCTGTGCTTGTGGCCGGAGATCGGAGCAGTTCACACCTTTCATTCTGGAAAGATGAACAGGTCAGGCTCCGAGAGACTCCGCGTGGTCCCCACCATCCCAGCAGGGCCGTGCCGTGCCTGTCCCACGGCAAATGCATCCTCCTGGAACCCCCAGCTCCAGACCCTGCCGGTGAGGACATCTGCCGCGGGTGCCGTTCGCTGCTTGCCCCCACCCCACGCTCATGTCACCGAACATTTTGTGACACTCCCGGGCCTGGCCCTTGTCAGCAGTGTCCAGCTGCTCATGCGGCGTCACAGAGCTTGGAGCAGTTCTAATAATGAGCTGTTTCTACTGACAGGAGATGGCCGGAAACGTTTGTGTGGAGTTCAAACTAGGGGATCCTTTAAGTGATGTTTAAAGAAAAAATAACTGCCTTTAATTTCTTGCTGTAGGAGATAAAGGGGTTTTTTGGGTTTTTGGGGTTTGGTTTTTTTTTGGTCAGGTGAGGGAATTGAGTCATTTTTTGGTGTTTCTGGGTCCACAGAGAATTAAGAAATTGAGGAAGGAAGCAGACAGAGCAAAGAGGACAGAAAGCAGTGCCCCGTTTCCTCCAGAGCCCCTGCCAAGGAGAGATTTCACACATTACATACTGCAGTAGAATTAAGACAGGAGAAACTCTTTTATTTACTGGCTTCTGCATGAGATGTCTTACTGGCAATATTAAATGATCTTTTACAGACATAGTCTAAAACTTCCTCGATGCTTGGGAGAATGGCATGAGAAATCCAGTAACTAAATTTTCACTGATTTTATGGAGACTGTCAGTGGAAATGTGAAACTGGGATTAAATCAAATGCCGTGTGTTAACAGTAATTGTTGATGTATGGCACAACAACAATGTTGGTATTTTGCTTTGACTTACCCTTCTAAACCAGCCTGAACCTCCTTAGTATTCAGAAGTTTGTTGAAAGTTTACTAATTCTGACCTCCTGAAAACCCTGTTATTGACATTTTTGATTTCTGAATTCTGCTGAAATGCTGACCTTCCCTGTTACATTCATTCCCTGTATTCAGTTCCCAGGCAGATTTTGGCAATGCAGAACTGTGTGGAAAAATAAAATCAGGGAAAAAGAAAACAACATCATGCTTTACAGCCTCCAGGAGGCTTCGTGGCGACCTGAAATGAGAACTGAAATGCGAATATTTAATCCTGGAGTTCTGGCCTAGATATCAAAAGAGTTCTGTTGGACTGTGGGTTTCTTGGACCATGTGTTTACTTGGCCTATACACCAATTACTTGGGCACACACTCAATTACTAATTGAGTTGCCTAAACCTCAGGCTGTTCTTTCAGGGGTGATAGATTTAATAGCATAAAATTCACCTTGACGCTCCTGTATAACGATGAAATATCTGTATTTCATTTTGGTCATCTCAATCACCGTCATCCTTTATCCTTTGACTCTGCTGGGAAGGGCACAGTGGAGGAGCTTTACTGGCATAAACATCTTTATTTTTTTCCTGTAGCTGTGACAAGAGCACTTGACTCTGTGCCTCTCTCTTCAGAAATTGTCTTGGTGGCACTAAGCTTGACATGTACACAACTTGTACATTTGCTTCATGCTAAGCTCAGTGCATAAATGAGATTTTAATGGTGCCTGGAAAAGTCAGTCAAGGTTTGAAATACAGAATTATGTGGATAGCTCAGTACTCTCACATTGATCCCCAAACCAGTGCAAACCCAGTGCCTTCAGAACGACAAAAGCCTAAAATAACACCGAGTTTTCTCACCTGCCTCGTGCACTGCCTCACCGAGGTGTTTGCGAGTGAAAGGTACAATCAGCAGTGCCTTTAGCAGATTTGAGCACTCGGTAGCTGATGTTTGCCTCCTTTTTTCTCTCACCATTTGTTTGGTGAGAAATGCAAACCGTGCCCATTTCCCCTGAGTTTCACCCTGAGGCACGAAACCTTCACCGAGTGAAGAGCTCGGGAGGTAGAGGGAGAAGGAGCTGCCCTTGTCCCCAGGAGCTGTCCTTGTCCCCGGAGCTGCCCTTGTCCCCAGGAGCTGCCCTTGTCCCCAGGAGCTGCCCTTGTCCTGCAGCATCTGCAGCATCCACCGTGAGGAACCGGCCCGTGCAGCTGTGCCGAGCATCCCGCGGGGGCGGCTCGGGGCGCCGGGGATGCAGTTCAGTTCTCTCTGTTCCAGAGCTGGGAATGCAGTTCAGTTCTCTCCTCTGTTCCAGAGCTGGGAATGCAGTTCAGTCCCCTCTGTTCCAGCTCTGAGGATGCAGTTCATTTCTCTCTGTTCCAGCTCTGAGGATGCAGTTCATTTCTCTCCCCTGTTCCCACACGTGTCTCGGAAGGGAGCGTGTGTGCCACACAAACGCATCTGAGCCTGATCAAAATTCCTCCTGCTGCAGGCAAAATTTCGCTTGCTAGCGAAGGCCAAAGAAGTTTTCTATATCAGTTCAACAGCTGGTCTTGTTTTATTGATATTGAAATATTACCCCAGTTTCCGAAAATTCATGAGGCTGGAGGGAGCTGAGGCAGGCACAATTTGAATCGCGCGTTGCACAATGGAAATCACGCTGGCACAGGGAAGTTTGTTAACAAATCTGGTCATTTGTAACGCCTGGTGAATAATATCTGTATGCACTCTGGTTTGTGTGAGCGCTGCAGTGAATGCTGTTGTACACGTTGCCCTGCTGCTGCCTGCACCCTGCATGAGAGAGGGGAAATGTCTGTGAGCACGGCTCCCCCAGGAGCTGCCAGCCCCTAAACGTGTCTGCTGTGACCCACTCGAGGGTTCCAGCGCCTGTTCAGCTCTCAGCACTCTGGGGCTCTGTCGGGAGCAGCCTGTGCAAAGACTGATGTTCACATCCATCCGTTATTATGGATTGCAAGTGTTGTGGCCTTTTGGAAAGGAAAGGGAATTCTGTCAAGGAAACATTTTACAGTTTGGAGATGCAGTGAGATGAAAAATCGAGGAACTCTTCTTTCTTATGTGCTTCTGTGAAATCCCACAGACCATTTTCCTCTGCTCTATTCCCTGTATACAGCAGAAACTGAAAGGAATTTACACGGTAGGAGACCATGCTGCTTTTATCAGATTCATATCAGGATAGCTTCTTATGCAAGAGAAATTCTCCAGTGGCCATTATCAGTCAAGTAATAATTTCTTTGAGTCACCTGAGCACTTGTGGCTGATGCTGGAGCAAAAGTGAGATGGTTATTTCACAGAAATGGATGAAGTTGAGTAGAAAAAATCCCTCACCGTGGCCATTTCAATATCCCGAGCAGAAAAAAAGAACACTCTTTGTCTCCATGAGTCTTAACCTAGATTTAGCATGCTGCAGAGATATTTCTCTGACATGTTCAATGATAGCAGAAAAATATGTGGTGGTGCATTAAAAGCTATAGAGCAAAGGAAGTTTGGGGAACTTAATCAGAGCCTTAGGCAAGAAAAGGATGTGTAACACTGATATGTACATTTTGCTTTTGCTGTAGTTAATGAAAAATGTTATGCCAACACTGGTTTTTGTCCCTTATGGTTTAGCAGTGCAGAACCAATCCTTTTTATTCTTTGTGTTTTGTGTTTTTCTTCTCGTAATGTTGCTTAATCTGGAAATAAAAATGTTTGATTTCTGTCATTCCCCTTGGCTACTTTGCTTAAAATGGCGCTTAATTGTTTTCACTTTAAAGGGGGGTGCCAGGTTTCAAGGTTTGGTGCATTTTCATGGATTTTGTTTTAAGATTGCAGGGCTTTTTATATGCTTCTCCTCGACATCTGTCATAACACGAGACTTTTCAAACTTGGCCACCACCAGTCTGAGGGGGAATGTTGGTGAATTGTCAGGCTGCCACAAAGACCAGGTTTCTTTCCATGCTCTCCCAGCAGCACTAATCCAGAGAATTGTTTCACTCCTCACCCTGCAGCAAATCCTCCTGTCAGGAGGATGCTCCTGCACAGGTCAGCAGGGAGTCCTGGGTGGGCTGGGAGGGCTTTGTTGGGATGCTCCTGTTCCCAGTTCCCGAAACTGCCAACTCCCTCCCTGGCACTGGGGGACAGAGCATTGAGAGAAGCGGTTCTTGGGTGGACTCCTCAGCACCTCCCTCCCCGTGCAGGGCGGTTTGTTTCCCTTTTCTTTCCTCGGAGTACAGATGCTGCTGCTTGTACTTTAGGTACTGGTACATTATTGATCAAAGCACAGAGAATGCACAAATAACTCTTGAACTGAGCTTCTATGGAGGACAGAAATTAACTGTTGTCAGAAGCTGACTGCTTTCTATTTTAATTTCAAGACATTTAGGATGCTTCCACCGGCACCATCTTAAAATGCTGCCAGTCCCCATCTATCTAAGGAATGATTTATGCTTAAAATTAATTATCTCTCAGCTTTTATATTTTTTTTTCTTTAGTGTTTCTCTTGGAGGTTGTTTTTTTACACTCAGGCTAATTTCTGATTTCCAGATTTCATTTCTCTTAAGCATGTTGAACAATTCTATTTTCCTACCCTGTTGTCTGTTTCAGTAGGTTGCCATCAAATTTAGTTCTAGCTAATTAGGGAAAACCAGTTTCATCACTGTGAAGATTGTCCTCTTCTTCACAACATAAACAGCTTTAATTTGAAGGCCACATTCACCTCTTGTCTAGAGCACTAAAACCAATGAATTTCCTGCTCTGGAGGTTATGGTTCCTGACCTGAATAAAAGAGCAATAAATCAAAGTATGCTCACTGGCATTGAAGTAGGCTCCAACTGTGTGGAATCAACATGCCAGTTCCAAATTGTAATTTCGCTAAAAATAGCATAGTTTAACAATTTTGACAGTTGTAAACTTGAAGGATCTAGGCACACTGTCCATCTTGCTGTGTCTCATATGTTCTGTCAACCATGCAGCTTTTTGCAAATAAAACCAGGGGGAAGCAGAACGTTCTTCATTCCTTGCTCGATGTGCCCATCCCGGCCTCTGCAGAGGGGGCACAGAGCTAACAGGGATTAACTAGGTGATAGTGATTTTCCAAAGGTGAAACAGAAGAATCCTAAGCGGTGGCTCAAGAATGGGAGGAAGGGTAAAGTTTTGGGTCTGGATCTCCCCTTTATCACGTCCCTTTTTTGGGTCTGTGTTTTCAGGAAACAAAAGACGAGTAGCCATGGTGTCATGGGTCATTTCTATTTTACTGCTCTGTTCTGGAGTCTGGAGAGCCACAGATGCAGATTTTACTGCATTTTCTCCTCCCAAGGCTTATCACCCAATCCTTAATTCACCCAGGCTCTAGTCAGCAGACATTTAAGCACGTATTTAACAGGAGGCACATGATTTGTCTTTTGGCTTCCATGGACGGTATGGGCAGGTTGGAATTAAAATCATTCTTAAATGCTCGGATGAAATGGGCAGCACTTACTTTGCACTGGGGATGGATAAATAAAGCAAGCATTTAAACTTGTGGTCAAAGTTTGCTGGTAGTTCCCAACTTAACCCTGTAGCTGGCCATCCCCCCGACAGAACAGCGCGGGTTGCTGTGTACTGCTTTAATGCCAATTAATTGCTCGCTGCCTCAAAAAACGCCTGAGGTTGAACCACACTTTGCTTCATCAGAATTCAACACTGCTATTGGTCTGTGGGGAGGAAAAGCAGGAATTAGAAGAGACAAGAGCACTGTGGAGCAGTAATCTTTTATTTATGGCTAATGCTGTACATTTCCTGACTGTGCTGCGAGTTTTCCTTCTGACTCTCACTAATTACGGTGACTGGCATGTGGCATGTGATGGAGCCTCGGGAGGAGTGGGATACATACAGCTGCTCACAGCTGGCACCTTCCATCCCAGTTTGCATTTGCTGGCAGGCCGAGCTCTCTTTTTTCCAGGGAGAGAAATAGGAATGTTGCAGTTTGGTTCAAGTTGTGTTTGTGGCACAAAAGACTTTATTAGAGGGAGCTGAATTACCTTCTCATTTATCCAGAGGACACAGAAATGGAAAGCTGGTTCTTGTAAACTGGTTCTAGCTCTAAATAATCTGTTCAAGCTCTAAATAATCTACATATTGTCTGTCCTGTATCACATCCAGTTAAAAAGTATAAATGTTTGGCTAAAAAGATGATGGCTGAATGAAGAATTAACCACTGAAAAATGTATAAATTCACTTAGAGCTTTGAAAGTTTGTGGGTTTTGTCTTCGTTCAGAGGAAGGCAGGGAGGAAGATTATTTTCATATCTCCATTACTTTTTCAAGGTGCTAAAATACTTCACTCATTTTGCAAAATGCATTATTTGCCAACAGTTATATTTGCTTCATCATTATCAGTTTTGTGAACTCAGGCAGAAGCTTCCTAACTTTCTCAGTGTGTACCTGCAGAAAGTGGTAATGATGCACCAGACTCGCTGCTCTCCAGGCTACGTTTGTACCCTCCTTGCACAAATTGAAAGTAAGCCAAAGAAATGCTTTGCCACTCTTGGGAAATATGTGTTATCCTAAGTGCAAGACTAGGAGAAATGTGTTAATTGTTTGACACTTCGTCACTTACAATGCTCATTAAAGGAGATAATGGTGATGCTACAAATAGTGACCTGACAACATTCTGCAGATCTCCAAGGTGGCCACTGCATTCTTAATACACAGACAAAAGCTTTTGAGGAGAATCTCTGTGGATATCATCCATCTATTTATAGCCCAGGCAAACCCTTCTTTGTTTCCAGCTCCTTGCCATGCTCATGATATCAATATTCCCATTTCCACTGGAAACACGGATTTGCCAGGCCAGGGTCTCACAGCTGGTGCATGCACTGCCCCCTCCCTGGTGGGTGCCATCGCTTGGCAATTGGTGGTTTTTGCTATTACAAGAGACATTTTAAGCCCAGTAAAATAAATGTATTCTTTCTGTTTTCTTTTCCCTGGGCATCAAAAAAAAAAAAAAAAAAGTGTGATTGTGTTAAATTCTCTTTTGCTGTGCAGCCTTTTTTTAAGAGTCTTTCAAATGGAGCCCAGGGATATCCTTCATCATTTCCTCTATTGGTTTCTTCTCACTGTAAACTTAATGGAAGCACTCAGGCTTGTAGTGAAGAGGAAACCCACAGGCAAGTGACAGAAGCATCATAAGCTTCAGGGAGCTAGTTTAACATGGTTAATTAAAGGGGTGATCAGTTCAGGGCAGCACCAAGTGGGAAGGATTGATAGACAAATCCCTCCAGTCAGGCTCTAGATGAATGCTCCAAATATGAGAAAAGGCCTCTCAACTTGCTGGAGCCTGTTCTTATCCTTGGGAGGGGGAGAAAACCCCACAGCAGCAACTGCAAACCAGTATGTGGAGCAAACCCATGGATTTGCCATTTTCTGTCTTAAATTTGGGTGCCCCAGGTGGACAGTGCATTGCACAGGTTATTTAAATGGATTACCTCTGGGTTGGTACATCAGCTTTGGTTTAGTCTCAGTTTTCACAGTCAAAACAATGGGGGAAGTTGCATCTGAATTTCAACTTGCTCAGGTTTAGGCCTGGTGAAATGGAATGTTTCCCCTGGGGAGCTTTATGAAAAATCAAGAGTGTGCTAATGAAATTTGCCATTTACAGACGTTTAGGTGGCATAGTCGATAAAGAGGAAGATTAGGGTGTTACATGAAAAGAATTTTTATGCCTTTGAGATGTAGGGTAATAAAATTAGGTACAGCTCACTTGTACAAAAATACTAACTCATATGCTCAAGGAGGAACAAAAGAATTCTGCAGGGTTTTTTTTCCTTTAGAGTCTGTTCTCTTTCTGACACAGCTCAAATGGAGAAGTTTTCTGCTCCAGTGCCGTACAGAGCTTGTGTACATTCCCAGACCAAAATGTTAAGGTTTTAATAAGCAGTGGTAAAGCTCAAATGCACATTTGTTATCACTGGAGATAAGTACACTTCTGCCATAATTTGAGAATTATTTCATTGTGATGTTTGACCTGAAGGAACTGTGTGTCTGGAAGGTTGTCTGCTTCTCCTGGCTGCATTATTTGGTTTAATGAGGTGCATTACCTCTCCTCCAAAATGCTGCTTCTCTGAGGTTGCTTGGGGAAAAAAAAAAGAAATGACAAGGAAATCCTAGATTTCACTGGGACTGCTTCTCTTTCGCCAGTTGTTCATCGCCTCAGGGCCCTATTTTAATGTACTTTTAAATGATCAGAAAGGAGGCTCTTTAATTGTCTTTACGAAAAATTGTAGCAGAATGACTCAAGAGTCTGGGCAAAACCGTGGAGTTTGGAAAAGGCACTTCCAGCAAAGGCAGGGAGGGCCTGCCCGGAGTGAGGACAGGGGGACGGGGGAGAGCAGAGGGGCAGCTCCAGCTTTGGGTGGGAGGTTTAACCCCAGCGTGGAGGGCAGAGAAGGACCAGGCTTTCAGAAATGTTCTGTATTTTGGGGGCCGGCCCGTTTTGAGCAGTCAGGGAGGTGAAGCAGTGACACTGCTGGAGGCCCGGCCTTGGCTGCGCTCAGATCACTTTTATATCTGACCGAGATCTGACTAAATGTGAGCTGCACGGAGAATCAACAGCCCTAAATGACTTGAAATGACTTTCAGCTGGGCAGATTAAATGGACATTTCCCAGAGAGCTGGGAGTCATGCAACAGCCTGTTTCATTTCTGGCCGTGCCTGCGCGGCGCTGGAGGTGTGATTATGACTGGAAGTTACTGGCTTGTGTTGGCCTTGTCATTAAAATCTGACCCTACAGTCGGAATATCAACTAATGAACTAATTCCAGACTTTATTTAAGCCTGCCCCTCATGAGGAGTCATTCATATTTCTTCTCCCCTCGCTGCTCTCTGGAGGAAAGCAGGGTGAAGTTGAACACGGGCAGATTGTGCTGAGGATGGAAGCACAAAGCTGTCTCTCAGGGTACCACCTCCTATTTTGATGATTTTTCCACGTGGGCACGGATTTTTGTCTTGTTTAACTGTGTTCTCCCGCTGGTGCAATCCAAGCTATGCAATCTCAATTTCCTTGTCTCCTGTGTCCTGGGCACTGATAAGCCCTGTGTGGGCTAAAAGATCCCTGCTTCCGCTCCGAGAGCAAACTTGGGAAAAAACAGGCTGCTTTGGGATTGTTAATTATTAACATTTTTAATTATTTTTTTAAATTATTTACTCTGCTCGCTGCCATAATAGCAGCAAAGTCCTTATATGGAACGAGCGTGGCTGGAGGGGATTTGGGATGTGCTTGGGTTTGCTTTTGAGCTTGACAGCCATTTCTCACTTCCCGTGATAATGACAGTTAGCTAGGGAAAACGAGGAATATTAATAGATTTTGGGAGTGTTGTGTTTCTAGAGTAAAGACAGAAAAAGCCTCAGCAGGAGTAAGAAAGGAATAGAAGTAGGGATGGTTTGTGTTTCCTGGTTTCTGTTTCATTCTCGTTTGCAGTCTTTTATTTATACTGTTCTTCTAAAAGTAAATGTAATAGAAGAAAAAGTCTCCGTCATGATTTATTCTTCCAATTTTCCGAGGCTTGTGGGATTGCATCCTCCTCCCTCTCCTCGTTGCAATAACCAGCCACAGTAAATCCAAATATACAACCTTTGGAGAGAAAGGGTTTTGCAGGGGAGAACTGAATCAACCTTTAACTTGCACGTTCCAAAAAAAACCCCAAAAACCCCTCGAAGCAGAGCAGCAGAGGGTAGTGAGGCCCTGGAAGTGTTTGCAGCGTGTTATGGCTAGACTAGATCTGTCTGAATGTGCTGCAAACCAGACACTGGCACTTGGAGCTGATTGTTCTCTTCAGAAAGAGATGAATTTCCCTGAAAGTGTTTGGAGTTTTTGGATTTTTTTTTCCACATTTTTACTTTCATCTTGGATTTTCCTTTTTTTGTTTTAATGTTGAACTTGTATCTGCATTTCATCTGACAGACAAGAGGCTGTAGCCCATTTTCTGAAATGAGTGTTTGCCACTTCCCAAATATGTCTTTGACAAGCCAGAGAGTTGTGTATTCATCTCATTTCTACTGCAGCACATAAATCCAGTGCTAATATTACATTTATCTTTTTCTTCCTTTGTTCTTTTTTCTGGGTAAAGAGAAGAATTGTTGTGTAAAGATTCAGTACAAGCACTGTAGATATTGTGATGTGATGACACTTGTCACTTTCTCAGTGAATAAAGAAATGAAGTTGGAATCAAAATTTCTAGAAACATTTTTTTGTTCTCTTTCAGACTGGGTAGTTTTTAAAAACGTTAATAATATTTTTTTGTGTGGAACTGCTGGTGTACGAAAAGACATTTGCTGAAAATCACTTTAATGAGCAGAGTTCCGATAGGGCAGTAACTGGTGTGGATTGTTTAACGGGTTCAAACTGGGAACCTCCTGAAAGGCTGAGGGATGGGGGCAGGTTTTCTATAACCCAGAAGTGCTCTTCTGCCAAACCTGCCTGAACCTCCTTCATCTTTTCTTTCAAACAGAAGATTAAGATATTTACTGCTCTTCAGCAGGATCTAGTGGATTTGTGGGGCCACCAATTCCTACCTAGATGAGCCAATATGTGGCTCCCTTCCAACTCAGGTTATTCTATGGTTCCACAATCCATTTCAGTATTTTTTCCCGGTTCCTGGACTAATAAACGTGGACAAGAGATAAAAGCAGAGCTGTACTTCATTTCTTACACTATCTGCTAACGTTTTTTCAACATAGGCTGGATTCTTTCTACTGGCTTGGAATTCTTTCCCACTGGGAGTTCTGTGGCACGATGCAGATACTCTTTGAAAGACTGAGGAACGTAAGTGCCATCTGATTTTCTGTGGAGCACGCAGAATGCATCAGATGTGCTGGCAAGGTCTGAAACAAACGTGTCTGTAGCGTGCCATGGCTCCAGTCTGAAGCTCCTGTGCGGTACTGACTGGGTACAGCTTGCTGCTCTACCCCTCCAAAACAGAACCCATCTCACAGCAGGCAGAGGAGAAACACTCGCCTGAGGAGAAAGGCTTTTAGCTGTTGATTCTGTGGGTTTTCTGAGATGCTTCCCAGGCAGGTGCAGGAGCTGGTTCCTCCTTGCCCTTTCTGTGGCATCCCCGTCACCCCCCTCCCGTCACGGCCACGAGGGGATCCTGAGCCCGGCTCTGCCTTCCTGGCAGCCTCACTGCTGTTGCTGTTTTGTTTTGACTGCGCTGGGCTTTGTCTTCCAGATCAGGATTACAGTCCTGAATAATTCTTACCAGTAATGTCACAAAAATTCTGCGAGAGCCGGTGAACACGTCCCTGATCTGGCAGCAGTGTCACACAGGACCCGAGCGGGTTTGTATTGATGGAGTGTGTCAGGGCACTTACAAGGAAACCTGAGCCACTTCTTGTTGTTCCTGCAGCCCCTCTGCTCCCCCACCCCAAAAGGGCAGCAAGTGGTCTTTTTGTTGTAAATGCTGGGATTTTTCTGCACGTTTTGCAAAAAAAACCCCGGTGTGTCCTAATGTACCATTAATATTGGGAGAAACTCAGCACTTTGCTGGATATGGTTCCCATTTCAGGCCTTTAGCCTTGGCTGCCATACCTTTAGAACAGCATTCGTGATCCGTTTCTGTGTTGTGTACTTATGTACTCTTGAAAGCAGGCAAATACATTTTTCCTGGCAAAGTTTTATGCTATGGCACAGTAAAATAGCCAACAAAAAAAAACCCACTTCCAGTTTCNAAGGAAGGAAGGAAGGAAGGAAGGAAGGAAGGAAGGAAGGAAGGTCTCAGTGCTGCTGTCTGCACTCATCAAACAGGATTTACAGATCTGCTCTCTGCTCGTGCAGTGTAACTTCTTGGAGGCTGGGGTTCTCATTTTATTTTGTTTGGGTTGGGTGTTCCTGGAACACAACACTTCACACCTTAAGTGTCTCTTGTGGAGGTTTGATTTTGTTCTGAAGTCCTGTGCAGGCTGCAGGAAGCAGACTATCCTCAGAAGGGATATTCTCATCCATCTGCTCTTGTGGCTTTATTGATCCAGTCTGTCCTTCAACTAGCCTGGACATTATAACCCTTTGTGCATAATATTTCCTGACATGTTATCAGCAGGCAGGAACCCGAGCTGTGCTTTGTAACTGTCTTGGACTTACTGCAAGTTATTAAATTTCAGATTTTGAGGGAAAGCCACAATGCTCTGATGTTTTACAGTGCAATATCAGAAGTTGTACTACAGTATCCTTAGGCAGAAATGCAAAAAGGAGATCTGCAATGGCTGGTAGCTCATCTCAGTCCTCCCCTCTCTTGGCCATGGGCAGCTGGACTGTTTGTGTTTGTCAAACAAACCCTGCTCGTGCTCTGTGTGCACTTCTCCTGTGCCCAGGGTTTCAAACCCCCTGTGCTCACATCCATCCTGTTCTCAGTGTGCTAGGGAGCCCCTGGGCAGGGGCTGAGCACAGCATTTGCCCCTGAAGCACAGCGACCATTGAAAAGCTGATTTAGGGCTGCAGGACTTGACGTGAGGTACACAGACCTTGCCTTGGTGCTGCTGGACAGCCTGGAGTGGCTGTGCCTGGGGTTTTCAATGAGGCAAACCAAGAAACAATCCTTCATAATCCTGCGGTCCTGGGGAACAGAGAGGTGGAGGTCTGAAGCTGCCATTTCTCCCACCAGGACTCAATACCCGAAGGTTATTTCAGAAAATGTTTCCATTTCATCACTGGAAATTTTTGCTTTTCCTGTAGCTCGCTGCCTGCCTTCCCTCAGCCTCCTCCCCAGCTGGGGGACAGGCACACACGAACAGCATCTTTCAGAAGGGTTCCACCAGAATTCATTAGAGCGAGGCTGAAGGTTTCATTATTCTTTAAGGGTGCATTAATAAAACTACTGTACACTTGGGTTTTTTAATACTGTATGAATTATTCTGACAGTCAGTTTGCAAAGCCAACGTATCAATCATTAAATTAAAAATGCAGTAATATAAATTAGTGTGATTCAGGAGCTGTAGAACATGTGGAACAATATGCTCTCTGTTTGGAAACGAATACAGATCTGTCCTTCAAATGAGAAAATATAGCAAGCAGGGAGGCACAAAAAATTACAGTGAATTTATCCAGCACTCCATAAAACCAACTGTTTCCATGTATCAGACAGCACTCTTGTTTTGGCCAGATCCCTGCTATCCTTTCTGCAAATATCACAGCAATCTTTAATGATCACCCATAATGTTTGTTTGCAGGGAGAGGTGTCATTTGTGAATTGCCTGACACGGTGCTTACATCTGGGGACAAGGCAGCAGCACAGAAAAATCAAAACACATCTCCCCACAATTACTGCTTTTGTTTGCTTGACAGAAGATGCAAACGGAATATTTTGCAAAAAAAAGCCGTGTTGCTAACTCACCACTTCATGAAGTAATGCCTCACACAGGTTGCATCAGTGCTCTGAACCTAATCTAGCTGGCCCTGGTGGCTCCCGGTGCTCTGGGGAGAGATATTCTATCTGCTCCATTTACGGGAGCACACAGAAATTATTTTGCCCTTAATAAATGTGAGGCACTAGATGAAGTATGCAGGACAGCTTGCCTTTTCACTTCCTTGAGCAGAAAGTTCTTTTTAAGCATCTTTTTTTCCCCTTCCTCTGCTGATTCTGTGAAAACTCTGTGGCTGTGAATAACATGTTGGATGTTTGAAGTAGTCCAGTGAATGTGAGATAATGAAGCTGTGGCTAAGGTGCAGGACACTTTCAATGGCAAGTCTTTGCCCGTGGATTTCTCTCCTTTCTGAATTCTGTTTCAGCCAAGCTGCTTTAAAGCCTCCTCTGCAGATAAAGCCCTGCCACGCATAGCTGGGCCTGATGGGTTTATCCAGGGCAGCGTGCTCACCCCAGAGCACCGTCCCAGCGCTCCCAGAGCCAGCCCTGGTGCCTGGCAGCAGTAATCGTGTGGGGCAGCAGAGTCTGCAGCGTTCCTGCCTCGCTGGGGCTGGGGCTGCCAGCAGCCTTCAGCCACCGCCACCCGTCTGAATCCGTGCTCAGTGCAATTCCTGCCTCGCTTCTGTCACACGAGCACAGTCAGGAGTGCCCGTAGAGGAAAACAGGCTTTAAAAATACGCTCACAGCCAGGACAGCGTGTTAATGACCCATTACAGACCCAGCAGCTGCCTGACACCAGGAGTCGGGTGGGTCTGACCTGTGCAGGTCCAGCTGCGTGTGCAACCTCATGAACTCGTTAAAAATAGCTGCGGTCTTAAGATATGAGATGCAAGTTATTACTGAGGCTTTCTACTAAGCACAGATTTAAAATCCCTGGGTGTTTCTCAGCCCTGGTCCTTTCAGGGCTGTGATTTTGATGCTGCCAGGGAGGATTGCAGAGGTAAAAGCTGTTTGTTCTTGTTTGCTCCTTATCTGTGCTCTATAAAATGCATGAAATATCACAGTGGTGGAATAAAGGCAATAATCGTTTCTAATAATGAAACCGTTCTGAAAGGCAAGACCTAGATTTCTTACCGAGATAGTGTGCTGAAGTATTTGCATAGTAACTGGGCTATAATTACAGATTCATCTCCTTTATGTCTCTTAGCTCTCAGGCTTAAGTAACCAGATCTGTGGAGCAGTCTCTGCTCCCCGGGAGCCTGGGTGTCAGGCAGCATATGCCGGGCTGTGTGCACTGGTACTCTGACTGTGAGTAATGAGTGTTGATAAACTGTTTACTGAAGCTGGCTGAAATTCAGGATTTGTGCATTGTAGGGTTTTTGATAGTTCAGAAGCATTTCCACTTTCAAGTAGTGGAATACATGTTTAGGATTCCTCAGAAATTCTAATTTCTGGGATAAAAAAGCCTTCATTTTGGCTTTTTTTATTTTGCAGTTTTGATCCTGACATTTTTGATTGGGTTTAAATTTTATTAGTTTTATGAGACAGCAGTGGCCACTGAAAATATTCCAACACAAAATAGCCAAAACTTAATTTTTTTTTTTGTTTTACTTAAAAATCATTAACATCAGCTGTCACTTACACCCCTCTGACAAAGTCTCTGCTCTGGGTGGGTGTATGATGAAGAGCTCAGCCCTGAGATACAAAGAGCTGGGTGCTGTGGGGCACTGACAGTCTCACACTTGCAATACAGAAGATCCCAAGCAAAGCTGCTGCACAAACATTTTTAGTTTCTTCGTCGTGTACTGGTAAATTTTTAGTCCTGATAGAAAGAATCCATTAACTTTGGGCTATACAAAACTCTGGGTAAAAGGAGTTCGGCAAAAGAGTCTTTGCCCCAACTCAAATTAAGCTCTGTCCTGGGTCTGGAGTTGCTCCTTGAGAACTGAGAGCTGCAAATCCCAGAAGATGGGATTGTTTGGGGGATTTCTATGTACAAGAGTGTTGGCAGCCTCTGTGTCACTAACTTTATTCTCCCAGAGAAACCAAGCTGCAAAGCTCAGATATTTTTCCTACTCTGCAGAGAGATTGCTCAGAAAAACAGAAAAAGGGAGAGTGGTGTGAACTTGAGAGGCAGAAATTCTGTGTCAAGGTGACTGTGAGGGTTGTTGTTTCCTTTGAGGCATGTGCCAGGCCACAAACAGCCTCTCTGGAGAGTTCAGGAGCATTTTTATTTCCTCCTTACAGTCTGAAGTTTGTGCATTTGTGAGTGGTGCAGAACTTGGTTGCAAGGGGGGCTCGCTGTCCTGTTGTACAATCCCTGCCTGTGACTGGTTTAAGATACTCCTAGATTTACTTGCTTCATACATCTCCAAAGTTTGCATTTCCTTAGTTTATATAAACTCATTATTACCCCAGCAGTAAAGGTGTAATTATTTTGCTCTTCTCTGTCACAATAAACCACTTTTCCTTCCTTCTCCTTGAGTCTGTTACCAGGGCAAACCTCCTCGCTGAGCAGCGCCTGCTCTGTTACCGAGCGCCGCTCGCTCCTGCCTGTCACAGGCTGGACTTTTCACAGGTCAGCTGAGATATCCTGGCAGCTCTCAGGTGCTCTGTCTGCTCCCCTCGTGCAGCAGGGCCGATCCTCTGGGCTGCTGTGGTTGCTGTGTTGCAGCTCCACGGTTGAGTCCATCTTTGTGGTATTTTCCTCGCCGTAGATTTTGTGGTACCAGCTTTGATTCCATCTCCTCCGCTGTGAGATAGAATTCACTGCTAGAAAGTAATGAAGCAGCTCGCCAGCCCTTAAAGGGAGATTTGAAATAAGGGTGATGGCCACAACATCATAACTAATGAAGAACCAATAAATTGAGATGTTCATTGATGTATCTGCTTGGAATCTGGCATGAAGCAGGTGCATGCATCCATTCAGTCTGTTGTGGCAGAAACAGGTTTGCCATTCGTAACAAAGGAGAATGGGGGGAAAATACGTTGAATTTCATAAGAATCATTTTAAAAAGCTGAGAGGCTTTCTGAATCACTAATTAAACAAAGTTGAAAACCAAAGAGATGTCCCAGAATCTGAGATAATATGTATACCGTTTCTTGCTTTAAAGAGGTAGAGAAGAATCACCAGGAAGCTGTAGGCAAATCGGCTTGGTATTGATTCTGTGTAAAATAACAAAACACTTGATTCAGGAGTTCATCAGCAAGGCTTGGCAGCTAAAAATTTCATTAACAGTAGCAGTTACTTGGAAAATACAGACCTTGTCAGACAGACAATTAGTATCTTCTTTTAGTTTTTTTTAAAGTGGATTATGGGCAGGTTGATAAAGTCAGATTAACTGACATTGTGTGCTTGGGCTTCAGAACTTAATACTGCATGACATTTGGACTAGAAGCTTGGATTTAGCTGCTTGTCTTTTAAAAACTGAGTCATTGGTAGATATCAAAATACAGCTGTGAAGAGAGAGAGATCAGGGAGCAGTGCTCTTTCTGGAGGGCCAGCGTGGGGCTGAGCTGTGGTCTAACATTTAACATTATTTGCAGTGAATTTAATTGGCAATGTAATTTTTTTGCAGAGCTGGAAGGCTTTGCAAATATTGGCAGAGCAGATAAGTTGCTTTTTTTGAGTTCTCCAAGTTTGTTACTCAGTTGGTCTGGCTTTAATAAAACCAGTGCAAGGTAACCTGTGTGGGAACAGCAAGTGTCCATTCAGGGCTCTGGAGTTTGTTAATTTACTCAGATGAGGTTTAGGGGGCTGGCAGAAGGAAGCCCCTAAACATGAGCTCTCAGCACAGTGCTGTGATTGAAAGGGAACCAGATTTTTTAGGATAAATGAAGTTTATAAAGTATAAGTGGGAGAGTGATCCTGCTTTTGGGTACAGCCTTACCAAGACTGTCACTGGGATGTCTGTGCCTACTTCTGGTGTTGGAGCTTCAAAGGGATGCAGACGTAGCGCGAAGAGTTTTTAAATGGGTTAGAAACGTGCCTGGGATTGGAAGGGAAGTTTATGTTGAGATTATCATTCAGTTAATTTAAGAAGAGGCTGAAATTACGTGGCTGTCAGCTGGAGTGGATAAGCAAAGGAGGTGGCAGGGGGATAGGAAGGAGATGGAGCCGTGCCTGGACACTGCGCGCGTGCTTGGGGCAGGTTCTCTTTGTACCACACACATGTGGTTCCTGCAGACTGACTGCCACATTTAGACTGAACACATTTGCTTCCACTATTTTCTGATTATTGGACCTTGTGAGGATTTTGGTCTTTTTCTTCAGCATGGGTAGCCTCCATCTGTTGGGACCATGTTGACTTTGTAGCCTCAAGGCTTGGTCTCTCCTTTACCTATTGAGGATTATTTCAGTAAATTTAGGCCTGAAATATTCTTCATTTCTGAAGACGGACTGGACAAAATTGAACGACCCGAAATGCACTGAAAGCAAACAAAACACAAGGTATAACGTGGTTCTGTGAAGGCTTGGCCTCTGTAAAACCCAGAAAGATCAGCCCAGGTAATGCACCACGGGGACCTGAATGTGTGGAACTTGCTTCACTTGGCAGCACTAAAAATGGATGCATTTTGTGCAGTTCAGCTTGAATCATCTGGATCCATCCCTGTGGTAAAGACATTAACTTTTATGCTCTTGTATTTTGGATTTTGTGTTACATGAAAGGTCAGAGCAGGCATTTTCAAAAGTCCTTTCTGGCTGAATTGGTCTCTGAGCTTGGCGTGCCTTTGGACAATGTGGAAGCAACAAATAATCCAGCAGACCTTGAACTGGTTTCTTATTTACATAGTGAGGAACTCAGTATAAAAGAGAATCAGTTTGAACACGATGAAATAAACCCCTTCTCTAATACATCTGCCACATGGCTCGGTGCCATTGCAGACTCCTTCAGATAGCCCTGAAATAGCTGAATATCTGCAGGGCTGGGAGCTCAGATCCCCAGGCAGCGTGGCTGGGACAGCCGGGGCTCCTCGGAGCTGGGGGGTCCCAGGGCACGGAGAGCTCGGGATGGGCCACGCCTGCCCCAGGGTGGGGTGAGACCCTGATGCCCCAGGGTGGG
>VZTF01009647.1:557214-728829 GCA_013397755.1 Cnemophilus loriae
GGGTGAGACACTGATGCTCTCACAACGCACCTGAGGATGTCAGAGCATCTGGGCTGGGTCAGTAGAGTCTTCTCGACCTGATGAGGGGAATGGAGGGGTGATAAGAAATAATATTTCAATGCCAGGAAAAGAACCGAGGCAGGGCAGGTTCATCAGCCATTTCTCGATGGTGTAAAAGACACTTAGCTGATTTTTATGTTACTGAGGCAGAAGGATGAATAAAGGATGGATTTATTGTGTGCATGCAGTAGCCAGCCCATAGAGCTTTCAGTGCTTTGTGCCAGAAATGCACTTTCAAAAACCTCTCAGTAGGAACAGAGACAATAGGCCACTAAAATGGGTGAGTACTGTGCATTTCCAAAACAGTACTCAGCTCAAAGAATGCGTGTATTTAGCTGATAGAATACAGCAGTTCCAGGGGATAAGTAAATAATAATTTTGGAGGGGGGCAGGGAGGGTGGGGACCAAACACATAAACAAACTAAATATAGTGGTTACTTATTATAGTGGTTACTTATATTAATAACTGAACTGCCTGACTTGTGATAACACAGTGCTGTTAATGTGCCTCTACACAAGTTTAATACTACAATAAAATGGTAATTCAGACAAACCCCTGCATTTTAACATTAAGGACAATGGCTAAAACTCACAAAACCAAGACATTTTAGAGTGAAGGCAGGGAGGCTGTAATTAGCTCCATGCAGGCAGTGCAGCAAAACAGTGTGCAATAGGTAGCGTTTTTTATGGTTGCTTCCATCTTTTTTATCTTGCTTCCATCAAATGCATTAAAATTTTAGCAGTATTAGAGCATGCTAATGAACTAGATTATACTTTAAACTCTAAATTTGACTTTATTTCCATTTGTAGTTTAAATCTGAACTGGAAGCATCATAAGTTTTCATAGTTTTTTTGAAGTACAACAGATATCGTCTTTATATTTTCTTCTGTGCATTTTATTTCCCTTTTTGATGTGTCTAGGGAAGATGACGAGATTAAATCCCCCTCTCTGAAAGGATTTCATTGTGAATGTATTTAATTACTTCCTCCTAGCTGGCCCATGTGTGCAGCTTTTCACAGCCAGGACGATGCCATTTCAAAATGGAGCACGCTGCAACTTCCATCTCTGGGAGAACTGAGCCAGATCACAAACAGCTCACCATGCAAGCACAGATCAAAAAATTCTTGATGCACAGCCCAAATATTTGTCTCTTAGGTTAGACCGTACATTTTCCTTTTTTCCATGTGTGTTTGTAAAACTGAGAAAGGGACCAGCAAATGCCAGTTGCCAGGATCTGTCAGATCTTGTGTCAACACCTGTTTCCTCAGGAGAAAAAACTCAGCCACTGTAATTAGAAGCTTGGAAATTAAATATTTGCAAAACAGTCCACTCCTACTGTTTAATTGAGAAAAGAATTCAGATCTGCAGGAACATGCCAGGGCCCTGCTCATTAGATTGTGTTGCCTCCATGTGATTTGTCTTGGTTGCTTCAGTACTTCTCTAAAGCATTTTTTCCCTAAATATAACTGTGAGATCAGCTAACTTTTATCATGCTATATTCTCATTTCTCACAGGGAGCAGAACATACAGTCTGTGACTGTGGATCAGACAGGTGGAATATAAAAAGTGTCCCTCCCTGTGAGCAGTTTGTGGAGGATTATATCCCAGCATTCTTCAATCAAACATGGTCAGTTCTCGAGGTCAGGCACCAGTGACCTAACTTCCACTGCTGCTGGTGTTTGTGTGGTTCCTTCCAGCATTTACCAACCTGACCTCCTTGTGATCTGTAAATGTTCACTGCACAGTACAGGATAAAGCTGAAATGTTGGGTACTTGTATCACACTCTTCCTTCGTGGCTCTGAGTTGTTCCTCTCTAAGCAGATACGTGTTATTTGCGTGTTTCTGCAAATACAAACACCAGCTGCTGTTGGGAACTACACCCTGATTTCTCCGGGTGGCTTTCTGAACTCGGGGGCAGACAAGCCACTGGCACGAGTCCAGGAGGGAAAATGCTCCTTGTTCTTGGGGGGACTGGGCCCAGCACGTGTAACGGGGCTCAGAATTGTGCTGGGAGAGCTCGGGCTCCGGGTGGGTGCTCAGTCCCTCGGGCCAGCCTGCAGGTGAGAGGTGTGACTGCCAGGAGCTCAGCGCTGGCTGTCCGCTCCGTCACCAGGGCTGCGGGCTGCTGTGCCAGCCACGGCTGCACACAGTGACGCTTGGGCAGAGACAGAACACCCCTGTCCCCGACCCCTTTTTAGCAAGTCTCTGAGTTTTCAAGCCAGGGGTTCTCATTTATGTTCTGTTTGGTTTCATTTCCCTTCTACAGGGCTGGAGTTGGATTTTTCCTTTTGCTGTGGGGTATAGAGGAGAGGGCAGATGCTGCTTCCCTTCATGTGCAAATCTCCCGGCTCCCGGTGCTGAAAACTCTGTGAATAAACAGCCCTGGGTTTCCAGAAGCAGTCAGTGTCCGTGCAGTTCCCCTTCTGCTGAAGGCAGTGAGGCTCTGACCATGGACTGGGCACAGTGGTGATCCTACTGCACAGAAATTCAGTCACATTCTGGAATATGTATGTACTGGGGTTTTTCCAGGATCCTTAAGCTGTATCAGAATTGTGAAATTCCCTGTTTTTAAATCTCCATGACTTGTCTTCAGCTTTTTCAATACACAAGGATAATAATTATTTGTTGCTCGGTCATAACAATTAGCATTGTTAAATGATTAGTAAGTAAGATTTTATTTTATTTTGCCCTCAGCAAATCGTGTTTTAGGGTTGTATATGCTTGTGAGTTTGCACTTGTGCCAGTGGCAGTGTGCAGAGGCCGTGCCACTCCCTGGTTCTCAGCAGTTAGAGGATCACTGATTCCCAACAGAAGTAGTGTTCTGTAATGTCTTTTATAGGGGATTGTAATCTTTTTTTCAGGAGTCAGTTCCTTCCTTCCAGACATGCCTGTGCAGTTCTTACCTAAGTGAGCATCAGTGTCTAACTTCCTCTGGAGTCCTGCACCAATGCCCCCATTTACCATTTCAGCAGAGCCTTTTCAGAACATGGGCACGGGAGCAGGATTTGAAGACTTCTAATCAGAGTAAATGGTGGGTGGCATTGATGAGCACAGTCAGCTTAGCTGCACTTGTATTATGTTCCACTTTTTTATTTCTGAAAGTAACTGAGACTATTTGAATTAAAATGCTCCCAACGGCTCATGTATGAACTCAAGGATAGAGCCTGCAATGGTCAGCTTTGCATCAGCTGTTTGAAATCTGTGGTCAACAGTGTGGATGTGCCAAGGGGGGAAGCTGCCAAAGCAATGGGATGCTGCTGATGCCTGGGAGCCTTGAAGGGCAGCTCACTCTGAAATATATTTTTTTATTTCTTTTTAATGAAAACTGGATTAAGCTGGGATTTTTTTTTTTCTCAACTTGTATTAAAAATAAAATAAAGCTCAGCGAAGTTAGCAGCTGTAATTTGTGCAAAATGCACTTGTGCAGAGGAGATTCATTCCTTTTGTCCTCTAGGAAGGAGCCCGTTTTTCATCAAGTTGCAGAAGTTTCGAACTCCCCCATAGAACAGGGAGAGGCAGAGGATGGATAAGGAGCTGCTGCCCCCAGATGTGACAGACCAGGAAAATAACCTGCTCAAGGGCAGTCCTGCACTTTATTACAGCCTGAGCTCACCACGGAATCCCAGAATGGCCTGGGTTGGGAGGGACCTTAAAGATCACCTGGTTCCACCCCTGCCATGGGCAGGGACACCTTCCACTGTCCCAGGCTGCTCCCAGCCCCAGTGTCCAGCCTGGCCTTGGGCACTGCCAGGGATCCAGGGGCAGCCACAGCTTCTCTGGGCACCCTGTGCCAGGGCCTCACCTCCCTCCCAGAACAATTGAGAACAATTCCTTCCCAATATCCCATCCAACCCTGCCCTCTGGCAGTTTAAAGCCGTTCCCCTTGTCCTGTCCCTCCATGCCACTGTCAGATGTCCCTCTCCAGCCTCCCTGCAGGGGAGGAATCACCACTCCTGTGATGATGAGCACCACAAGGGAGCCTTGTGTTACCCCAGGGTCGGGGCAGACAGGCTGAGCCCGCAGCCCCCTGCACTCGCTGGTGATCCTGTGGCCTGACATCACTGTTGCCAGTCTGACCTAATGAATGTATGTCCTGTGAGCTGATGTTTGCTGGGTAGCTGAGCTCCAGACCTCACGAACAGCAGCGTTCCTCTGCCCAGGGTTTTGGAGTTCCTGGTGCAGCGTTGGGCAGCTTCCCGTATCTTTGCCTCGCTGTTTGCGTTCCTCGAGGCCAGACCGAAGCGCAGACACTCGCATCTCTATTTCGTGCAGCGTGCCAGTTGCAGCAGGGCTGTAATTGCACAGCTCCGTGCTGTCCCTGATGAAGTCCCTGAGCCGCTGTGCCTGCTGAGTGGAAGTGTCTGCGAGCTCATGGCAAACCCAGTTGCAGCCAGTCCGTGCTTCTCATTAGGGCCGGCTGGTGTTTGCAGGGCTGCCGCCAACAAAGCCCGCAAATGGAACTGTATCAGAGCACATTTGGCTTTAACCAGCTGTCACTTAGGAGGAGAATGATGGATTCCAGATATCTCGACGTGCTTGTGTGTACAACTGTGTGTTCACTTCTATTTTTCCTTCCCCAAGCTCTCTCTGGATTGTGCTGGTTCAGAGTTACTTTGGAGGTAAAGTTCCACAGACACCTCCTTTTCTGGCAAAAGGTGCCATGCTTGTAGTGTTTTAGCTCTCTTCAGTCACCAGTCAGTCTGGTTATCTCTTCCCCAAAGTAAATTTGATAATACATTGATTTTAGAGGGCTTATATATGGAGAAAATAAATGTCCAGCTTGTGTGAATGAAGTGATTTAGCAGTGGAGCTGTAGCAGTGCTGCTGTACTGCTGCAGTCCTGTGTCTAATTTCCCATGTGGATGCTTTTAATCAGGAATGAATGTGACCTACCTAGTAAAAGGCTATCTCATACCAAAATAAATGTTACAGATATCTCATAAAAGATCCACGCCAATGCTCTCTCCCAGCTGTAACTTTTTTAGCTGAAGAAGTCAGCGCCCTGCGCCAGCCTCAGCTCCCCAGTGCTGCTGCGAGGGTGGGGGCAGCTGCCCCGACTCCTCCACTCTTTGTTTTCTAATGAGTTCTGTGAAGACAAGTTTGATCAGCATACACATTTTAACTCACAATTTGATCTTGCAAAACTGTGGCTGTCAGAGGGGCAGGGTTGAGTGTGTGGGGGCAGAAGGGGTGGGTTTCAGCAGGCCAGCCCAGCTCTCTGAGCAGTGCTGAGCTCTGCCTGTACCGACAAGGAAGAGCAACGCCCCGAAATGTTCACCAAGGCTGATGGAATGAAATGAACTGAAAAGAAACTTTGTTCCTTTGGGTACCATCAGGTACTCCGTATTAAAAAAAAAATAAATTTAAAAAGTCTTAGAAATCTGTGTGCTAGAACCTACAAAACAGCTTTTCATCCCATCCCACTGAAAATGAAGTGTCAAAATGAAGTGCCACTTCATCAGTATTAATCTGCAACTTAGAGCTGAATTATAGTCTAAAATTTATCAGGCAGATTTTGGCCCTATCAGCTGATGGAGAGAGGAGTGAGTGTTCACTTGCCAGAAGAGTGAGTGTTCACAGTTGTTTTCTCTGTGGATTTATTCAGTTCCATTTGTCATGAATTAATGATCAATTGTTAATTCAATATTCACTTTTCCAGCTGCACTGATTAGATGAAGGAATCTGAAATAATAAGTCACATGGCATTGTTTCTGTTGCCAATACGATGAGTCTAACTTGAATAATATTTGAGCAACTCAAATAATTCAAATGAGCTCATGGAAGTTGAATTTAAAATATTTCCTGTGCATCTTCACATGTACAAGCTTAACAATTTGTTTTCTCAAACAGTCACGACTGTGCTAATATGGAGAAATAATTGTACGTGCAATGCAAACTAATAATTGCACTCAATATTTTCCATTTTTCACTTTCCACCAAGAAATGCCACAAATTAAATACTTTATTTGAAATCTCCCGCTAATAAAAGACAGGTAATTGACTCAGCGGTGACTTTTGTGATCAGCTTTTCACACTGGAGTGAGCTGAAGCGAGGCCCTGTTCCACACGGTGGGAGAGCTTTGAGATCAGGATGAAAGACTGATATTCTTTGTCCCAAAGAACACTTGATACAGTGGATTTTACTCGAAAGTGGGATTGGCACGCACTGAGAGCAAACAGAGGCAACTCCAGCTCTGAATGGTTGTCACTTGAATATCTGGAGATTCAGGTCCTTTCGGGCAGCTGCTGCACCACTTCTGCTGTTGCTGTTGTCAGTTTGTTGTGAGCTGAAGAACCTTTGGGGTCTCAGACCGTGATGGAGGCGGTGCAGAGTGGTGGCAGAGCTGCTGGGCACGGGGTGGTGGCAGAGCTGCTGGGCACTGTGCTGGTGGCAGAGCTGCTGGGCACTGGGTGGTGGCAGAGCTGCTGGGCACTGGGTGATGACAGATCTGCTGGGCACTGTGCTGGGGACAGCCCATGAGGACATCAGCCAGCCAGGGATGTTCCAAGGGATGGTGGAAGCAGGGCCTCGTAGGCTTCTCATCTCAGAGGAGGGTCCCTGGAGTCACAGACCCCGTTTCTCAGCAGCAGGCAGCTCTGTTTCTGTCCCCCCTCTGTGTGCTCGAGCACTCTGAAGTGACAAGTGGCAAGCCAGACGCGTGGGTGACAGTGCTGCTGCCTGCCCTTGAACACTCTGCTGCAGAACCAGAACCACAGCAGTACAAACGCAGCTGGCAGAAAGAATGGGGTGTAAAAGATGGCTGGGTGTCACTGACGCCTCCCTGCCTGCTGTAAAAGACTCGTGAGACTCAGCCATCTCGCTTTGATTTGGTGTTTTGTGGTGGAGTTGTAAATGATGCGTAGCTGAGATGGGACGGGAGGACCTTGCCACCTCTTGTACCCCAATTTGCAGCTCCTGCCAGCTCCTCTGTGGGGCAGCTGTGGCTGTGTGATGTGCTGAGAGGGTTCTTCAGGTGAGCACGACCTCCTCCACGGCCCAGCTGGCCAGCTGCTGCTCAGGATGCAGGGAAGGGGAAGGAAGGGAAATTGGGATACAAGGTGTGCTCTGGCTGCTGCCTGGCGAGGCACCTGAAGGGACTGGTGCCTGAGGGCAGAAGGAAAGCAGAATCCCAAAGAAGAGGTTGTTTCTTCTGTGAGACCAGGTGAAGTTGTTGGAAGATGCAGCCAAGCTTCCAAGGCTGAAGTGTGTGTCTGGACCCGTGGTTATCCTGGCAGGGGGCTGCACACAGCCGGGAATGGGCAGGGGTGATCGGAGCAGCCTCTCATTCTGAACTGGAACCCAGGGACAGGTCAGACCGGCCTGTGCTTGCAGCACTGTTTGTGTTCACATCGGTTCAGCACAAACCTAAAGCAGGTTAGGTTCAGCAGAAACCTAAAGTTTTGTGGTGACTTTCATTTAACCAGAGGGGAGCAGCACTGAATAAAGCCCTGTGCAGGAAATGCCTGTTAGCTCACCTTCTTCATGACTTTGAGGTACAATGTCTCGATGTGAAACTCCATCGTGATCTTCCCTGTAAGTCACACCTGCTTGTTCCATGGCTGATTTGGCTCTCACAAGGATCCAGTAGTTAATTGTCAAGGAACTTTTATTCAGCTTTGAGTAAAGGCTTAAGCTTTTCTTGGTGGGAAAAAAATCCCCTCTACTTGCAAAAAGCAAACTATTTTCTGTTACAAAACAGTGTGAATAATGTCTGCATTGTGGAGTCTCTGGGGGGATTACAGGATTGGATCTCTCCACGGATGCTGCTGTATCTATATTTGCTGTATTTTGTCCTGTCATCTTGATCTCCCATATTAACACTGATGTACAGCACACAAAGAAATGTCACTTTCTGGGACTTTTATTGGTTCTGTCTGCAGCTACATGTGCAATTTCCCTGAATCTAATCCTGCTACATTCACATGTATGCATTTGGAGGGAAGAGTGGAAGTCACTTCAGTTGGGTGGAGTGGTATCATTCCAAGCTGGGTTTTCAAAGCAACTGCTTGTTTGTTTTGGGAGGATTTTTTTTAGTGTTGTTGTTTTGTTGGGGGTTTTTTTCCCCCCTCTGCTGTGCTGGCAATTTCCAGACAATTTGCAGACATATGGCTCTGAAAAGAATCGTTCACACAGTTCCAGCTCATGTTGTCATTTAGTGGCTGAATCCAGTAAATGACACAATCATGTCTCACAGACTATCAGTAAAATGGCAACCACTTAGGATTATTTTGTGTATTTGGATTCAGGTAATAGTGACTTTTCACTAGCTGTTCCATGCAATCTCACAAGAGAACTCACCTCTGTGACACGAGAAACAGCAGTTTCGTGCTATTCTGATCTAAAATGTTGGGACAGGTAATGCAGTTAGGTACAGCAGAGCTTCATACAGGACACTGTGGACAGTGATATGTGATTATTGGCATTCTTGGAAGCAATCAGGCTAAAACTTCTTTCAGCAAAGAAAACAAAACCACCAGGCTTAGTGGAAATAGAAAAAGAAATTGAAATATAAAGAGGAAAAAATATCTCTAAGGAAGTACACTTTCTAAAGATCTTTCATGTTTACACCTCTTTTTTCCTTACTGTGAATAGAGCAGTGTGATGCAGTAACAGCAGGACTCGTTTGAAACTTGTCTGGGAGAGTTCTGCATGTGCGAGGCACACAGAATTTACCTTCTAAAGGAGGTTTGCTTCTTCAAGGTGCCAAATTCCTGATAACTTTATTCAAGTCACTGCTCACAGAAGCTCTCTAAAATCGTCAGGATCCAGGGCAGAGAGCTGCAGGTACTGCACCTTCCAGAAGTCAAACCCACACATGGTTTATACCTGGCCTATTTGTACTGCAGAGAATTAAACTGGATATCTTGGTCAGTAACTGCCACATGTTCTGCACTGTTATGATAATTAAATGATGTTTGGACTATAACAAGCAAATGAGTTTTCAGCTATTTAAGAAATTACTGGCACTCAGCTGGGAATTCCATCCTCGCCCCTCCACCTGCCCCCAGCTGATAGGGGATAATTGACCGTGAGTAAATTCCTGGTTTATTACAGTATAAGATTACACCTTGTACGTTAAGCCCCTTTTAATGAAGATGTTTTCAGTTTACACGGTTTGGACTGATAATAAATGCAGTATTATTCTGCCTCGGCTGACGATGGGACTATTTTCAGACAGGACATTTTTAAACATCCTGACTTGATCATTTCCTTGTGTCTGGTCACTCCTATAGAAACTTTCTCCAGACTTTTTTAGCAGCACTGTTACGTTTGTGGCAATTATTCTGGAGCATCGTGCATTTTCCTTCTTTTTTCCCCTCCCACTCTTCAGGTTTTTTTTTTTTTTCCTCAGCTAACAACCTCAAAATTAGCTGTTTATCCAAGAGTCATGGAATCATTTAGTTGGAAAAGACTTCTAAGGTCATCGAGTCCAGCCACTAACCCAGCAGTGCCGAGCCCGCCACTAAACCGTGTCCCCGAGTGCCACACCTGCATCCCTTTAATCCCGTCAGGGCTGGTGAATCCACCGCTGCCCTGGGCTCTGTTCCAGTGCTCGACAACCCTTTCGGCAGTGCTGGGTGTTCCAGTCCTTCTTTCAGAGGCGGCTGGGATGTCCTGGAGCAGTGCCACGGCTCTGCCACGGCCCTTCCCTCGAGTGGGAAGCCAATGTCGAGTTTACAGCCTGGAGATCGGCTCATGCTCTGTTCAGCACGCGCGAGTTCCTGTCAGAACCGTCTCTTCTGCAGGAAAGAGGCTTGTTGGGAACAACCTCTGAGCCACCAGAGTAAATTGGATGCATCAGCACCCCGCTGTCTGCCTTTGTGAGGCTTTAGGAAAGTGAATGGCGGCAGGTCAGAGAGCTGAGCTGTCCTGGCAGCTCGGGCACGGCCCATGGAGGCACAAACTGGGTAACAAGGCTGGAAATCAGCTCCTTGTCCTCACAGACTGCAGTGCCCAGCTGGCACAACCCACCAAACTGTTCGGTTATGCATGGCCAGTGTTCTGGTGTTTGTATCTGAGCTTTCCCCAGTATAAATTGTTTGAAGAAGGTCAAAAAATGTCTCCAAGAATTGTAATAACAACTCACGATTTCATAACTCTCTGCTGGTTTTGTTGTCATCTTCTATATGAAATGTCTGTGCCTGCCTGCCAATTTATTTATGTAATTCTTGCTGCAGACATAGAATTTTGAACCAAATCAGTGTCCTTGTTCTGTTGTGCTTTAATTTACCTGTCACTTAACTGACACTGCAGCTTGAAATTTTATGTATCCAGTCATTTTCCAGGTTTCACCAAATTTGTTGTTCCAGAAATACTGCACTTGCAGTATCACACCTCAGATGTGTTTGCTTTGTGGTTTACAGTCATAACGTGTTTTCTAATGCTTATACAGGAAAACAATCAACTCTTGTCTTCTTAGCTTAGTATTTGCACTTGCTTTTACCCTATTTAGAAAGTTTTTGCATGCTTACAGATATGATGAGACTGATTCCCCCCGTGTCACTTCAGTGCTATACTCTGGATTAAATTGGAATGCTTTCGGCCGAGGAGTGAGCTGTTGGACTCGGGATCTGCCCTTCCTTTTAGGTGGAGCATTTTAGCCTAGATTTGTACTTGACGGTCTCAATCCTCATGGTTTTTTGTGTGTGTGCAGGAGGCGTTAGGTACCAGTCATTCCCATTAAATTCCGTGTGTGGAACCACCTGTTGAAGACAGCGGCGATTTTACTTGTCCTATCAAACAGGCAGCTTAATCTCCTGTAGCTAATGAGGCCGACCTCTCGTCGGGTTTTCAGTGGCAGGAGTGTCTGGGAATTGGCCAATGTGCAGCTCAGAGGGCCCTGGCCAGGCTGGGAGGACGGGCAGGAGGAGCCTGGCGATGCCACCAAGGAGCGGTGCGGAGGCTCCGGGAGGGAAGAGCCCCTGGCAGTGACACGGGCTGGGCTGCTGGAGAGCAGCTCTGCCGAAAAGCAGCTGGGAGCAAGCTGAGCTGGAGGCAGCAGCACAGGCTGGCAGCAGCACAGGCTGGCAGCAGCACAGGCTGGCAGCAGCCCGGGCACGGGGACAGCAGCACAGCCAGGGTGGGGAGAGGGAGCATCCACCTTGCGCTGGGACGCGGGGAGACGCGTCCAGATTCCTGTGCCCAGCGTGGTCCCCATCCCTGCAGACACCCAGGACAGAGAAAACTGATCCCCCCAGGTGACCTCAGCAGGGCCTGGGGGCTTGTTTGGGCTGGAGAAGGCAGGGGAGGCACAGGGGGCCACGAGCATCCTGCCAGAGCTGTGGGTGGGAGGGTGAGAGACAGTGGGCAGAGCGGCTCTTGCTGGATGCAAGCAAAGCCTTTTTTGACATTTATTACTTTCCTTTTTCTTTTTTTTTTACTCCGGGAACAGTCAAAGATAGAAACAGGCTGTGCAAAGAGGTTGGATAGGCTCCATCCTGAGCGGTTTTTCATGACATGGGTGGGTGAAGTGTTGGCTGGTCTCATGGCCTGCCCTCCTCTGGGCAGGAGTTTGGATTAGCCCCTGTTCCAGTTTGCATCTAGCCTGGATTTTTCTGTGGTGGTGTAAAATGTAACTGCCACTTAAAAAATCCGAACACAACACAACAAGAAAACAAACAAAAAAATCTCATTAAATATTCCCAGGGAAAAAAAGATACAGAAATATATACATTTAGTGAGAAACATAGAGTCCATAATTCTTGCAGCAGAAATGTATCACCTTGCAACATATCGAAGAACATCTGAAGTCCATTCAGGCTCTCAAAATAAAGATAAGTTGCATTTCAATGACCAATATGTGTTCAGATAAAATGAATTATTTATACATAGTTTTCTTTTACACTTAGTAAAATGATTCCTCAGAAAAAATGCTGAAAAAGAATTTAAAACATACAGACAATCCCCATGAACTTGATGGTGCTTTTACTTATTTTAATAGGATACTTTGAAAGTCTTTATAGGGTTTTAGAAGTGCAGATGTTTCTAATAAATGCATACAGTATAAATTCACTGGGTGCTGTTGTATTTGAGCAAAAGAGAGATGAAGAAGCAGTGAGGCAGCCCTGCCCTGGATATCAGGAACGAGCCCAGAACAGAGCAGTGTGGTTGCAGAGGTTGACAGAGACACCTTTTACAAAGTGACACTGGGGTGAGGTGTTGGGGTGCTCACACAAAGCAGAGAAACGTTTGAGCTGGGTTTTGTCTCTGGTGTTTGTACAGGACTGAGTTTGCACCGAGATTCTCCAACGCACCCAGACTTGTGACAAGACTGCACAAAGGATCCAAATATTTCAGTTTTGGAAGAATAGTGATTTCAGACCAAAGGATTATGATGTGTGGGATGAGGTGCTAGCCAGAGTAATTATTTTTCATGTAGGATCCATTTCCCCTTCTGCTTTGGAGCTGAGGCGTGCAGGTCCTGGTCTGCATTAACATGAATATTTGGTTGCAATCACATTTCCAGGAATCATGTCATAACAAGCAGAAAAGCAAACTAACTACATTTTACAGGATAAAAGTCTTCTGACTTGTGTCGATGTTATTTTCACATATATTCAATAATTAGAATATTTCCATTAACTGTAAGCTACTGCACCGTGATCCATTCTTTCGAAAAGTGCATCAAAAAATATACTTCATGATTTGTATGCATACCACGTGTTCCCAACAATAACAAAACCACAGGAGAAATTGTCACTCCATGTGCTATTTCTGTCCCTAAAATTTTAAGCCAGTCTTCCATCATCTTCTTCTTATTTTTTACTGCAGCTTTGAAATCTGTGATAGGTTCACCTTGAGTGCTCTCTTCTGTCTTAACAGCTGATGCTTAACCTTTGTTCTAGATGACTATTCAGTGTCTAATTAGCTTGGTCTTTAAAATAAAAAAACCCAACTCTATCCAGCATGTTATAAAATCCCTCCTACTCCCTCACCACTCTTTCTCCCCAGCTTCCTCATTTTGGTCTCTGAAATTATTCTGTATTACTCCCGCTTTTGTATTATCCCTTGCAGAATCCTTTCTGATCTCCTGGTTACCACAATTTTCTTTGTTACTTTATTATACACATGATTATCTTTTCCTGCAATTACAATATCTGGGCTTCTTCTGCTGCTGCTTTCTGTGATTGAGTATCACACTTCTCATTTGGAAGCCGTGGTAATTACCAACCATCCCGGAGTGTTTCATTTGCTCCCTAATTTTGTTGACTGCTTTTTCAGCAATGCAGAGAGTTCCTGTTTGCTCTCACTTCATTAGTCCTGAGGCCTTTCCAGTTTTGAAATCTGTGATTTGTGTTCTGTGATTTGCATTCCACGAAGGCTCCTTGCTCTTGCTGTAGTCGCCCCTTCCCTCTCACATTCCGTAGTCACAGCACCAAATTTCCCTGGTACTGGGGTGATGTGATGGGGACCTGCAGCTGAAATGGGACTTGGGCAGCTGCCATTCCTTGCTGACCATCCACAGTGCTCTCTTTTGATTTTATTTCACCTTGTCTTCATGTTCTTGAGATAACTTGAATTTGTGAACTGGGGGGAAGAATCTCAGAGTCTTGTTTTAGTGATGACTTGTGCCATGCTCCTCTTCCTTTTTCCTGAAGCAAAAGCTTAAAACAAGCAAAATCATGGCTGTTGCTCTGTCATAGTCTGAAATGAGGGTTTATTTTCTTGATGGGCTACGTATTACAGATAGTGCTGAAACCACTGCTCGGCTTTGTGCTGTTGCTCTGGTTATAAAGGGTTTAGAATGGAAGCAGCAGATTCAGGAGTAAGATAAACAAAAGCTCAGACCTTGCCATAGGCTTAGTGATTATTTAAAACAGGCAGAGGACATCTGCTTTAAGGTTCAAGAACTTCTTTGACTAGACTTGTACTGCTCATGGAAGCCTTATGTCTGTTTCAAGAACGAGTCCGTTTAAAAGATTTTTCTTCTTTTTTCTTGTGCAAATGCAGGAGAGGAAAAGAGATACTCAGTCCCCACCTGGCCCAGGTACATATATATATACATATATATATATATGTATTTTTATTTGCCAGTACCTTCTGTTTCCCTGATCCATATTTACCACATTTTTCCCAAAAGATATTCTCAGCCTCTTTTCTCTAATTACGTTATCTCTACTAAAAACCAAATTCATTACGAGTTGAAATTTCAAATTCGCAATAATCAAGTGGATTCGAAAATAGAGAAGAATCAAATTTACTTTCTGGTGGGCCATTTCTGTTGGCTGTGCATCACTTTTGCAGCCCCTTTAGTGCCTCTGTAGTACAAAACCACGAAATAACAAAAATTCCTGTTAAAGTATCATTTTCTTACATTAATCACTAAAGTAATCCCACTCTCGTGATAGACTAAACGTGTTACGTTCTGCTGGACCCTGGGTAGAACCAGTGGAAACCCATCTGAGTCTCCTGACACTGTGTCAGTGCACCCCATTTCCATCCCGTTCTCCTTTGAGTGCTCTCAGGTGTTTTGTGGTGCTGTGAGGTTGTACCCAGGGAGGTTTTGTTCCTTGCAGCCCCCCTGTAGTGAAGGTCACAAACAGGGAGGTTTTGGGCTGCCCACACCTCGGATTTGTGCCTACTTAGCATCTTTCTAGGTAGGTTTTTTTGTGCTTATTACAGCAACCTTTTCTCAATTTTTCAGCTGTCATAATCCATTTTTTTTAGTGTGCCTCGAAGTATTTTTTTTTTATTTAATGCATAAACATTTACAGTTCTCTGTAGTATGTGTTTCTTGTTTAGTTCATAACTCAGAGGTTGGCAAAACCAGTAGTTTTAGTGGCCTGAACAATGATAAACCATCAGAAACTTGCAGTGTGGCAGTTATTTTCCATGAATTAGTAAGAGAGCACAGAGTGAGAGAGGATGCTCATCTATTATCTGCCTTGTGCTGCTGCAAGTCAGCCCGCTTTGTACAGCTCCCATCTCCTGAAATATTGTTATTCTGCTGCTACCCTGGCTGAGTCTTCTTTTCTTCCCTGTGCATAATTATCTCATAGCATCCAGCATTCCGTCTCCGGGCTCCTTCTTGCATGCAGAACATGTTTCCCACAATCTGTTCCCTTCTCCCCGAGTGTCTTTCTTAAAGGAATCAGTTTACATTGACTCTGAGTAGACAGTGGGAGAGTCCTGCTGGGTGCCCTCGCTGTAACCTGGTTTCCTCCCTATTTGTTCTGTGGGAAATGGTTACCTGCAGTGTTTAAACACACTTTTAGACTGCTGATTCAGAACTAAACAACTTAAAAACCATACAGGAATGAGATTTGCGGGCCCATTTGGAACGTTAAGGCTTTTGCTGAAAGCGTTTTCAGACAGCAGCAGTCGCAGTTATTCTTCCAGAGTGGCAGAAAGTTTGGAGCAGAGAAATTAAATTCTTGGTTCCCCTGGTCCTGCCTTAGCATTGCCTCTGTGTGGATGTTCAAATTGAATTAATTATGCCTCTGTCTCCTGCCAGTTGTCTTTTTTTCCAAGCTTCTGTATATTTTTCTTGACCAGATGGTTTCAAATATTAATTTCAAATACTTCTCAGGATCTGGACACCTCAGTGGTTTATGCAGGAACTGGGGAGCAGCTGACAGTTCTGGGTCTAGCTCAGGTAGGCAAAAGTCTTTCTTCATATAGAAGACAAACAAATAAGCAAAAGGCCCCCTGCTAACTGGCATTTAGCAGCCTGTGAGAAATTATTTCAGACTTCCTTAGTCAATCCTGAAAGAAATACCCAAGTGATTTGCTGTTGATATTAATCTGCATTTAGGTTAACAGTCACTTCAGGATTTTTCTTTTTTTTTTGCAAACCTGGCGTGCTGTGGTCTTTGAAATAATGGTTAGTTCATCCCACCACAGAACAGGGCCACACTACAGAGCTGTAATAAATTACTTTTGTCCAAATTATAATTTAATTTAAGATCTTGAAATATCTCAGGATGAAAGGTATGACATAAAATATTGTGTGCTTTTATAAATCTTACCTGCTGCAGCTGGAGTTATCACAGAGACCCCTTGAAAACCAGCAGAGTTCAGCTGGGTGTAAAAGCTTCAGAAATGTGTCATTTTGGCAGGATAAAGAGATTGCAAATCCTAACTCACAACAATGGTGAGCCCTTCTCTGGGTGTGTATAATTTAATGAGCGGGTGTATTTGGCTAATTAGTGATCTCGGGGCTGTGCTCCTTGTTCAGGGTGTAGATACCCATCGGGAATGGCTCCTGCCAATAATCCCTTCGGAAGGACGTGCTCACCTTGCTGGGATGCAGCTCCATGGCCCTTCCAGCTCTGAGCTCTCCTGTTGCCATCCCCACAAGCGCAGCAGGGGTCAAAGAGGATCCAAACCCAAACTGACAGAGAGGAGAAGCAGACCACAGCCCTCTCTTGATGCTGAAGGACGGATATTTGCCTGGACGTGTGTTTGACCTGTTTGTCCAGCTGAGGAGCAGCCAGAGCTCTATCCAGTGAGGTATTAGAGCTTTATTTCACGGGGGCTGCTGATCAAAACCGATGGGCTCTGTAATCCATCCCGTCTGCAGCATCCTGGCACTGCAGTGCCTTCCTCTGAGCCCCACTGCTGCGCTGGCAGTCATGTGGGGCTTTGGCCCTGGTCCTTGCAGGCATCAGCCCTTCTGCTGCTGCTTTCTGATTTCCTTACGCTGCCCACCAAGATTTCTGGGCTTTTTTGAGGGAGAAGCTCGTAAAGTCGACACGGAGCATACTGGAACCGGAAAGAAAGACCCGGCTACCTTTTTGTTTGCAGCAAATTCCTCCCAGCAGGTCTTGTTAACTGGAGCTTCTTGTCACTGCTCCGTGGCTCCTCCTCGCTCCCAGCCCGTGAGCAGAGCCAGAGCACACATCTCCAGCTAGGACTTCATGGGGGTAGTTAGCCTTTCCGATTTGAAGCTTTGTGGCATCGCTTGGCACAGCTCGTCCTCCCCACGAAGGCTTCCAGCTCTAATTAGGACTATCCACACTCCTGCTCGAGACTGCAGAGCAGAATGGAAAAAATGAGGGAAGAAAGCAAAGGGCACGGCAAAATAATATCCCTGCTTCTTTCCCCGCTCTTTATTGGAACCCATTAAATTTTCAGTGTTTTCAGAGACTTCACCATGTTTTGGTGCTCGTGCTATCTCGGGTTCCAGGCCTCTCTGTGCTCTTACTGCCTTTCGGAAAATGGAATTCCTGGAAGGAATTTTTGATAGCATTGAAAGCACCCCCAGAGGGAACGGGTTTGTGCATCTGTTCTGTACCTTACACACACTGAAAGGCAGACAGTTCTTCTCTTTGAAAAGCTGCTTTTTCAGCTGGATTTCACACTAAACTCTGCATCTCCTCTAGTGAATATTAGTCCAAATACCTGGAGTATTTTGTGCAGGCATCCCATCCGTGCCAGCTGTGGCACATTGTGTACCCAGAGCCTTTGTGGTGCCCTGGGGAGGAGCAGAGGTGCACATGATGTACAATCCAGGCACCTTCATAATACACAGAAACCGAATTTAGGGCTGTTCAGCTCTGCAGCCATTCATGTGCTATTCCTGTAACACACAGCAGAAATACCAGCATTGTTCACCTGTGACAAAGGGATGCTGAGGAACTGAGGATGGAGTCTGCATGTGAAGAAGCAGATGGGCATGAGAATGAAATAGAAGGGAGACTTTTCTTCAATTCTTCCTCTCCTTTACACGTTAAAACCAGGGATTTCTCAATGCAAATTACTGGAATAACCTTACAGAGAATGATGTAAAAGTTTCCAAGTGATACTATTTGGGTTAAATTGTGTGCCTCACTAATGTGTATCTGAGCACCGAGTCCCCCCTGAGTTTGTTATGTTTGCCTTGGATTTCATACAATAGTCTCAACATTCAGGATTTGGCCATTTGTGGCTGTTTAGATTGACTCAGATGGATCCTTCCAAATGATACCAAACTTTGCCTGCTGGATTTTGAAAGGTATTTTGCTGCTGGTATAATAAATCTCCCTGCTAAGAAAGCATAAGTGCTGTAAGGAGGGGTCAGCAAATACTCAGGAAATTCAGAGCCTGTCTGCAAAAACAGACCGGAGCAAAAAAACTCCTGTGGTAAAAACAACGGCTATTTCAGACTTCTGTGAGATTGTTTATGGCCTGTAAGTTCTGTAGAGGTGTTCCTGTGGATTCAGGAGATTATTTATAAACTAGAACTGTATTTTTGCCTTGGGAAACTCAATCTGGCAAAAGATTCAGCAGAGCAGAGGGATTATAAAGAGTGGTAACTAATCAGTTATTTACTGGAATTTTAAAATCCTGTCATTTTTATTCCTCGGAACTTTGGACACAAATAATTTCCATATTGTTTCACTTTCTTGTTTTGATATAGGATAATTCACGTTTATTTTATGTAGAGGGATAATTACTCATTGTATCACAAAATGATGTGGGCAGGCCCAGGATTTATAACGGGCCTTGTAAATAAATGAGAGTTTGAGTCAGATGGAGAAGAATTGGAAATCAGTTCTTAAATCTGCAATGTAAACACATTCCTGGAAAGTGGCAAATTCCCCTGCTTTGGAAGTCGTTGAGCACAGAGCTGAGTATGGCCCTGTCTCAGCCTAATTCCATTTCAGATCCACGTCCTGTGGGATGCATCAGCCAGGACACATTTTGCTCGTCCCAGTCCCAGCAGTCTCCCTTTGAGCACGCCAGAAGCACTCAGAGCGCACAGATGAAATGCCGGGACTAAACTTTGAAAGTAACAAATGCGAATAAATAAAAATAAAGCCTACCGCCAAACATAAATAAAATAATAGATAAAAATAAGGAAAAATCTACTTCAAAAGCGTGTCAGATAATGCTGTGGTGTTACACAGTTATCTGGGGATCTAACACATTTTGACAGAGTGTATCAGTCTGCGTACTCAAAGCCAAACATTTTATTAAAACAAAATATATCAGTTTTTAAAACAAGCTATGTATTCTGTTCCCCAAAGAACCCTTTGAGAAAGATGTTGTTTGAGCAAGAATTTCTCTGCAAGTTGATGAATGATTGGAGCTAATAAAGTGGAAATACAATTTTCAACAGGTTGGGCTTAGTTTGATCACCAGAGCACTCCAGTGCACCCCTTTTATAATGATGCATCTATCTTCATATGCCAAATAAATCCATATTTGTGCATTTTCAAGTGCTGTGTGGTGGGTTTAATGAAGTATTGGAGTAGTATTTCTGTATGTATGTATTTTTATTCTCTGAAAATCACAGAAAAAAGCTCTCAAAATGCCTGTTACAGAGACAGGCCCCAAGACTTGTTTTGGTGGAGGAAAACAGATCAGTTCCCAGGCAGGGGAATATTCCACATTGGCAGGCACTGACAAAGCAAGTCGCTGTTTGTGTGTTTATCCGAGCAAGGAAAGCAAATCACGGAATTGTTTGGGTTGGAAGGGACCTGCAAGAGACCTCGCTTTGCTCTAGGGCACCTCACCCTGGAGGGGTTCATCTCGTTCCAGATGAACAGGGGACACCTTGCGCCGGCACAGGCTGCTCGGAGCCTCCTGCAGCCTGGCCCGGAGCCCCTCCAGGGATGAGTTATCAGTGCAGTGCCTTTGCTTTTGACCCTGGTGTGAGCCTCTCTGCAAGACACTGTGGCAGCCCAAATACCCCTCACTGCCGTTTGTGCTTCCTGCTGCTGAGGTCTCCACGAGTGTGTGCATGCTGATTCTTAGGTCTTTGCTGATTCCAAGCTCAAAATATCCCAGCTCCTGATGCCTTCTGCAGCATCCCTTCCAAAAGTGCCTGTGGCAGAGAGTGCCTTTGGAGAGCCCGTGCCAGCTGGAGAGCCCAGCCACCTCCTGCAGGTGGGCACCAGGCTGTGCAGAAGCTCCTTACACAGGAGACAGTAACTGGAGGCTGGGAAATAATAAGGACAAGGCATTTGGACCAAATCTGGTACCAAAACAACCAGAACAGTGGCCTGAAGTGGTCTGAGCTGGTGCTGGAGACGAAGGGCACCACGGACCTGAGCAAGGAGCAGCTCTCAGGTGGGAAATACCAGCCAAGCAAGTCAGAGAAACATCCTGAGCCCCTTTAGGCTTTCTGTTGCTGCCATTGGTGCTGTGCAGTGAAAACAGGATTTTGGAACAGAATAATCTTTGGGCAGGTGTGGTGATGAGTCTGTTCAGAAGCCTCTACTCTGCTGCACAGCAGCAGTGACTGATCGCAGGTGGGCTGGGCTGGGACTTCGCCTCATAAATAGTAAAACACATTCTTTTGGGAAATAAACAGCTCAGGAGTGGCTGTGTCAGGAAGGTTCAAATCAGCATCTTCTCTAAATCAACTATTCCAGCTACAGACATGGCAAACAAAGTTTTGCAAACGAGATGCGTAGATGCACATCTGAAATACTGCTTTCATGTTCGACCTCTAGAACTTCCTCTCCCTTTTATTTTGGGGTCTGTGTGATTATCTCTGTTTGATGGAACACTGTGGTCTGCAGCAGCTGCTGCAGATGCATTTCCCCAGCGTTAATTTTACTGTGTAAAATAAGCTCTGGCAATGTGGTGACTAGTTAATTGAACTATACAACCCTTTCTGGAATTTGTGACTCCAAGCCACTGAACAATATAATTCATCTCCGTTTTTATTAAAGTCCTAGTGAAATTGTAAGGCTGTAGTGGTGTATTAGAATGCAGAGAGTATGGTGTGTTACCAAGAAAGCCACCTCTCCAGTGGGCCTTTAATAAAATAAATGTTTTCTGATGGTGCAGTGCTTATTTTTAGCTTATTCCTGTTTCAGCTCAGAAATATTGCATCTAGAACAATTCAGAAAACTGTAAAATGTGTTTGAGGAGGAGGAGACAGAGGAGAAGGGAAAAGGTCACAAAGAGATTTAAATGTTAAAGTAAAAATTTAGAAATCAACATGATTGTTGCATAGCACGACATTGTGATCAGTAGAGTACAGTGGAAATACTGAATTTAGAAAGAATAAACTGCCTAACAGCATGCTCCTGAACCATTTGTTATTTCCTAATTAAAGCTTGTGAAAGGGCAGTTTATACATGACTATAATAAGCTCAGTGTGGGAGATGTCAGAGCGTAAATCAGACTCTCTACAGCACTGGAGCTTTAAACATCTCTAATGACAAGTGCTGGTAGGTAGATGATACAAAAAGACTGTTTTGACAACGTGATTGATTGAGATCTTGAAATATATAAGCAAACAAAAAGTGTGAATTCAGCAGGAAACGAAACCTGTGCGCTGTACCTCGGATAAAGTGTAAAGAGAGCGAGGGGAAGCTTGTGGCAGAGAAAGTTTAAAGCTTTACTTGAAAAGAGAAAGTCAGACTTAAGCAAACAAGCCTTTGCCACTCAGGCCAGGATTTATGTTAAAAGTCTCAAAGCAGTTGTGTTGAAGGGCCCTCCCTGCACCCTGAGGCACCAGAGTGCATCTCTGGCTCAGCTGGAGGGCACAGCTGCTCCTGTGCTCACTGCACCTCTCCCAGCACCCCCTGCCCTTCCTCAGGTGCCTCTGTCCTCTGCTGTCCATGCCCAGCCTCCTGCACTGGGGAATCTGAGCTCCAGGCATTTCACTCTTTTGGGAGAAGGGAGCTGTTTGTAGGACACCACTGACGTTACTGGCACTGCTTGGTCACGTTTGAATTTTGTACGGTTGCCGTTCACAGGTAGGACTTGTAGATGCATCCCTTCCTGGCCAGCCTGTGATTTCCAGCTGGTGAAAATGGGAGCACAGACAGGTCAATGTTAAATGCTTTTCCATGTTCTCCCTTCTGTGGAGACACGGCCAAGCACATTCTGTGTCAAGCTGCTTAGTCCAGCACGTGGATCCAAAATGTCACTGGGGACAGAGGGGCAGGAGCAGGACATTTCAGATTACTTCCAGTTCCATTTTGACCTTTGAAAGGTTTGAGCAGCAGGCCCAGCAGGGTGATTGGGTTGTCTGCACTCATCTCTCTCGGCACATTGGCAAAACACCCGTGTAATTAGCAGGGAGCCCCTGTCCGTGGGGGCTGCGTGGGGGATTCTGTTCAGGTCACTGTGCTCCCCCGCGTTCTGTCTGCCACTGCAGGATCTGGTCTGTGTTTATCCCACCGATGTGTTTGGTGATCTCAGCAGAGCCTTGTTTCCCTGCCTTGGCTGGCTTGCAGTGGTTCGTGACGTGCAGGGCAGATCACTGGGTGCCAGGAGGAATGTGCCTCTCACTGCACCAGAGCACGGCCTGACAGCCCCGCTGTTAACAGGAGCCTTTTGTGCAGAACGAAACCAGAATCTGGCTGTTGGATGCAAGACTTTCATCACCCCTGTCTGTCACATCAGCTCCAAGTCACGGGGAAAGCTCTTGTCAGGCGCTTCATGTGTGATGTTGGGCTTTTTATTCTTTACCCTCCTAAAGCCTCAACCACATCTTCTTTTCTGCTAACCTAGAATGGAATTTCAAAGATAGCAAGGGATACCTGATGGCTTTGTTCTTATTAAGGATGGGTTCGAATCCAGAAGCTTCCAGTTTATGGGAACTTTACATGGGTTAAGCTCTGAAAACACATTTTGTGAACTACATCTCACTGGAAGCTTCTCTAGATTCACCTCAGATATTCCTGAATTCAAACCTCTGTGTCTTAGGCTTGGAAAAATGCTGCCCACTGTGACTGTTAGAAAGGGGGAATATTCAGGCACAGAGGAGAAGCTGGCAGTACCTGGCTTTCCCAAGGGTTTATTTGTCGAACTGCCTCTGTTTCCCCAATGCTGATGTTTTACTTGCATTTACAAAAGGATAGAAGAATAGAAGTTATGCAAATCTAGGTTTATTCAAAGGCTTTGAAATACCAAATTGATAAGATCTTATCAGCACTTCCATTGCCACAGTATCTGATCATTCCCTACCTGCTGCCATCACACAGTACAGAATCAAGGAGTCGTTCACTGAAATAAAGGTGAGCAGTTTTATATTAGAAAATTGCTTGTTTATGCAATAGTAAAAATAGTGGAATTAGCTGAAACAAATGGTCATGAAGGCAAACACTGTCAGGGGATTTCAGAAAGGAGGGCTTTTTACAGCTTTGCCCAGCCTAGGATAACTACAATATTATTATGAGTATTATTATATACATTATATATATTATATATAATATATTATAACTCATTATTATTATGAGTATTATAATTATTATTATACAATATTATGTGAGTAAAGTATTGCAGCTGCCCAGGGGTCAGGGTGGAATTTGTAACCATCCATGAGCTGTAGAGCACTGTCTGGCTCTGGCTGTGTATGGTAGATGTTTGGTGAGGCTGGTTTTGCCTTTTTCAGATCCCTGTGTCCATAAAATCAGTGACTGGGTACTACCTGTGGCACCTGCTCACGAGCTGGCTCCTGAGAGCCTGAGGGGCTTTGGGGTCAAATCAGGAGGAGGGGGAAGAGCAGGAGAAATGATCTTTGTTTGTCCTTGGAGCTGTTTTTCTGTCCTGTCTGACAAACCCAGACACCAGAGGGGCACAAATGTGGTCCCCAAATCACCTGTGCTGTGTTTGAGACTCCAAATACTTTTCGGGGAGGTCAGCAGGTGCAGGATGAGCACTCCAGGTTACTGAGCATCTGTAGGTGTTTTGTAGGAGGAGGTAATGGGATGGAGAAGAGTTTCAGCCATTTAAGTTCCACTTCCAACAACCGAATGAGCTTACTTGATTTTTATTTCCTTTTCTCTCTTCCTCCCCCACAAAGCCCTCACACCCCCAGCCCCAGCATTGCAGTAGCTCTGGGAAAGGCAGCCTGGTCAGACAATCAGCAGAAGCTCCAGAGACTGAGAGGTACAAAAGGGGCATTGAACTGTCTGGGTTCTTTGGAAGGGACTGCCTTAGTTCCAGATTAAAACCTGCCAAATGCTCCCCACTGTTTTGCACGCTGGCTCAAACAGCTTTCTACACACCTTTGGCTATCTTTGTTTTGGATCTGTAGCTGGATCCGTTCAGCTGTTGAGTTTAGTGAAAAGAGAGAAGTTGCTGAAGAGTTGCTAACTCCATTTAACCTTCCGTGAGATAATGGCTGTGGGGTGTCCCAAAGCACCTGGATTGTCCTTCAGATACTGACAATGTTAGGAAAATAGGATTTTCATTAACTGCAGCCACTGATTTTTCTTTTCAAGAGGGAAGCCTTATTCGTGCTGTGTCATTGTTATTATTAAAGGTTTGACTGTCCTGCACAGTGTATGGCAATAATGTCTCCGTGGAGGAAGAGTCTGCTTTTCTGCTGCCATATCACTGTGTTCATCCAAGAATTTTTTTTTTTCTTTCTACCTCCTGTTCTTTTGCCATTGCTTGCCAGCATTCATAAATATGCGTTATCAGCTGAACCTCTCCAAATTTCCCTGGCAGAATGTGCCTTTCTTTTCCAAAGGTCTCTGTTTAATATGAACTGCGCTCCAATCATTTCTAGCACCTGTTCTCTGGTTACATGGTGCATCAACAGCAATTTCAGGATTCTTCAGCAGCGTGACAGCTTGAAATTGTCGTTTCTCTGTGAACACTAGATGCACTGAAATCATGTTAGTGCAGTTGTCATTTTCGTTTGTACTCAAACATTAGATATGTTTTTGTGAGTTTGGATGGGTGGGGAGCAGTTTTTCAGGAAATGAGAAGGGGTCTTTAGCCCAGGGTGTATTTCAATGGTTATCCATAGCAAGGAGAATGCTTTTTGAAGTGCTAGATATGGACACTTCAGCTCAGGACACAGATGATGCTGCCACATGAAGGACTTTTTGAAGCACTTTAACTTCATTATAATAAGTGGAATAACATTATCTTTACTAGCAGAGATTGAAAACAAATAATGTGTTGGGTTTTTCTTTGGTTTAGTATATATAGCACTAAGGAGAGAGAGATTTTAGCTCAAAACTGTAATGAAGTTATAAAATACGTGATACTCAGCACAGGTAGCATTGAAATAATTTTATTGTTTTAACACCCACATTAGGAGTGGGTTAATGTGGTCGGATGGATGAAGTGTCTGTGTCCTCGTGTGTGCGGTTCCAGCCTCTCCGTGGTTCAGATGCCTCAAAGCCTCAGGTATTGATTTGCTATCCAAATGTTCATTGGCACATTCCAGAGGGTGCTGGAAGTGGCTTTGTTTGATTTTAGCTGTTTGTATCAGTAGTTGAGAGAGATCCCCAAACTGTCTATCCACAGTTATACAAGAACTGCAAAATACTGGTTTAGATTGACTGCTGGGCAGGTTATATCACTATGAGTAGTTACTTTATGTATGAATTAATTACTACACCTCTTGATGCTAAGGTTGTTCTAGCACAGCCAAATAGAACCCAAAAATAACCTAAGAAACCATTTCTTCAGTTTCTTAAGCAGACAGCTCTTAATTGATAGACCCTCACAGTTGGGTTGTGGGGAGACTTGTGCTGGGGTGGTAATGAGAGACAAATAATTCCTGGTGTTTACAGTGAAACTTCTCTGCCTCTGGCCCTCTCCTGACTCCTCTGACACGCATGACTGACACAGTCAATACTCATACTCAGACAGATCCTGAAGAACCATCTCTCTCCCTGGCCTGTCATGCAGCCTCTTGAACCATCACTCAGAAATCGTGGCTGCTGTTTGGTCGCTGTCGGAATGCTGCCACCTCTGTGGCTGATCCTATCATGCACTCCCCCTGCCTTTATCTCCACACTGGTGAGCCAGCCACTCCTGACTGTCTGTCTTGTAAATATTTTGTTAACATTGACATTCTTGTTTCCTTTGCTCTGCTCTATTCTTATCCTACCCTGGAGTCTCTGTATTAATTATGCTCCTCCAGTCTCCTCCTTTGCTACCCCTGCACATGTGCAGACATTGTCTTACTTGCAGTTCAGGCCTTTTGTTCCTGCTCCTTCCACGGATTCCTCGCTGCTGTTCATCACTGGAAATTGTCTTCCCGTTCTCACAACCTTTTGTTGTGCTATTTCCCTTGATCTATTCATCCCTCTTCCTGAAATGACCTTTATTTCCTTATCTTGACTGTCTCTGAGATAATTAGTTCATATCTGGAACGATCTTTCTTTCTTGTCTACTGAGTAACTTCTCTGTTTTCATTAAGGTCTGCCGGAGATCCTGCCTAGAAAATCAGGTCCACAGAAATCAGTAAAGACACTCAATTGACTCCAGGATTTTACAGCAAGTCTTAAGCAGTCTTTTACCTTTCCCTGATCAATAGCCCAAATAGTGTCACTTAAACTGTTCTCCATTATCAAATTGCCCTTTTTTTTTTCCTGTTTGCAGTAAATTATAAGGTCTTTGAGAAGGGTTTCTGTTTCAGTCTATTCATGTATAATAAAGATGCAGTAGTAAATAAATTTTATTTCATCATAGAAATGGTCTTTGAACACTGAGGAAGAAATTATTTAATTTTGTTATTTTAACATTTAAATGGACACAAACTGAAGAGAATGAGGAACAGAAGGAATATAGACATGATTGAACATTAATATTTTACTGTAGAAGAATTAAATATCCTAAGGAAATAATGAAAACTTCTTCCAGATGATAGTTAAAGTTTGATGAAATAATAATAAAAATTTAATCTTCCAGTTGAATGAAAACACTCCATATGTTGTTAAATGTGCCTAAGTTTGAGTTCAATTTTGTTGTTTTGTTTGTCTCAGCCAACTGCTGTACATAGAAACCAGGTTGCTACAGATAAAGACCAGGCCATCCCTTGTTTGTGTGACCATCTGTAACTTTTATCACACGATTTTTCTTTTGGATCCTCCAAATCCTTGAGGGCAAGTCAGAAGTAAACGGCTGAGCAGAGTAAATTCATGTGTGAGAAGCACTTGTTTGTTCACAGAACATATTGTATTTAAATACTTACAGATTAAATACTGATTCTTTTTGAAAAGTAAACCAGTGCATTTAGGACCATTGTAACCATGGAACAAACACCTTATGGATCTCGGAGCATTGTTTTATATCTTATTTGTATTTTTCCATCTGCCAGTGCAGCTGTGACAGTGGAGCTGAGTGTCATTCTTGCACTTTGTGTTCTGCATCTGCTCCACAGCAGTTTATCTCTAAACCTTTTGTTCTGTGCCATTCCTCACTCTGTCTGTTCTGCACACTCTTGATCTTTCTTCTGTTTATCATTCCTTGCTCTCTGGTACATATTATCATGTACAGTATCCTTGCAAGTTCCTTCTTCACATATGCTGAGACTGTTAAAACTGTCTTTTTGAAATCCTTTGCAACAGATTCACTTCATGCCCTACACCTTTTATTAAAACTTACCTTTTATTTCTGTTTTCTTGAAGCTGTCATTATTCCTTCTAACAAGCACATTTTTATAGCTAGTACGATTTCACTTCATCTGGCACCCAGGTCATCCCCTCTGTGTCCACCATCATCAAATCCGTCCGTGAGTAGTCATGGCAAATGAAGAATAAATGTTCCTTCAGAAAAGATTTCTCATCTGCCTACCCTTTTGTTTTGCATAAACTGGCGATTTCCCCTGAAATATCTTTTCATTTGATGTGCAAGACCTACAGATTGCTGTAATGTTCCTGCAAATCTGTTACGCTGACTTCGTGTCATAACTCCTGCGCTCCAGCCTGATGTGATTCTCTCTGTGCCAGTCACAGTTTGTTTTCCCACTCTGCCTCCCAAGGGGTGAAAAGAGCCTTTTTGTAGCTGTCCCTTACCATCCTGGGGTCTCTTCCCTACCTGGGGTAATGTTCCCTGCCTGAGGTCTGTTCCTGCCTGGGGTCTGTTCCTTCCCTGGGGTGTGTTCCCTGCCTGGGATCTGTTCCCTACCTGGGGTCTGTTCCCAGCCATCCCGTTCTTGTGATCAGACACTCCCAGAACAGTTTATCTTTAGGAGTTCCCCGTGTGTGTGGCCTGAGCTGCTCCCAGGTTGTTGCGTGGGGTTGGCAGCAGAGCTTTAGCTCGGTGCTAGCTGGAATTCAGAAGAGCAGACTCCCGTTTTCGCTGGAACCCGTCCCCGCCGGCTGGCACTCTGCGCTGCCGAGCTGCTGAAGGCAGCAGCGGGCGCAGCCCCGCCTGGCACAGCTCGGCAGCATCCCTCGGGAAACTCCAGCCAGCACAGGATCAGGAACGGGTAAAAGCCCCTGGCAGGTCTGTGCCTTGAGCCTGCACCCGTGCCCACCCCAAAGGCTGGCCCGGAGCCGCTCCCGGGCTGCGCCGGCCGCCCCTGGAGGCTGCAGGCGGGTGCAGCGAGCGCCGCACAGGCAGGACGCACCCAAGGGTGCCAGAACGCAGCTCCAGGGACGGCACAGGGCAGCGCTGGGCATCCAGGGCCGTTTAAGAAGCTGGGCAGGGACTCGGGTTTGGGGCTGTGAAGAGAGAAGCAGTTCCTCAGCATTCAGCAGGCAAAGGGAGCCCAGGCGGGCGATCGCTTTCTGCTCATTTATGCGTCAGGTATCTCCGTACATCTCTGCAAAGGAATCTTCTGAGAAAATAATGCATGTGGCAAAAAGCCAGCCAGGGGAGCAGCTAGAGGAGAAGTAACTGAAGTGCTTTGATTCCAGGCATGAATATTCTAAGCAGACAGATACACGTTAACTTTACCTGCTACCTTTAGCACACGCATTTTGTTTAAACTCGGTACTCTGCAGAAAACATTAGATGCTTTTGACACTCCTGCTGCCCACATTACTTTTAACAACTCATCTGTGGAAGCTTTTTCAGAGCCTAGGGGTGTTGTACTTCAGTGTGTTCATTCTTCTCAACTTCTTCTGGTGTTTTGTTTTTTTTTTTAAAACAAGTTTAATGAAACACATATTTAATTAGCAACACGCTAATGGATAAATACAAACAGATATGCCCCTGCACACAACGCTATTGAAGAATATCAGTGTGAATATTAAAAATTAAAGCCAACGTTACAAAAGGCAAATATGTTGAATAAATAATGGCTGCTGCTATTTACAAAGCACACAAACCAAGAAGGGAACCTCCCTTGTTAAAGATGAGAAGACTGGGGGGAAAAACACAGAAAAGCCGAAAGTATCTGCAATAGAATTTTATTTTTTTCTCATTCATCCCATTCCTTTGGGACGTGGTCTAGTTCTTTTTATGACTCTTGTGGATGTGTCGAGGAACCTGCAGCACAGGGGATGAGAGCTTGGGTGCTGATGGCAGAGGAGGAAGAGGCAGAGCTGCCTCCAGTGCTGGAGCTGCTCCTGTCACAGCTGGGGCCACAGCGCTGCCTTCACCTGGGCAGATGTTTCTGTTCCTAGGGTGGCTGTTTAGGCATTTAAGAATCTTTGAGGCTTTTTGGCAAAGCAGAAAGTACAGGCTGAAGCTATTTTGGTATCACATTAATATCTCTGTTCCTTTTATTTTCACCTATTTTCAGGACGTTCTGTTCCTGTTCTGTCTGTAGTGACGCTGTGCACTGAAGGGTGTTTGATTTTTAGGTATGACTAAGTTTCAGTGAGAGATCAGAAAAATCCTTCACTGGGCCAAATTTGGATGTATTTATCAAATACAAGCAGTCCTGTATTCTCAACACAGATAAAGCAATTATCACTCTGCAGCATATAGGCCTTAGTTTCTAAAGGATTTTAGAAAACTCCAGAGGTAAACATGCAAGAGAAGTATCAACTGTTTGCTAAGATTTATAGGAGTAATTTGTTATCACACTTATTTTCTGCTACAATACTGAGGTTGGGAGCAATGATAAATGCATAATTCAAGGGCTTGCATAATGCACCCTTAAGTATTTAAAGATATTCCTGTAGGATCCTGACCATCCATTTCTAGGTTCTTAGTCAAACTGTGTATTTCAAATCACTTTTTTTTTTTTTTTAATCTTGAATTTTAAAAAGGTTCCCTTTCAGTATAATTATGATCTGTACTCTGCCAGCTTGTGTCTAACCAAACTCCTTGCCTTGGGGATTTGAGGACGTTGAATAAGTAGTGCTGTGGAGCAGCAACACATTTTCTCTTAAGATTCAAACACAGAAATAAAAAACAAACTAATGATCAAGAGGTAGTCTCACACAGACCTCGAGTATTCTGTAATGATATACAGACATATTTCTCCTTTTCAAAACAAAAATATGTCCAGGGCTGAGCCAAGCACTCATCTTCTAAAAGTGCTGCTTATTATTCACAGTTAACAGATAAATGCAAGGCTGTGTCTGTACCAGGTACATATCTCATACATTCCAGCATACATTCAGCATTTGTTGCCATCACCCACTTCCATCTGTGTAAGCAGGAGAAGCTTCCCATGACAAGGGAAGGATCAAGAAGAACCAGCAGAGGTTGTTCCCACAGCAATATTACAGAGCAACCCAAGGCTGGGACTCCCAGCATGGGCTGAGCCATTTACTGCCATCCCTGCACCCACGCAAGGAGCCCCAGATGCAGCTGCCTTACCTGCAGCTCCTTCACCTGCAGCTGCTTTACCTGCAGCCCCTTTACCTGCACCTCCTCTACCTGCAGCTCCTTTACCTGCACCTCCTTTACCTGCAGCTCCTCTACCTGCACCTCCTCTACCTGCACCTCCCTTACCTGCAGCCCCTTTCCCTGCAGCTCCTTTACCTGCAGGAAGAAGAAAGGAATTCATTCCCCACTTCCCGTGGGCAGGCAGGTGTTCTCCTGGAGAGCAGGGCTCCACCCCGTGCAGCAGTGACTTGGGAAGACACCCCCATCATTCCAAACCGCAGCCCTCTTCCTTCTTCTTCCCCTGCTTTGTGTGCTGCCCGTGAGGCTGTAAGGTCTGGAGCATCCCTCGGGTCACTCGGGGCCAGCCGTGCTGGCCGTGGCCCCTCCCAGCCCCCTGGGCACCCCCAGCCCGCTCGCTGTGGGGCGAGGAGCAGAAAAGGCCTTGGCTGGGTGTGAGCGCTGCTCAGGGACAGCGAAAACATCCCTGAATTAGCAGCACTTTCCAGCACAAATCCAGAGCATAGCCCCATACTGGCTGCTCTGAAGAAAATTAACTTTATCCCAGTTGAAACCAGCACAACACTCCAGGGCTTTATTCCCTCTTTTCCCTGGACCTAGCAGGATTAAAAGGAAGCAACTCCTACATAGGTTTGTGGCTCTGATGGCTGCTGCTGTTGGCTTTGGATGCAGTGAGCTAGAGTTCTAGAAAAAGAGCTGTTTCTGTAGGGAATAAATTTATGTAAAGATAGAAATTAGAGGAGAAAATCTTTCCTTCGTGCAAGATCAAAGGGAAGGATGTGGACATATAATTCATCTTTGATTGCAATGTTGATGAATTCTGAGCTGATTCTATCCTAAATCAGGTCTGGAGACTGGTGACCAAGAATGATTTCTCTTGGCCTTTCTGCATGACTTTTCCTTATTTGTTGGGTTTTGGTTGAGGTTTTTGTGTGTGTGTGTGTGTGTGTGTGTATGGCTTGGGTTTTGGTTAGTTTTGGGGTTTTCTAATAGGAAATTTTCTTGAAAGATACGTAAAAATCTTGTGGATTTTGGAAGCACTGTGCTTTTGCTGTTTGCCTTCAGGAACTGTAGAGTTAGACCAGAGCTGAAGACTTGAAAATCCCACCTGCACAGTTCCTTAATGCAGAACTGCTTTAGAACGATGTAATACAGGCACTGCGGGAGTGGAGATCATTCTCAGGATCATAGCAGTGGAGGAATTCATCCATGAGACTGTATCTTTATTAAGCTCAGCTTCACGCTATTAGGAAGTCTTGAGATTGCCTGTCCTTTGAATGGACTGTAAGTTCACTTTCAAAATGATGCTATAAAATGATTCAAAGTGTGTCTGCCCAAAATACAGAAACTCTCATCCTGTGTATTTACCAAAGCAGTCAGAGTGCCTTGTGAAGAAAATAAAATAAGAGAATACTTTATTATTTCTTAGATGTGGCATAGTCAAAGGGCATGCACATAAAAATATATGTGTTGAAAAGAAATATGACAAAAATACTCTTCTAAAAGCTCCTTGAGGAATATCAGATGGATCCAGTGATTCAAATGTGAACAGCATTTTCACATTGGTGGTCCATTAGCCCATCTTTTCCAATGAACCTGAAGATAAGACATTGCAATGCAGTCTGGACACGCTTTCCCCTCATCTTCTGTTACTAAGCAACTTGGGTGAAAATGGAAAGATGAACTCAGTGGTATTGATGTGGTGAGTAGGAGCACATCTAGGCTGCAAAACAGGATGTTGTGGAAGAGAGAAAAATGGTATTTCCGAATAACAACGAAAGCCCAAATTAAACCAAGCTATGATGCACACTTCTTTGCTGTTTCCCTAGATTTTGTTTAAAAACACAAGACAAATGCAAGGAGAATTCCAGCTGAACACTCAGCCAGTTTCCTTCCTGCCTCAGACAGATGTTGGATGGAAAACTGGCTTCATGTGTGCGTTGAGAAAGGCACGGTGTAGCACCCTGTCACCTCCCCGCTGCTGCCACGGCTCTGCTGCCAGAGCAGAGGCGTTCACTCCAAATTGTGCCGGTTATTCAGTTTATCTGATCAGCAGGGAAGGGCTTCAGCAGCAAATCACCGTTCTGAAAGGCTGTGATGAGTGTAGAAAGTGAAGTTACTGCTATTGCTGGAGAAGAATGGGAAGAGTAAAATGGCTCAGTGTAGGCTGGGAAACTTTTGAAGATGTGGTGGGATGCAGCTCTGGAGTCAGCCTGAAAGCCTGGCTAAGAGAATTGGGAGGTAGATACAAGCATTCCCTGCAGCGCTTTGTAGTTTCACTTTAGAAGGACTGGGGAGAAACAGAAAGATACTAAATGAATTGAGAACTTTAATCAAAAGGACTAAAAAAGAGATAAGCTGACTAGAGGAAAAAAAAATGCAGGTTAGCAAACAAAGAACAAAGAGAGTGTTTGAATACAATTACCAAGAAATAAGGAATAGAAATAGGGCAGTCATGCAGACAGAGAAGGGAGGGAAGGTTGAGCAAGACAGGATTTTTTGAAGATCCATATGGAGTTGTGCAGAAGGTATCGGAGGGAAAAAGGATGCAGGAGTTCATCTGTCTCTGAGAACCTAATTGAAGTGAAGGATGGAAATTGGGTCAGAAAGAAATAACAAAACCCTCCTTCTCTTCCTCCCAATTTTCCTTCTCTTCCTTTAATATTTATGTGTGTTATTAAAGAAACATTTCTGGAAGGCACTAAGAGCAGAAGCTGTAAGTATCCCTGCAGAGAATACCTTGCTACAGCAGAATGTTCAGCACTGGAGTCTGGCTCCCTCCGAACACAGGAACGGGGACTGGAAACTGCAAACAGCAGTGGGAAGGTGTGTGGGAAAGGCCAAGCTCAGATAAATGACAGTGCAGCCAGGGTAATAAAGGAGACACACGAGAGGGCCACGAGCAGAAGCAGTGGCAGGGACAGGGGAACAGGGGGACGGCACTGCAGCGTGCAGCAGCGTGCCACGGCCAGGGTTTGACATCACCAGCAAACGGATGGAGTCTCTAAAGCTGCCGTGGATGGAGCTGAGCTCCTCGGGCTGACCCCCCAGGGAAACGCTGTCTCTTGCTCGTACTGTGGCAGTAGGAGCGTAGTTTGTCATGCTAAAGCAGACAAACACCCCCCACCTTTCTGAACCGGGGAGTAAATAGGATATTGACAGTCTGTTCTCAGCGAAAACATCTTCCGGAGTGGCAGTAAAAAGCACTTCAGTGGATTTGGTTCGTCTCTTCGAGCTGTAGTTTGACAAACGGTTCTTTTGGTGGCAGTGCTGGCTTAAGCAGTCTGGATCCATGTCCTTGTCACCTGCCCCTGTGACACCGAACTGCTCAGGGGGCAGCTGCTGGCCACACCTTGGGCCAGTTCGGAACACAGCACCCAAATGAGTTGTCCTGTGCAGTGTGGGCTGGGCACCACGGGCTGTGGGGCTGCTGGGACTGGCAGTGGCACAACGAGAGAATGCTCGTGTCCACCACTGCCTTCCCAGTGGAAGGACAAACGGAATTTGGCTCATTTCATTTGCATGGGGGATTAAGTAGACACAGATACACTGATATACCTGAAGCCTGCAATGAAACAATGTTCTGGTGTTGGTACCCTGAGTAGGGTTAGAAATAATCGTGGAAGTCTGATTTGGGACTTTACAATGATTTAAATGTTTCCATCTCTAATAAAGCCTCAGTTGCTCCATGAGGGACCTGTTTTTTCCACCATGGAGTTTCTCTCTGTTAACATGTTGGTTGTCGAGGACTTAAACACATTTATTTCCTTGTAAACCTCAGTGAAGCAGGTTGGATTACCAGCTACTGTTCTTTCATATTAAATAGCAGAGTTTAATTTTAATTTAGCTGAAGAGGGTGGTCTTGTTGTTCAGAACGCCAAACACAGAGAGGTTTGACTCACAAAAAACCTAAAAGATTTCTCTGTGCCTTGCTGCAGATGCAGGAGCAGGAAGGTGGGTGAAGGAGAAGTGTGCCAGATTTCTAGAGCAGCAAGTGCAAGTACTGCCCCCCAAATAAGCTGAGAATAGTTTCTTTTGACATGGGACCTGAATGGTGAAACAGCTTGGGTTTCTGAACAAGAAGTTCTTGATTATTTTTTGGATCTTTTTACTTTCATTTGGATTTGCAGAAAGAGGATTTTTTTCTATACTCCTGCTGTAGAACTGACTTGTTCTGAATATGGATCTGGCTCACACAAGTGACTCTGTGTCCCAGTGGAAACAACTCAGGGAAGCCCAAAGTACCGGGGCCCTTGCAGGGTCAGGACTTGATGCTGTGCTTTTCGATAGACCCAATTTGAGAGGCAAGAGTGTTTGCTTCCCTCCCAAGGACAAGTGCATGCTTCACACAATGGGGAGTTCTCAGCTGTGCCTCCTTCTCCCCAGTGACTTCTAAGATATTGATACTTTGGTATCCTGCATCTGGCTTCTAAAACGCTGCAGGGTTATTTGTTAATAAAATGTGCAGCACCGTGCCACGGTGCCTTATAGCAGGTGAGTTTCAGACACACAGCTACCTGACTTAGCTCTTGATCCCACGATGGAAACTTGGATTGTTTTGCTACTTTCATAAACCCACTCTTGAAACAGCACAAAGATGCAAACACTCAATTTCTTGCTCACCAGGTAGGCTTCATTGCCATGCAGGCTTGCTGCCAACAATTAGAGGTTGCAGTTGGCCAGATAGAATTTTAATTCTGTCCTTTCTGGTCACCTAGGAAAACTGGTGGTAACACCAAGGCAAGTGAACAAATGCCTGGCAAAACTGAAACATCCAGTACTTTAAAAGCCAGTGTATAAAATAGTATATAAAATGACAATATCTGAAAGCTTCAACAGTCCCCTGGGGGTGCCTCATTTCCTGCTTGGAAAAGAATAATGCTTAAGATCTAGTAAATACCAGATTACTCGATTCATTGCAAGTAGTTGAAAACTGCATTAATCAAGAGAGGTAGCTGTTGTGAAATGCTGTGGTTACAGTGAGTGAGCATGTTTGTTTGTTTGCTTTGCTGTGTAATCAAACTCACAAAGTTGAGTGAAACAAACAGATTAAGGAGCAAGAAATGAACAATGGAATTATTAACAGGCTAACAGCAGGCCCACTACTTTGGACGAGGCACACTCGTACTCTGCAGGTGTCAGATGATCTGATTTAGGCATCCAGGAGATGATTCTTCATTACTGCTCTAACCTGCTGAATCAATTAGCTCTCTCATTAGTGGTTTTGCCGTGGTATTCATCTCTCAGAGAGGCCGTATTGCCACTGCAGGGTTTTTAAGGGACATTAATGGCCTCTCCCCGACCTGCTGCCTGGGGTGGTTGGTGCTGTGCCAGGCAGGGGTGGCAGTCCCTGCCTGCCCTCGTGTGCACGCCCAGCTCCCCCTCTCAGGGCAGCAGCTGTGGCTGGGCTCTGCTCAGCACTGCCATTACAGTTCCCAGTAAAATAACATGGAGATGCTCTTTCTTTGAAGAAAGAAGTGTGCTTTTTCCCGCAGGATGCCCATGGTTTACTAACAGGGGACCTCTGCGGTTTGTTTTAAGCCTCCTGTGGGATGCCCAGGTGGACGTCGCACTCCTCAGTTTCATTGCTCTTGGATCCAAACCAGCTCGGGAGGAGTTCTGCATTCACCCCCAGCACTGTGTTTTGCCACTCAGATGTATCTTTGGAGTTATCTGGCTTCAATCAGTCGCATTATGATGATGGAGTGGGAAAACGAGGCCCTCAGTCAGCACAGACACATTGTCCTACCTATGGGGAGAACATCTCTTAACTGAGAGAGGGAGAGGGATCTCACGGGGAGCTGTGCTGAGTGAGCAGGACAGAATGGGGCTACCACTTGTAACCAGCAGGGAAGTGGAAGGAAACACCTGCTTTCGTTTGCAGAGAAAGATCGGTGTTGGTGATGGACGTGTTTTTGCAGGGTTAGGCTGGCAGGTCTCTGCAGACAGCACCACCCTCCCCTCTGTCCTCTGTATTTTCTGCACGTGTTTCAAATGGGTTTGGATGTCTCGGAGGAACTGAACACTTAGGAGCAAAAACCCATCCTCCTGCAGATCAGGAATGACTAAAATAGCTCAGATATGAGAATAAAGAGCTGCCTGCAGTTCGTACCCAGGACTAGCTGAGTGCTGCTGGAGCTGGAGTGGGAGCAAGGAGAACAAGAACAAGTGGTCACTGGGGGGGAGCAGGGAATCACCGTGCACCAAGCCGTGTTCTCAGGCTCTATTTTGGGATTGTCAGGAGTTCTGCTCTTAGCAGCCCAGGCATGTCTATTGATTTGCATGCTGTGGTTTCTGCTCCACAGATATGCTGTAGATTTCAGAATACTTGCAGCTGGAAAAGAAAATTCAGCAGCCAAGGAGAGCAACTCGAGGGCTGATCTCGCTTTCCGTCTTCTCAGGCACAGTTACTATCACAAGAGGAAGGAAGAGAAATAATGATATCAAATCAATAGTGAGGGAATGAGTCAAAAGAACATTGTGGTGTATGAGGATATCAGAGAAAGGAAAAATTACTGGTAAATGAACTGGACCAAATCCTGATGCTGTCCGGATCGGTGTGGAGCCAGCAGGCAGGGTTTGGCCCTTGATGGTTATAATTCCCTTTTCCTGGTAATTTACTGAAGCTTTCAGTGAAATTATTTCTCAAAAATAAAGACGTGTGTGTCAGTGTAAACACTGTGATCAGTTAAATGCTAACTAGCACGGGTTTGTGAAGTCTCATTCGTTAATCTTTCAGACTGTGCAAGAGAAGACGCTTTTGAAGTGCAAAGTATTATCATTATCATGATACGTTCATAAACCAGGTTTTGTGCCTCATTCAAATGTAAGAACGCTGAAAGTGGCACACGAGGATGCCAGATCTGTGCCAGATCCCGAGTCTCTGCTGGCTTCCCCATATTCTCCTCACCTGGAAGAGTCTGAAGGGGTGACAAGCTTTCTGATGTGCAGTGCCTTGAAATTCCCTCTTTAATTTCCTGCTTTCCGTGCTTGAACTGCTCTGACACCTGCTTTGTTGCTGATGGCTGCTTGTAGATGTTTTCCATTTTTTGAAGGATGTCCAGCCCAGGTACCTCTGGCTAGATGATAATACTTGGATGCAATTTAACATACCCTCCTTGCTCTCCTCGTACACAAAGAAACGGATCCCAGTGCCTGGAATATTGGTAGGAAGGGCAGAGACCGCAGTGCTGGGCCGTGAGCCGCAGGGAATTCGTGCGTTCCCACAGCGATGGGAGGGCAGCTGGGAGCCTGCTGTGCCTGCAGTGCTGGGGAGCAGCTCACAGCCTGGTCACTGCTCCTGGGCCGCTGCTGGGAGCCAAGAACACTGCCCTGGGCTCAGCAGAGAGCCACGTAAACACGCATGGCTATCAGCGTGGCCACTCGCTGCTGCTCATCCCAAGCTGTCTCTTGTTGAATACACCGACACCTAAAAGGGGATGAAAATCAACGTCACCGCTTCCTACAGGTCACCCAGCTGCTCTGGTGTGAACTGGCCTCGTGACACCTTGGGAGGGAACCCAGGGGCAGGCAGATGAACACTTGCACAGTCTCCCCAGGGAAAGGGCACATGGACAGGGGACAGTGTGGAAAAGCTGACTTCGAAAGCCTTGGACATCTTGGAATAGGTGCAGGCGTGTGTGCTGGGCGTCCACAGCCAGCTGTGAAATCCCAGCGCCTTGTAGGAGCAAGGAACGACCTGTGGCTGTTTAAACCACTGCACTTCTCCCGTCTGAAGCCTCTGCGAGCCCTTTATCTTCATCCCTAAAGCAGCAGTAGCCGGCTTTTGAGAGCAGCACATCACAGTCCGGCACGGCTCTCTGGAAGGCAGCCGTACATCACAGAACCTCGCTGGGTTCCTTGCCCCTCCTTTTCCCCCTCTCCTCCAGATGAAACCCGGCTGTGCCAGGCTGCTTGCAATGAAGCTGTGAGCGTCGGAGGGGCAGGAGGGGCGGCTCGGCTCCCTCCTGCACGGCTGCTCGGGAGGGAGGTTCAGGGAGAAGCCTCCTGTGTGTAATCTCAATTATTGATAAATAAGTGAAAATTGATGTTTGGCCCTGGAGTTCAGTACTTGAAAATGCCAATGAAGTAAGTGGGGCTATAAAATCACTGACTTAAGCATCTGTCATACTAAAGAATCTGTACAGCAGCGTGGCACAGGCACGAGGTATGCTTATCTCCAGGGACGAGAATAACTCTCCACAGAGCTGAGCAGGAATGAGAATTCTCCCATGGGGATTTGCAGAAAGAACATCACTGAAATTTCTGTGGAGAGCAAACTTTTTCCCTCTGTGAAAATTAAAAAGGACAGGGGAAAGTTGGGGGAAGGGGAAAAACTTTTCTCATTTTTTATTATTTTTTTTCCTATCTGCTGAAATACCATGTGCAAGTACAGAATTTTTTTATTCTGCTTTCTCATACTTGTTTTTTTAGACAGCAAACAGCAAGAAATTCAAAAATAAGGAAGAACGTAGCCTCAGCTTATTTTCTGCTTTCCATGTACCAAAAGATGCAAGCCATTCACAGAAAACATCGAAAGCTCCATTCTCTGTAAATCATATTTTCAGTTTTAAAATTTATTTTGCCAAAGCTGTTGCTTTCTGTGAAAGAAAATCATCCGGTGCAAAAGTATTTTTTTGTTCAGAAACATTCAACCAATTACAGCACTCGGGAATGTGCTGGTCCTTTTTAACCTTTTTTTATCATCATAATTTTTTTCTTTTTTTTTCCTTTGCCTTATCTTGATTTTAAGGTTTCTTCAATCTGCTTCGCATCATTCTAGCTGAGCTGTTTATTTATTTGGCAGCCCTCTACAGAGGTAAAAATTACAAGAAAAAGCCAAAAAAAAGCAGAATATTTTGAAAATAAGTTAGACCTGGAGACAGCAAACTGCAGTGTTTCACTCTGCTGGTGTGTGAGTTGCATGCTGATTCCATGGGTGATAGATCTCTTGGATAAGATGTGCTTTGCATTCTTCAGTGCTGTACACAAGAGAAGTTTAATTTAAAAATCTCACAGCAGCTCCTGTTAATCTCTAAAAAATGTTTTTTCTCGATGTACACAGTCTGAAAGAATTGCTGAGATATCCACCATTGACTCTCACCTGCTCTTTGTAGCTCTCAGTACTGAGTCCTGATTTATGCATGCTGTTCAACTTGACTTTTGTGTGTTTAGCATGTGCATCCTCACAAGTTAGGTAGCTCTCCAGCAACTTCCAGAAGCTTTAAGAGATCAAGTAGTTAATTAATTTCTGAAATGACACAGAACCCAGAGATATTCCACAAACTTCCTTCCCCGTGTCCTCAGACAAGTGAAGTTACTGGAGAAGCCCCTGCCTCTTGAAATAACAAACCTGTTTTGATACAGGAAGGATATGATAGCTCGCAAAGCACGGCAATAATAATTAATTTTTAATGTTTATGGTAATAAAAAAGAAGAAATTCTGCTTTTATCTGATAGTTTGGAAGTCACGCCTCACCACAGCGTACAGGAACACTGACCCGTCCCACTCGCGAGTGCTGCACGGGTACCCCGGCAGCGCGAGGGTTGGGCTGATTGCTTTCTCACCAACCTGGTAAAGGCACCTGGGGGAGTGCAGGGAAATTCTTCCGTCTGTTTTCTAGGAGACTTTGGCTGCTGGTGTGGGGAGTGACCCAACAGACAGTTTACTCCAAAGAAAAATCATTAGCTCCAAATTCAAGCTGATACTGGGAGAAGGAATGGCAAAGCTGGCCTGACTGTGCTTGGTGGGCCACTGGGTCCGTGGGCTTGCTGGTGATTTATTGTTTAGTGCTTGCTGGTGATTTGTTGTTCAGTGCTTTTCGTGGATTTGCTTCCACTCTTGCTTTTCTTCTTGTAGGTGGGTAACGAGAGCAAAAAAGTTGCAGAAAATTTTGAGGCAAAAGCCCCACAAGCTGCCTGGGCTTGCCTGAGCGTGTGTAGGATGAACCCCCGAGTCCTGAGGGTGGCAGGTCCCACCAGGACTCCTGAGGGTGGCAGGTCCCACCAGGGGTCCTGAGGGTGGCAGGTCACACCAGGGGTCATTAGGGTGGCAGGTCACACCATAGGTCATGGAGGTGGCGGGTCCCACCAGGAGTCCTGGATGTGGCGGGTCCCACCAGGAGTGCTGAGGGTGGCAGGTCCCACGGTGACCCAGGGGAGCCTGGGGGTCTCTGGTCACACGAGTTGCTGTGTGACCACCACAGCAGCTCCATCTCGTTCTCTGCCAGTTCCACACCCTGTGGGTGTCTTCAGCTACAGGTGGGAGAGATCTGTCAGCAGGCAGGTTCAAAGAGGAAGGTTTTGTGAAGAGGAGCTAGTGTGACTGAGCTCATTTAAAGTGTTTGCAGATTGTCTGAGGAGATCAAGACTGTTATGGATGTGTTTGTTCAAACTTGCTCAATTAATAGTTTTTATTTGATCTGGTGGATAAACTGTTTGCAGAGCAGTTCAGTGAGAGTGTTCCATTGATTATTTGGTATTCCGTGTTTATGGTTAGGTTTACATTCCTTCTATTATATACAAGATGCAAGATTATTTAAGAAATGCCTCATCTATAACGTGTAATAGATCCTCCATCAGAGGAACGAGCAGCAGCCCTCAGTTCGGTGGGAGGAATAGTTAATGTATTCATGATCACATAGGAGTGCTGTAACTTTGGGATTCAGCTGAGCTATCTGTGCAAAGAAATGGATGGGCACTCACAGTTTCGTCCGCATAACTCTTGTCCATAAAACTCTTGTGTCACAGGGGAACAGAAGATGTGAGGAAGTCACAGGGTGATAAGGAGGATTGTCCCAACAACTCTGTGTTTACCTGCTTAGCATGAAAAATGAGCAAGACATGATGAGAGGCACTGGTTTTCCTGCTTTTCCTTTACTGGGAAAGGCCAGGAAGCTCATCTTCCATTACAAAACTTGACCAGTCCCTGTCCCCACCAAGAGAAACAGCTCAACCTCAGGGATTTCCAGGCCCTGCAGAGGAGCAGCCCGAGGAACGGCTGCTCCTTCCTGTCAGAGCAGTGCCACTGCTGTAAAACAAATTACCAGCAGGCCTTCAGCCACTCCTCACGCCGCTGTCTCCACAGAAACAGCTGGATACCAGGATTTTATCTCACATCTCAGTCTGCTTGACCCACATAACCCTTCTTGTGGGTGTGGTCGTGCAGTGACGGAGGAATGGGGGGAAAAGCCCCCACGGAAATGCGCTGTGTCACATATCCACGGGAACTCGTGCCCAAACCCACACACAGGGGCAGCGCCGTGCCTGGTACAGAGCCTGGTGTCTCTGCAAAGTCTGGGGAGCTGGGGTGAGCTGCGTGTCCCAGGGAAGGGGGGTGATGAGTGATTGTGCTGCAGGTACCGCTCGCCCCACACGACTGCCCCTACGTCAGGACGAGGTGCCAGCCCGAGGGTGGGGAGCCAGGCTTTGTGTATTTAGCTTGTCACTGCAGTCTGCACAGCAGAGAGGAGTGGGATGAGTGCAAGCATTGGCAGGCATTTATAACAGGTGCTGGTTCAGTGGAAGTTCTTGCTGTGATTAAGTGTTTAGTGAAGGCTGGGGTTAGCGCTTTGGGGAAGATGCAGACATGAAATTCTCAAGTCTGTTCCTGTGCTCTGTGTGGGCTCCAAATCCAGGCTGGGCACTGACAGCAAGGGCTGAGGGCTGCGGTTCAGTATTGGTCAAAAGAACTCATAACCAGGGAGAGGGTAGAGATAAAATTGGGTGAAAGCGTTTTTATACATTTATACATTTTTGAATTGCATTCGTGTTTCGCCCACAAGTCAGGAATGAGCAGAGTTACGCAGGGACTGATACCTCGTGTGTCAGCTGCCGGCCCAGCGCAGGTTACAGCTGTGCTGGGGCTGCTGTTGGAGCTGGGGCCACAGGCAGAGAGGAGCTGCACCCAAAGCTGTGTTCTGGAAGGTGAAGGAACCAGGAATGACTGTAACCTGCTGGAGATCACTTCTCGTGCAAGCATCGGTTCCATGGGTACCACAAAGGCCAGAAAAACAGCTCACTTTGGAATAAAAGGCTGTGAGTGAGATTAGTGTTTGCAAAGGAGTGCTGTCTGAATTGATTTTCATTCCACATTCTGCATGGAAATATTACAGAGTTAGCAGAGAGGAAAGACTGGTGCTTGTTTTTCCTCTAGGCACAGAAGCAGGTACGATCTCCAGGAGTTTATAGGTGTTTTGTCAAACAAAAAGAATGACTAATGTGTTTCCTTCTCTGCCTTGGTCACACAGACAGACTGGATTAAGGTTGGGATTAGGGTTCAGGTTTAGGGTCAGAGGAAGCATGAATGACCTAGGCTTTCTGTTGGGACAGGAAATCAAATTCATTAGATAATTGCTACTGGTCACATAGAATTGACTGAGAACGGGCTGTGGAAAGGCACACGTGTATTGTTTGAGTTTCTTACTCCATTTTTGGAGGCTCAGAGAAGGAGGAGGCTGCCAGCCCTCTCAGGAATGAGTGCCTGATGTTCCGTGTTTGGCTAAGGAACGGCCCCTCAGCTGCAGTGAAAGCTCAGCACGAGGCAGGTCTGGGGAATCAAACTCTTCTGAGTCAAATTTATTTTGATATTCTCTAGGGCAGGGAAATGCACGATGAGGCGGCACTCCTCTTAAATGTACGGTGTGTGTTCGAGGCACTGACAGCAGCTTCCCCCGGCTGCTGCTCCCTGATTTGGGGAAGGGGAGCGCCGCGGCGGGGGCGAGGGATGGTGATCAGAGTCCAGAGCTGGTGGGCACAGACAGTCCCGAGCTGGGCTGAGTGCTGCGTCCTGTGGGGAGGGGAGCTGGAGGATGAGTGGAGCTGGAGGATGAGCGAAGTTGGCAGCAGTGACGAATGAGAGCTGTTTGTTTTTCCTCGGGATTCTGCTCCCCCGGGTGCCCTTAAGGCCAGTGATAGGATTAGGGACAGGGGAGGGACGTGCTTATGGATCAGCTTTATTGTTGCAGTACTGCTGGTTTTCCAGGATAAACGTGGGTATGGGAGAACAGATAATGCCTGGTTTTCACCAGGGACAAACCATCTGCATTCAGATGAGGGGAAGGGTTGGGTTGAGTTAGATTTGGGAAACAGAAATTTCTGAGTTGGGTTTACTGCAGTGTTCCCACAGTCCATAAAGTCTGGGATGAGGACTCAGGTCAGATGGGAGGAGTTTTTGTGTCTGGGTTCCCTGGTATAGTGATGTCTGCAATGAAGGATGAATTACAGGGTAATTTTGGGAAAAAAAAAACAAACGAAAACATTTATGAGTTTGCTTTGGGTAAATTTGCACAGGTTTGTGTAAATGATAACGTCAGGGAAGATGAATGCTAAAGCCCTGGTTTTTCTAGGATTCCTCTTGAGTGAGGCTCAGCTAATTGAATGATTAGTGTTAAGATTTAGGAGGAAATACCGTTTTTTCCTGAGGTTTGTTGTGACTTCCTTCTGGATGCAGATGCTAAGGTTTAATAGCAGTGTCAGCGTAGGCTTTGATGCTCTGCTGCCATGCAGAATTTGCAGAATTCACTGCAAAGAACAGGCTTAGCACAAGGGCAGGATTTTGGGCAGGAAATGTGGCTTAGTTAAGGTTGATGCCAAATCCTGAAACTGCTGGATTCTGTGTAGACTGAAAAGAAACAAAGCAGAGATGTTCATGTGCAGTTCTCATCTACACCTCCAGCATCTGAAGGTAACTAAAGGTGGTTTGAACCTGGTGTTGGGATGGGATTGGGAAGAGCTCAGGTTGTGGCTGGATCTTCTGGGCACAGTTTAAGGACTGGTGTGGGCAGGGCTGATGGTCCATGCTTTACTTTCATGAAAGAAATTATTTATTCCTTTAACGCTTTAATTAATTTAGGATTTTCAAAGCAAAGGATTTACAGTCCCAACATGCTACTGAATGCTGCACGCCCAGGGTGGGATCCTGGGATGGACCCCAGGGCCAGGGCTGCAGATTTGCAGCTCTGACTTTGGTCTCAACCCTGGATTGAATACTCGTGAGAATGAGGTCAGAGTTCCCCAGCTGCTGAGGTTTTCAGGGAGAAGAAAGAAGGGTTCCACATCAATTGCTGGATTTTCCAGTTCCAGAAGAGGTGGAGAGCAGTGTTTATAGCAGTGGTAAACTTCCTGCTCGGTTTTGATGCAGAAATCTGCCCTGTGGTTTAGAATTTTTCCACACAAGTAGTCACAAGCCATATCTGCCAAGTTCTGGGTTGATGCCTGCAGATGAAAAGCTCTGAAAAAGAACTGGCTATTATCACTGCTTGTTTTTCCTCATCCTTGTTTTCCTTTATTTGATGGAAACAATTGCTCTTCTACCTGAAAATATGTAAATTTGCAGGATGAATAGGAGTGATTTCATTCCATGCCCAGTTGTTGAAAATCCTCAGAAATCACTTCCGAAATTTCAGTATTTTCCTCCTGCCCTGTGTCTGTATATTAGAAGACAAATAAATAGCTAAATGGAGTATATTCAATTTTGACACGTACTGATTAATGTCTCAAGCAGACAAGGACTTCTTGGGGTTGTTTGAAACAAAAATTATTATTTTTTCCTCCTGTTCTTTTACTCAGCATGAGCATGGGTCCCAGCAAAGCACCACAGGCAGCAGCAGTGCCCAGGCAGTGCCCACCCTGTGGTGCCTCATTTCTCCTCTGAACTGAAGTTCCTGTCCTGGACAGCTGCTCAGTCTCTGAGCTCTGCTCTCCTTTGCCTTAGAGGATTTTCATTTGTGAACGTGAATGACTCAGGGTTTCAATATCCATGGACAGAATTCTTTTGAGAGAGGTATCTCTTATATCTATTTTTAGGCTTAAAAAAGAAAAAAAAAATACAGCATTTGTTTGCTTTCAAGTGTGAAAAGGATAGAATGTATTTTCTCACTTCACTTTACTATATTCACAATTATTTTGTGTAGAACAAAACCAGACACGTGCAGTACCCCTTAGGAAAATGCAAAGAAAGAACTAGCTCAAGCATTAATAAAAGCCATTTAAAATGCCAGGTACAAAAACATATTTTGAAGTGCAGTTCCTAATTGATCATTTTCTAAGTATGAACCAAGACAGTTTCTTTAATTTCTGTAAAATAAACTTACTAAGTTTGAGGAGATTAAAACTTCTGTTGGCTAGCTTAGGTGAGGGATAACAGGACTGGAGGATTTTTTTTACTTCTGGGTATTACCTGCAGAACAGAAAAGTTATTTTTGGATAGTTGAATGTCAGCTGTGTGATCAAACTGGTGATCGCAGTCCATGTCCCAGTGAACAATCATATCTTCTCCAAACCCTGTGTGAGGAACTTTCCAGGCACTGGCCAGCTTTATCAGAATCAGGGGATTGTGGCTCTAATCCATCGAAACACTTAAATCCATGAGGAACTTTGAGCATATAATAGCTGCACTGAAATCAATCAGGCTGTGGATGTGCTCAAGTGCTCTGCTGGGTCAGTGCCTGCAGGAATGGGGACAGTGCTCTGCTCCTTTTGTTTTATTTTAAATATGGTTTATTTTAGTTAAAGATGGTTTGTTTTATTTTAAATATGGTTTCTGGAGGGGCTGTCCCTGAGGCATAATGCCCAGGTGGGGTTGGGAAGTGGGTGTTGCTTGTGCTGATAAACTGGTTTAATTCTTCCGTGCTGCCTGTCCAGCAATGTTCTTGGCCTTGAACTAACTGGGGAGGAGAAAGGTGATTGAGTGGTGTACCGGGTTTTAAGTTCTTATTCTTATCATAAGCGGGTCAGAAATTAGGGGGTCACAGGGCAGGTGGGCTGATTTGCTCTGTGATTTGCAAACATCCCAATTTTCCAGCTGGAGACAGGAGCTGCCAGAGGCAGGTTGTGCTCTCGGGATTGCTCAAGGCACCTTGCCTGGTGTGCAAGGAAAAGAGACAGGAGAGCAAAGGGAATCAGATCTTTGAGGCAAGAGGTCCAATTATCATAACACGGCTGAAATAAAGGAGAATTACAAATAATTCATGGCACAGAAATGCCAGAAGACCGCAGCAGCCAGGACTGGGGCAGACACTGGTCTGGGGGCCGTGTGAAAACCTCAGACTCCCAAGGTGTGTCCGAAGGGACAGAGCAGTGGAGGTGGGGAGAACTGGGATTTGTTGCTGTCTAGCTGGGATAAAGGGCTGTGCAGACAAACACTGCATCTCCGTGCTGTGAAAGGAAAAGAAAGAAAGAAAGGGGGTAAAAAGGACAGGGAGTTTGTACTCTAATTTTTGCTAAGGCAAGTAAAGAAAAAGATCGTTTTCTGTGGAGTTACTCTGGGATAAGAGGTGAGAATCCAGCTCTGAGTGGTCTGTAATAAAATCAAATTGATCCAATTGGCAGAGAAGAACTACATTTAAGCAGAAAAAATAATGTGAAGAACTTGTGCTTTTGAAACACAACAAAGAACCACAATGGCCAAGCAGGACAATGAACAGGAGAAGAAAAATCACAAGTGGTAGGAGCTGAAGGATAGCTTTAGATTTGACACCTGCAAAATGGGAGCAGTAATTATGTTTTGTTCCTACTGTTAGAAAGGGGAAAACCATCGAAGTAGGGTGACATAAAATCTAAGAATCAGGACTGGGGTGGACCATGTAATTTAGAGCTGTTTCAAGAGGATGCTAAATGGAAAGATGGAAAATAATAGCAGGAGCTAAATTTTCCTTCTGCAAATGACAGCAGTTTCAGTCAGAGTCCTTTAAGTGCTTCTGGCAGGAAGCAAAAAATAAAAGCAATTGCCGTTCTAAAAAGTGGTTTCAACCAACAATTGCATATGTTGATAATGTCGGGATTTCTTGCCCATTTATTCTGCATGACTACTTGTCCACAAATCACAATGATGGTGGTGTTTCTGCCCGTGTCTCAAAAAAATAATCTCAGCCAACACAGATCACTCCATACTTAGCATCCTGAGAGCTTTAAAACAAGGCGTAGCTCATCTGCAATTAATATAATTTTAAAAAAAAGTTTAGCATAAATTCATTCACTGCATCTTAGCCAGAAAATATGTTGTGAACTTGAACAAGTTGAGGACAAATCAAACAAACAAAAGACAAAGATTGTAAAAAGACAAAAGATTCTATGCTAGATTAAAAAAAAAAAAAAAAAAGAAAGAAAGAAAGAAAGAAAGAAAACCCAAAAACCAACAAAGTGATTGGATGTTTTAGAATGAAATTCATTTTCAGCTTGGACTGCATCCATCTAAAGATTTTTTCCCCTACAAATTAATAGCATAAAAGTCCCAGACTGTGATAAGTCTTATTCAGAGCTATTGTGTTTGCTAAATGGAATGTGACAGTGATCTGAAACAGGGCTATACTACAGAAAATAATTAGTTGAGAAGTAACTTGATAATTTTACCACTGTGAAGAATGAATGGAAATCAACCTTCACTTTAATTATGTGCAAAGGAGAAGTATAATTACCTGCACAAGATACTAATCAGAGAAAATGATAACGCATTCCTCTCTTATCTAGTAGATAGCAAACTAGCTTGCTTAATCTGCTCACCTCTGGTGTATCAAAGATAGCAAATTAGTTACTGCCGAGCTATCTGCATTCTAAGGTTACCTGAATCATTTTATTCAGTCCTTGAGATAAACGCTTATGTATTGAAATTTTGAAAAATAAAATTACCAGCCACTATTTGAATATTTCAAAGTTAAAGGAGAAAGTCACCATCGCTTTCCGCGGCTCCAGAATATCAACGAACTGTGGAAATGCAGGTGCCCCAGAGGTAAGAGGTGGGCAGGAAATAAAGATGTTACCCTTGACTAATTTGTCACAACCTTCGTGTTTCCCGAACAGGGTTGTCAGGGGTGGTTCTTGAGAGTCCTTGGCAGGATTATTGATGCTTTCCTCACTCCTGCAGGAGCAAAGTCAGGGCACTGCTCTTGCAAGTGCAGCTGTGCACCCCGAGCGCAGCGTGGATGGTGGCAGACACCACAGAGCCCCTTCCCAGATCAGAGCCGACACTTCAGCCGCGTGGAGAAAATTCAGTGCTTCTTCGTGATCGCCGTCGCTGGCACAGGGGTGATAGCATAGGGTTAAAATGTTTCGAATTATAGTAGCAAGAGTAGGCCCGAAAGCAATATGGACATTCTGTTCAAGCAAATCTGCACCTGTGTACTGAATGTTCATTTAGGGGGGGGCAGTAAGAAATTAAGATAGATGAGTTAATTGTGTGACTGCACCTGGGAAAAGGGGGTTCCAAGTTATGCTTGTGTAAAAACAATAATGAATAGATGATTGTTTAGGGGTTTCAGGTTATGCTTGTGTAAAAACAATATACACAATAATGAATAGATGATTGTTCAAGGGTTTCAAAAATCATGATCGGGTAAATGATTAATATATGATTATATAACGGGAAGGGTATATAATGTAAGCACCTGAAACTCATGTTGGGATTGATTTGGGTTTGTACCCCTCTCCCCCGGCGCCGCAATTAAAAGCACCTTGCATATAACCCGCATGGTTATGTGTTTCTACGCTAACAGGGGCACAAACAGGTTTGATTCCGTTGTGCTGAGCGAGCCAGACAGAACTTCAGGGGTTTTTTCCCAAGTTTCTTCTCAGATATACACCACGGAAATGAGCAAAAGCCTCAGAGATGTGGGTGTGAAGCCTGGTAGTTCCACGTGTGCTCTGGCACAGCGTGGCTGAGGAGCTGGAGTGGCCGGGCGTGCTTCTGGGAGCAGGCTCTGCGCCGAAGTTCCCTGGGCAGGCAGTGTCCGGCTAGAGAAGGTCCGCAGCAGCCGCAGGCACCTCGCCCCTGCCTCCGTTAGAACGCTAAAGAGCAGATCAGTAAGGGGATCAGATCATACAGTTATACCATGGCAGGAGTCGGAGAACATCACAAGGTCAGGAAAGACTAGAAACGAGTACTGGGGCATTCCCCGTGTAATGAATCTCCTGCAGCCAGGGCTGTGGAAATCTGCTGAGTGCAGCAGAGCCCCGAGAGCGAGGAAGGCGCTTACATGGCAATCATTTAAACAGGGCGTGTTGGTAACTCACTGAAAATGCTGCCTTCAGTGCATGTGGAGGTCTGTTTAATCTTCGAGAAGGAGTTTCCACAGCCTGTGTTCGCCTTTGGTTTGGTTGTTGAGAGGCCTCGTCCATGTGCTAATGACACCTTGTGGGTCACCAGAAATGCAGTGGCAGTGCCAAAGTAAGGGATTCAGCTTGGGGCTTTGGAGAGGAAATACTGAAAAATAAATTCTTCATTGATCCTGTGTTCTCCTTTTAGTCACGTTGGTTTATTTGTGGCAGTAAAATACATCCAGTCTCAATTCTGTCTCTTCCAAGTGCCAGTCTGAAGAGGAGAAAAACATTCTCTCCATCTCCAAATTCACTTTAGGTGTTTTGCATTGTAAAGGTCATTCTTGCTTTCTGAAAATGGAACCAAATATTGTGCATTACACATTAATCCTTGAACTAAAGAGTCAAAGAAAATAATCAATTTAATTTCTTTTTATTGCCTGTGTAATTAGTTATATGTCATAAAAGTTCAGATTGCATCTGGAGTTAATTCCCTGAGACTAATCTTAAATTTTCTCATCAACATTAAATTAATCTTATATATGCTTTACGTTCCCCTACCCACAACATTCAGCACTGTTTCTCTGCACATGAACTTCTCTTCTGAATCTTCTCAGGGTTACCTCAGTGGCAATGAAGAGTTGCTGTACCCAGTCCATGCTGAGGGGACCAGACTGCCAGCCCGTGAATCTTCTCTTTTGACAGTTCTGTGCTTCGTATTTGTAGAGCCAGAGATTATAAACTGCTGTGGAATACAGGAATGCTAGTTTACGTTTTTTCCTTGATTTAAATAGCCAGCACCTTCTCCTCTCATAGCTCTGTCCATAGAACACCATCAGTCTGCTGGATCTCAGGGGTTTGGGAACCAGAGTGATTTCTTTTCTGAGTCACTGATAGCTTCAGGTTCTGTGCTCTGTGCTCTCCTAAAGGGTTAAAATTAAACAGGAAAAAGAAAAGAAGTGGAAGCAATCAGGAAAGAAGTACTACCCAAAGCAGAATGAAGGTGGGTGTGTGTCTTTCTGAGCTTTGTCTGCCATTGAAAAGAAAACCTTGGATTTATTCTATGAGGAATAAATGGCCCTGATAAGAAGAGAGGTGAAATAATGAGTGAAAAAGAACTGAGGAGACTTAGAGAAATAGAAGTGGATAATGTGAGAAGTAGGAGACTTAAATTTTAGCAAGGAGAATTTAAAACAAATGTGAAGAAAACATTCCTTCTGGTGACAGCAGTTCTGAAGGGTATGGATTTATGCTCACTGCAAATTTTTAAAAGCAACACAGATAAACATCTGCCAGGAATGTCTTGGGTGTGTTTATTCCTGCTTTGGGCAGTGATACAGACAGTGTGATTCCTCTGCATCCGCTTTGTGTGATTTATTAAGCTGGGATGTAAACGAGAGGGGAGACCAGGGGTGAAGAACAAGCAGAGTTTGGAAGGCACAGTGAGAACAATTTGCTGAGTGGCTGTGGTGGCACGAGGACTGATCAAAGCCAGATCCAGCAGCAAACAGGACCATGATGGAAGAAGAATCCAGCATCAGTTTGGAGCCCCAGTTTCAGAACTTTATAGGAATATCGTGGAGAGGTTGTGGTGCTTCTCTAAGCTGTTTTTCCTCAAGTTTTTGCTTCTGGTTACTAACAGCCAACTTTGTGCAACTTCGTGCAGTTTCCTTCTTGTCTCTTAGATGGTAAAATCTGTCTCATCCTCTGTGCTCTTATCAGCACTGAAGCGAGCTTATATAGCTGCTTTCAACCCTCTATTCACAGGAAGGAGTCTTAGAGCATCCTTTCATTATCCAGTTGCATGGAATATATCACAACTTGTGCTCTTCCTGTCTTTGTTTTGCTCCTCTGCCAAACAAAGAGTTTTTCCTCAGACCCTTTTCTTATCATCATCCCCTACAAAAGCAGAGTCAACATATTGCCATATTTACAAAGAGTCTTTTTCATTTGGATGATGCAAAAGATTTGAATGTGCACGTGTCCCTGGGTGCATTGAGTAGTTGCTTGTTTTGGGAAGAGGTGAGCAGGCAATTAACCCATTTACATGCACAACTGGTGGTGCTGACTGAACCAAGGAGCGTGTGTTCAGAGTCTGGAATGTACACAAATCTAACATAGACTGGAAATGTGCCTTCCGTTGCCGTTTTTATATCGTTGGTTACGGGGAAAAAAATAAAAACAAAATTCAAGCTGTTTTCCAGATTAGATAAACAAACCCTTGGGCTCTTGCAGTCAGCCTTTAAGACAGGGTGGAAAGCTCTAGAAATTGCAGTATATAATGGGCTTGTGTGCAATTTCTCATTTCAGTGAACCACAGATGATAGTGGGACTTCTTATCACCACACTTATCTGCTGCGAATACAAATGTATTAAGATGAGTTACTGTGTAATTACGATTGCTCCAGACAGATTTATTGTGAAGTTACCAGATTGTTACCCCCCAAAAAAGCCTGTCTTATTTCATGATAATTATGCAAACTGGTGTCATTTTTGTGCACAAGTTCTTAACTGATAATAAAGCAGGCTCTCTGCCAGTTTAAATAAGCAGTAGAAATTAGTTACTTTCCAAGGAAGGGGAGATGGGAGACACATGATTGATGCTCTACAAGATGTTCACCTGCAGAACGTGCAGGTGAATGTTTCAGGGGATGATTTTCAGATACAGGAAAATGACACAAAGATACACAACACACAAATACAAAACCTGGTGAAGTACTTCAAACTAGAGGAGATTGTGCTTATGTGGTGTTCTCAAGTTTTCACTTTTCAACACTCTTTTATTATTAATTTATTTTGGTGTTTTATGTGGGGAGTGAGGGTTATAGCTCAGCATAGTTATTCGTGCAATATTTTCTATAAACTAAACCAGGATTTATTTAGTCATCCCTACTGGATTCCTGTTTCATAACAACAGCTAAATTAAAGCTTCATGAGCGGAAGGGCAGCGTTTCCAAATCAAACTCAATGTCTGGCTCCACGGAAATTCATCACCAGTTTGTCATGAGAAATAACCGGTCCAAAACTCTACCAGAAATTCAGAGTGAATCTGTGCATTCTGGAAGAGATTTGTCGCTTTCTCTCCTGTCATGCTGCATTTTCACGTTCCTCTGCTGCCAGCTTCAGCTCGGATAAAGTGTTGAAGTCCCACTGCAAAGTCTGTCTTGACAGTTGGACTAACCTGACCAGATGTGGGTAGTACTGGGAAACTTGTGCTAAACCTGGACTAAAAAGATTTTGCACCAAGTCTTGAAAATCAAAGGAATTAGACAATAGTTGAGGTGATGGTCTGAGTAGGACACCGTTTTTTTTGGTGCTCATCCACATGCTGCCTTCCAGACTTTGGGACTCTGCCAGTTACTGTTTAAATCTGTATTCATGTCCTTTTATAAAAGTTAACATCTGGTGCTGATACTGACTTTTCCAATGACTTTGAGTGTAACACAGCTTTCAAAATCTCATCACTTTTCAAGATAATATAAATAATTAACCTAAGAATTCATTGAAAATAAGCAAGGACACAACATGCCAAAAAGTTGTTCGAACGCTGACAGATTAGATATTGAAGAAAGAAAACATTAAAAAAAAAGCAGCAAGGAACCATTGCCATCTGTCAGGTCAAGTCAAGATGAAGGCACTGAAATTAGCCAAAGTGTAGTGGGAGATATCTGCCCCATCTTCCAGGAGCTCCTGCTGGCCTCACTGAGGCTCTGCCATGTGTGTTCATCCTCACTGCTGGTGACAGTGTGACAAGTGACATCATGGCTTGCCCACAGCAAGGCAGTGCCACTCAACAAGGTTAACGCAGGCAGGAATGGCCAATATCAACAGTGCCTCCTTCCCCATATTTGTTAAAACCTCCAAATTCAGGCTCTCCATATTGCCAGAAGGCAACGTGTCCAAAGGCAATATTGTCCAGAGGCTGTGTTCTGCAGGAAGGGTTTGTCAGATTTGTTGCTCACTTGTTTAGGTAGAAATCCACGATTGTCCTGCTCAGCATTTGTGCTGTGAGTTCTTAAGCGTTTTCCTATCTTTTGGAAGCAAAGGATTCCGATCACTTGGACTAAACAGCAGCCTTGACATTACTCCAGACTCTGCCTGAGCAGAATTTGGAGCATGACACAGCTCCCTGCAGGTTCAGCTGCCCGTGGTGTCACTGCAGCGGGCAGGGAGGGCTCCTCCGGGCAAGGGCAGGGGCGGCACTGCCGAGGCCACCAGCAAACCTCACCTGCCGCCATCCAGAACACGGGCACGTTTTAGCAATCAAAACCACAGCTCAAAAAAAGAGGAGAAAAGTCACAATTCATTATGCAGGGAGTGCCTAAATAACTGGTTGTTGGCTGGGGGAGCGGAGGAGCGTTGCGTGGCAGGGGTGTCCTCCCGCGTCGGCGGCACAGCGATCTCTGTGAGGGCTTTGCCGATGTATGGATCACATCCAGCCTGTTTGCCTTGAACCACTGACAGAGCCAGGCCTGTCTCGCCGCACACTTTTGTCACCTGCGGTATTTTCCACCATTTTTCTCCCTGATAACTAATCCCAAATCCTCTTTGCTGCTTTCTAGACCAGTCGTGCTGGGTTTTTCGCTTCCATGATAAAAGGAAGCGATTTGAAAACAAAGTGGAGTTGTTTGTGGGGGAAAAATATTTTCTGCTTTGTATTTTTGGATGCATTTTAAGTTGGGAGTCTAAGCTCCTTTAATTTCTTGGAGAAAAAGCTGCATATTTATTTACATTATTATATAGAAGTATAATTAAAATTTATATAATTGGAAGCAAACATTAGCCACCTTACCAAACAAGGCAGGTTACTTTGATCACACTGGAATTCTATTATTTACTGTCACATCTGCCTATGTACTGAAACCTTCATCAACTGGACATGCCCACCTGCATCAGCTACCCTCTGCATGAGATTCTGGGCACTCGTGGAGCTGCCTGTGTGCCTGTGTTTCTCCAAAGTCACACAGCAGGCTTGAAAGCAGGCTGCACCCATTGTGTTCAGCAGAGTGTTTTGACAGAGAGAGTTCCCACCGTGTGCAGAACTTTAAATTGTGTTTTAAATTAAACTAAGCCTTATGTTGGTGGCAAGGAGACCATGTTGCTGAAAAGAGACATCATTTGTGACAAAAGCATTACAGACGTTGAATGTCAGGCACTGTAAAACAGTTTCCCTTCTGCTTTAATTGAGAGCTTTCTCAAGCAGCTGAACCTCAAAGCAAATCACAGTGATTCCCATTTTGCCACAAACTGTTGAGATTCTTTAAACTTTATTGAAAAAAAAAAAAAAAAGGCTAAACTGGGAAGGGTTTTCAGGATCCCAATTTAAAATATTTTTCTAGGCTGTGATAAGGGAGACAAAATAGTTACCAAGAAGAGCAGTGGGAATGAATAACGAGTCAAAGGCATTTTAGTAACCATTGTAACTGTAGCTGTATCTGTGCTGGGTCTTTTAAAATACTGATTTAAAGAAGGTGAAGGAAATTTGCCACTCTCCCCGCACCCCCCTCATTCCATTGCTTTTAAGATCTAAATTCTCCTTTTGCATTGTGTGCACATGCATTTCTTTAGCTTGAGTGATCACCTGGCATCCCGAGATCAATGGGAAGTGTTACTCAACCATGTCATTACATATATTTCAACAAGCAGATGTTAGCAGGAACAGTTCTCTGACCAGTTTTTGAAGCTGTTGTCAAAATGTGGCTTAAACATCAGAAGAACATTCTGCAAATTTACATAACCTCTACAAAGCTTGAAAAATTAATTTATGGTGAGCATCACTCAGCAGTCATTTCCAGGAGAGAAAAAAAAAAAAAAAACCACCCAACTTTTTGAATGTCCTTTTCAGCCGAGCTCATATTTATAAAATTGCAAAGATAATAAAGAAGCAGATTAAAATTAACAGCGACTGCATGTGTGGAAGTGCTGCTTGGGATGAATACATTAGAGAAGTCAGAGAGATTTAGAACCAGGGGAAATGCTGCAGCCCAGGACTGGAGAGGGATGGAACGGTGTCATCCTTGGGACTGGGAGCTGGGAAAGGAGCATTGCTGCTGATCTTTGCAGAGGGGCACGGACCCTTTGTGGGTTTGTGGTGCAAACTTCAAGGCCTCATTCTCAGAATTGTTTTCTGTCTGTTTTCTTCCCCCTTCGCCTGCTCTGTTTTCAATACGTCTCAGTCCAGAGAAAAAGAAATACCTGATTTGTGAAGTTGAGTGTTAAGTTCAAAGTGGTGCTGGACAGGAGGGCCTGCTCTGATCTAGAGTAGCATTGTGTTTCCAGTGGGTTTTAAAAGCCTGGAAAGAACTGTGGTTCAGGCTTGTTTTTCCATGGTGAAAGGGATTTCATAAGCTCTGAACCAACGTGGTGAAATCCTCACAATGTCTCCTGAGCCTGCCGGGCGCTTCTTCCATTTTTAATCTAAATCTCAGAAGAACTCATCTTTTGATTTTGAAGTGTTAAGGCCAGAAGGGGTTAAATCCTCTAATCTGACCTCAATAGCACAGCCATTTATTTGGTTACTGTGCAAGCCCAATCAAATGTGCAAGATTGGAACTTGCATTTCGAAAAGACACCGCAGCGAGGTCCAGAAGGTGCAGAGGTCAGGCTTGTGCCTGAGACAGCAACCCAGAGGGACAGAGAACTGGGTTTGAATTCTGCCTCTGCCTTCCTTCTCCCCTGGAAATGCAAAGGAGTTCAATTTGTACACTCTGTGTTAGCCTCGCTGCCTCGAACACAGGAGGACAGGAAAATTAGAATTTCTTTCCAGCGCAGTAGAAGAAACATTTTGATGTGTTCCAAATGCTAAAATGTCAGGGATAAAAGGGCTTGCTTTGTTTTTAATCCAGGAGAGAGAGAGTTAGAAAACTTAATATTAGCAGAACTACTTCTGTGCATTTTTAAGCACTTCAATAAATGTGTTCTTGATTGGATGTAAACTTTCCCTTGCAGTGTTTGCAACCCAGGAGAATATTAAAGTAAAAAATCTCTTTAAAAAGTTAGAGGACTGTAAGTGTTTTTACATATATTTCAGTCTTCAGGGTCCTTATTTTTCTGATTCATATTAATTTTATTCCATATTTATAGCTTAAGTGAGAAGAGAATCAAATTCAAGAGGTCCATAACTATGTATAAATAATTACTGTTTATGAATATTACCGCACAAATTATAAAGAGGATGGCAAATCAAGAGGGATGAAGTGAAAAACTCTCCTGAAGGATGTGTAGGTATTCAGCTCGCAGGGGCGTGTCAGAAGGGCTCAGAAGCACAGGCAGCTGGGTGGGTTTGGGCTGTCTGTGTGCAAGCAGCAGTTGGGTCTCCTGGGGGTCGTTCTGCCAAGGAATTCCATGGAATTCCAAGCCTTTGGCTGCAGGGTTTGTGTGAGTGAGGCACTCACTGCTGGCCTGACCTGCTGAAACAGAAACTTCCCTCCTCGCTGCAGAGAGCACAGGGGCACTGGGGTACCCGAGAAGTTAAATGGGGAATCTTATTTCAGTCCACAAGTAAAGATGCAGGAAGTGGAAGAGCTGAGAGGAGAGTGGGGGAGTTTTGTGCTCTGTGCCCATTCTCCAGAGCAGTGTATGAACTTGTGCCAGTTTTCACCCCAAATGGAAGCTGCTCATTTCCTTCAGATGTGAAAGTTACTTGTTTGGGGGATTTTCTGTAATGAAAGAACTCTCCAAGGGTTCCCACGAGCCAGGGCTAATGTTTGAATTTTTATTTAATTTTTTCTTTTTTTTTTTACTTGAAAGGCTCCATAGCACATTTATTTACATATACATTAAATTCAGAATGCTGAATGCTATCTCAAATACTTTTGTCTTTCAAGAAATTCTCACGTTCACATCCTGCTTTAACTCAGTTTAAGTTTGCAAATGCTGATGAGCTCAGGCACAAAATAAAATGGACTGAGGCACTGTGAGCCTTAATTTCTCTGAGCAGGGCAGAGCACTGTGAGCCAGGAGCCCAGGAACAGAAGATTCTCAGTAACAGATTGATTCTTTCTTGAAAACTGGGATTTTTATGGAAGCACTTGGAACAACTGCTTCCAGCATCCGCTGACCACAGAGCGCGGGCAGAGAGGAAGGGGAGGAGTGGGGCACTGCTTCTCCACCCTCCACATTTAACACCATTCTGAAGCCAGGCATGTCCTGAAAAAAAGAGATTTCATCCTGTAGCAGGCTAGTTTGGAAAGGTTCCTCTCAGAGGCTCGTTCCTCCACGTTTGTGTGCCCACAGTTACGAGCACATGGCACTGTCCAAAGGCTGCCTGGCACACATGGAGAAAATCCTCCTCAAATATTAACCAGTTTAAAATGTATTTAATACAGCAAAGACCAGTAAAGTTTGAAAATGGATGTATAAATATTTATGAAATTACAACACAAATAAATATTACAAAAGCTCATCTGATTAAGACAAGAGCTATGACAATTCTTGTGAATTTTTAATATTAAAATAAGCATTACATTAATGAGTCTTCATTATATCATTAAACATTTTACTTTGTTTTCTGTAGAGAATTTTATTTTTACTTGACATACTTTTTTAAGTATCTAATGGGCTCTTATGACATTTGTAAATGAGCCAAAACATAAGGAATATAAGAGTTAATTCTTCATATTCATCACTAATTCAGACTAATTTATCATAAGGGAAATAATAGGGAAGTAGTCTTTCTCTTTTTCTTTTTTTTTTTTTTTTTGAATTTACATATAAATAGGTCTAAATCACAAAATTAGGATACAGATTTTAAATACTCCAGAGTCCAAACTGACTGATGCAGGGTTTCGCTATCATTTATTATAGCATAGCAAGGACCTGGAGTTTTTTCTTTTAAAAAAACAAACAAAAAAACAAACAAACAAAACCAATAAAACAGAAAAATTCAAACATTTCAGCGATGCTGGAAATTGGAGATTGCCCTGAGGTACTCCAGTGGCCTCCCTTCTGTCAGGGAAGGGACCCAGCAGCTCTGGGACACCCTGGGAGCTTGCCATTCCTTGGTTCCTGGCTGCCAAACTGGCTTTTGGGATGGGTCAGGAATGTCCATCGGGGCAGGAGCAGTGGGTGTGAAGTGTAAAGGAAGGGTTTGCCCTGCAGAGCAGCTGCCCTCAGACTCTCCCTGACGTTCCCTTTGTGCTTTTCCTCGCTGGGCACTGGGGATTTGGTTTTTGTCAGAGTCTGGTTGGTTTTTGGCTGTGTGGGTGTGTTGGTTTGCAGATGTACCGGAGAGCTGATGTTCAGCTCTCCCCCAGTGAGGTGTGCAGTAACGGGATGGGCTCAGGAGCAGTTGTGGTCAAGTACTTCTATAATCCAGCACAAATGGAGTTCAGCATCCTCTGGGCTTCCCTGGCCCTGCTGAAAGGAAGGAGAAGCTCCTGATCCTGCCTTGCGCAGTGCTAGGGGCTGCTCACTCCTCAGCAAACTAGATCAGGTGGGTGCTGGACAGACAGCGTGACCCTTCCCTGGTTAAAACTGATCTTCTGCCTTCTCGTGTCCATGTGGGTCAGGGAAGAAGGGAACCTCTCACAGGCAGCACTTGCCATGGCACAAACAGTGCATCTCCAGTGTCCTTCCGCAGCTCTGTCCCACGCTGTCCCTAGCTGGGAACGCTTCTGCCCAGCAGCAGCTTCCCCCAGTCATGCTGACCCCCAGGAAACCTGCCTGAGGCCTTCTGGCCCTCACAGTCACAGAAAGAGGCGGCTCAGGGGAGCAGCATTTTCAATCCTTCTCCATTTCAATAGGTGCAGCTCATACTGCAGGTGGAGTTGCCATGCATAACATTAAACCAAATTCTTGTTAAGAAGATGCCGGGCAGCCCAGTGCAGGCGGTGTCACCTTCTTAAAAGCATAATCTGCTCCAACACAGTGGCTTTAACTGTTTTGTTTGGGGTATTACCCCATTTTTGTCATTTCCCCAGGCCACATCCTCTGCGTGGGAGTTCACAGCACAGTGCTCCCGTTCCGTGGCTCCGCCAGGGCAGCCTGCAGTCATTTACTGCATTAAGCAATATCTTTGAGGAGCCAGGCTTGCCCCAGTGCACAGCACGGTGTGAGTGCCCTGCACTGCCCCTGCAGTGGTGCTGCTAGAGGGGATCTCGTTCCTCCAGTGGACGAAGGGCAGCAGCTCTGTGAATTTGTCTCCAGCCTAATGCTGCGTTCAGGCTTCTCCTGCCATTAGATTTATGCACCCAAGTAAGCAAAGCAAATACTGATGCTCTCTGTGCGTGGAATAACAAACCCATTTCTTCACAAACATTTGAATTTCTGTCAAACATTTTAGCACGTTTACTTTCTGCTTTGCCCTCCCTCTTTGTGCATTTTTTAAGCAAATTAACTCAGAAGAAAAAAGTAGTTTACAGATCAAAAGGAAATGTTGAATTATACACTTCCTTATTCTCTCTCTCCCAAGACTGGTAAATGCCTCTTCTCAAATAGAAACTTGAATGCTGCCACATTTTTCACACTTCTCCACTGATGCAGTTCCAATGTGATTATCTTACACTGCTCGTGCAGGAATGAGTTTTACAGGGGAGGCAAGGACCAGAATTCTCCCTACTGCACGGAAGAGATGAGTTTCTTTAGGAAGCTGGCTGACCAGTCTAACCTCAAGATTCACATTGCTTACAGCCTCCTCTACCTTTTCTTTACTCTTCCTACCTTGTGGAAACATCAGAGACCTCTGCTGGATATTGATTTTTGTGATGTGTCGAGTCTGGCTGGAGCTGAACACTGGAACAAAGGCTAAAGTTGTGTCAAAGGCAGAGCCATCCCCCCAGCCCTTGCTTTGCTCCCAGATCAATTTCTCTAGGGTTTCCAATAAACCAAACCAAACAAAAACTCTATCAGGCTTTGGAGGTACAGAGTTATTAGGGACTCCAGATTTCTCCCTCAGTTATGTTCCTTATTAAAAATCTTTCTGTATGGCATCATGGGGCGTGATAAAGGCCTGGCAAGCAGGAGCTCTGCTGTGCTTTTCTCTTCTTTCTCAAGCTTGTCCCAACCTGACCTCACCCTCTGCCTGGCCCAGCTCCTCAGAAACCTTTGGGGCCCCGGGTGGGTGATGTATTGAGATTGGCGAGATCCTAAAACCCAGCCCAAACATCCAGCAGCACTGGGCTGTGAGCTGGGGGAGGGAAGAGGGGTGAGGGAGGTGGAGACTCGTATTTGCTTTCCTTCTATGTCGTTATTTTTTAATTTCCGAATCTTCCCGTGGAACGAGAAGTGATTCACCTTGGTGTGAACGATATTAGGGGACACCAGGTGGTTTCTAGCATTCAGATCACCTCATTTCTCACCTTCTTCTGGCATCGCTCTTTCCCAGACTTTGAGGAGGACGTTTGGCTTTTCAGGACAACGACTTTACTCCCTGGAGAACGAGGCTGGTACAAGGCACGCTGTTGTTTATGAAGCTTTTTAAGAGCCTCCTAAGAAAGGACAATATGTTATTTTGGCTCAGCATGGTGGAACAAGGTTTCCTAATTTGTTATTGCTCCAAAACATAACCATGACCCTAAAGAAGCTATTAAATTTTTTTGGATAATTTACATGACAAACAATATCAGTGCCTGAACTCCAGAAGCTCCTATAAAAATTAGAAAAAGTTATGTTAAATATTTTATTTGGCAATAAATCAGAGGTCAGAAGAAGGCGAGGCAAAGAGTGAATACATTCACAGATTCTGTTACGCTGCCCTTAATGTAACTTCTGAAGCTTATTTGAAATAATTGGGTCTGCTGGAAACCTTCCAAAATATTTCAAGGGGCCAACAGAAGAATTGGCTATGCTGTATCTAAACTTTAGTTACAGAGTCTTAATTCTTAGATGTCTAAGTCTTCTAAAAAAAAAAAAAAGAAAAAGAAAAGAAAGGAAAAGATTTTCTTAGAACTCTTCACTTGGTCTTATTAAAATAGCACTTCTCTGTAGAGACGAGTTAATCATGATTGCCAGACTAAAGATTCTGTTAAACATAAAAGCTGTCACAGCCCTTGTAGTGAACTGCAGCTTAGAGAGAAAAAAGACTGAGATGATGCTGTTAGAGGAAAGGTTGTTCAAATTGTACAGACACCCATCATAATTTGTGCTAATGATAAACAAATATGCAGCGGAATGAGACAAGGATCAGCAAAAGGCAGAAGAGCTCCTAACGTGCCGTGCTCCGAGTCCAAATGTGCCCGAGCAGGGAGCCTGTGCCTTATCTAGAGCAGTGCCAGAGATGTTAAAAGGTAGAAAAAAGAGATTTGTTGCAGTTGGCTGAGCTGGTATCACGATTAGTCTGCCTTATCTTTGAGCAGCTCTCCTCTACAGCAATGTCTTCTCCAAGATCAAATGCCACCAGAAAGCGCCGCTCGCGCGCGGGGTGAGATCAGGGCGGCGATTGTCCCGTCCCGCAGAGCACAGCAGCGACTCGGCACCTCATTTACTCACACCCGTAGCCACGCGTCAAGCGGCTGGCGACCCCCCTGAGGCAGCAGGGAGCCGCAGGCTCCGTGGGTTTGTTCTGCTCACCCCTCTGAAGTCAGGCAGCCTCACCGGGAGCGCCTGGAGCGGGAGATCGCCCCAGCCCCGGCGGACGCTGCTCCAGCAGCTCCCTTTTAATGGGCAGGTTCTACATCGTTACTTCACTCCGGCTTCTTGATAGCTCCAAGAATTCTTCGTAACCTTGACACTTCTTCAGAAACCTCCTTGTCTAAGCCAAGGATCCTGGAGAGACATTAGGGTGAGAAAAGGCTTTGACTGACTGGTCTGGCTCTCTCAAATATTATGGAAAGTGTTATCATGAAGAGGCATCGCCCTGAGCCAAGTGGAGCTACATTTTATGTTGTACAGAAGGGAAGATACATCAGAATACATCTGAGGGCCGATCAGTGAGAACAGTCATTTTACGGGGTTAGTATTTCTAGTTAATTTTATATTCAGGTTTGAGAAGTGCTGCACTTCTTGCAAAAGGAATTGTATAAGAGCAGTTTTTAAAACTACAAAAGAAAGGTGGAAAAGGCAAATTGCACTAATCCAAGTCTGAAGAGCCCTTCTTGTGATCTTTAGGGATTGAGTCCCAAAGAGAAGATCAGCCTGTGACTGAGTTCTGAAATGGGGTTTTGTCAAGTGTCTGCTCAGAGCTGCAGAACGAATCCCTCTGGAAAGGCCCGAGAATGTGCCAGGCAGAGGGACCTGCCCCACACAGGCTGGAGCTTCTGGAGAGCTCCCAGTGCTCTCCGTGCTTCTGCAGCAAGAGCAGGGCAGCAAATTGAGATAAAGGAGGGCCCAGACAGCCCCTCCGAGGAGGGCGCTGAGCCTGCAGCAGCCGGCACGGGGGGCTCTGCTCCGAGCTGCCGCAGCAGAAGGTCCCTCAGAAGCCGGGCTGGCAGAAATCAGGTGGCACACAGCCTGTGTGAAGGCATGAGGAGCAAGGAGACAAATCTGTGGGAAAGGCCACTCACCATAACCTAGTAAACAACACGTGAGCAAATCAGTGTGGAGAGGAAGGTGCTTCGTTCTGCTGCAGCGTGTGCGCTTCCCAAGGAGCTGCCCCACCATCGCTCACACCCCTGCAGGGTTTGTGGCACCACGGGTGTCTCCTTTGCTCTGCCCCGACAAAACTGTGCTGTAAGTGTGTGTGACCCACACTTCCACTGCTGCTGTCACGCTGGGTTTGCACAGCAGCATTGTTGTACAAACCCCTCTGCCTCGAAGGCTGGCACGGGGCAGGACTTTGGGAGAGGTAGGGAGTGTTTAACCTAGAGGAGGAGGATTGCTGTAAGAGCTTGACTTAATGTGAATATCAGGGTTTGAGCCTGTTTGGTGGGTGGAAGAGGAGAATTTCTCTCATCCCAAGGCACAACTGTGCTGCAGTTCGCCACTGCTGGTTATGAAAGCAGGAATGAAATAATCAAAAGCAGGTTGCTGTAGCTAAGAAGAGAGTTTTCATGTTTGTACTGTTTCTCAAGATCTGCTGTATTTCCTTTCCACTACGTGGCCATCAGAGGTGTTCAGACCCACTGTGATAATTACCACTTCTCTGATTGCCCTCGCTAAATGTTGCGGGTTTATAATTACCATTTTAATTTATGATTTACTTTATAACTTTACTATAATTTTAACAAGGGAAGATGGAGAGGTGTGGCAAAGTCTAAACGTGTGTGTGCATGTGCTTGCTCGTGTATGTGTGTGGAGAGAGATTTTATTCAATTTTGCTGTCATATCCCTAATGTGACACTTCAGAGCAGAACCTGCTGGGTGCCTTCAGCTCCCACAACTTGATTTTTCAGAGGTGGTGACTCCCTGCGGGTCTGAGTGACTCCAGAGGAATTGTGGCTGCTCAGCACCTTTGTAAGGGCTGTCCCCTGCTGTCACTGCTGAAGGTGCTCAGCACCTTGCCTCGTCAGGCTTCCCCCAGCACATTTCCAGTCAGGCCTCGTGGCTAAGGAACTCCAAAGCTGCCACAGCCTTTTCACTGTTCGTCCCAGTCCCACACCACCCAGTGAAATGCAGCTTTTCCTGAACATCTCGCAAGGGTGTTGAATCCTACAGTTATGATGAGAAGTTCAGGAATATCCCCTATCTCCTTTTCTTGTGCCACCATTCAGACACTGTAGGGTAATTCTCTTCTTTACTGTATTTCTCAAAGCCCTTCCATTCCTCGGTGCCGAGTGCTCTTTATAGTATGATGTCAGTGATCTCCTTACACCACATATCTGCTCCTCGTCCTGCCTCTCAAATACTTCTTATAACACCACATCTCCCTTCCCTGTAATCTCCTCGAGATGCTTATAATGCTTCCTTCCCTTGTCACACCTTTCAGAGGCTCCATACATTATAACCTGAACATTTCTGTGCTCACCTAGCCAGAAAGATTGCCAACGCTCTGACAAAAATGATCTAAAGAAAGAAGACGCGGTGAAAAAGTAAAGGTTACATCTTCCTGCACTCAGGAAGGATCAGTGTGGCTTTTCAGGTCTGCCAGCCAAGCAGAGACTGCAGCTACAGCATCATTTGTAGTTCCAATTTGCCTGGCAAATATCATGAAATTTCACAGTTCTGGCCATTGTTACAAGAAACCTGCACTGGCAGCATATAAGAAAAGCTAGACACTGATATAATTCACTGAAAGGATTTTCCTGTCTATCAGACAGAGAATTAAATTACCACCAGGTAGGAAGTTGTGTATCTCCATTCAAACTATGGAAATAGTTCTCCACAGCTTAATTTGGCAAAACATGCTCAGAAAGACAAATTCCTCTGCAATCCCCCTGAAATCAGGGGGACCGTGCTGAGTTAAAACCAACCTCCACTTTGAATTAAGCACTTCTGCAAATTATCTGAGTAATCCTCTTCCTCGAAGAGCAATTCGAGGCTTGTTTGCCATCACTGAGATAGGAACTGGATCTCCCTCCACCTCCCAGAGCTTCCTCCCAGTGTTTTGCTGTGTTTTTGGACATGTTGCCATCACACGTGGTTAAAGCAGAGTGAGTTGAAGTGGGAGGCTCCAGTGCAGCAGCTGGCAGGGAGGAATGACAGCTTCAGTCCTGGCTCTCCCTCGTATCTCCAGTTTTACTTTTTTTCTTGTCCAGTGGTGATTGTGTTTTGCTCTTCCCTCATCCATCATCCATCAGTGGGTAGGAGTGTGCTCCCTATCCACTCTGCTTCTTCCATCAGCATGTTTTGCTGCATCTGCTTCGAAGTGATAATACAGGAGTTGTCTAATCAGAGCCTGATTATCCTTCTGCATGGAGGTAGGACCATTTGGATGGGCTCTAATCTCATTAACACTGCTTTCCTTGTTTCCATCCCACTGATGACATCTGCAGTTCCATCAGTGTGATTAACACCCTGGCCTGGCTTTTGGCAGGTTTAGTCCTGATTTATGCCTGTCTGGGATGAGAACCAGGTTATCTGACTTTCCCCAGCTTAGGAATTTGATCCCTCCAGATAGGTTTTGAGGGGGTTTGCTTCTGTTTTGAGTATGATCCAGCTGTTGTTTTCTCCATTCCGTCTTATTATCTGGCCAATGAAAATGGTGGTTTTCACGGAAATGGATAATTTAATTACTGTCACGCCAGTGTAAGATTGCTTGTTGCAGAGCTTCCCTTTAAAGCCTGAAGTTATAAATCAGTTAAGAAAGTGGTGTCACAGTGGTGGATATGCTTGGGTTTTGTAAATATTTTATCTGTGCCTGTATATTGAGCCATGCTAGGAAGTGCTTGGAAAGTACAGATTTTCTGAGTGACAGATAATCTACTGTGGTGAATGTGCTGCCATTTAGTTCCTCAGCAGACTTGTTACCAGGACTTTGCAAATTCCTTTCCTGGAGAATTCGACATTCACTGTTATTAAGTCAAAAAAGCAGCACTTGCTCCAGATCGCAGAGCTGACATCACACTTATATTCCTCTGCTGAATCTTTATTCTTGGTTATCCTGGACCTCCTGCTTCAGGTAGACCTCCTTCTCTTCTTAATTTCAATTTTAATTTCACTGTGTTTTTGTGGAAATTGGGCTCTGCAGTGGTATCTTACCCCAGCATGCACCATGGATCAAGTCTTTGCAGTAAAAGAATATGTTTGAAATGAACAGTAATTTTCAGTGAATGTCAATCTTACTGTGAACTACGGGAAGAATAGCTTGCTTCATTTTTTTCCAGGAAGTTATTATCTGAAAATGGAAAGTTAATTTGTTTCTGGAGCTCACCTAGGATTCTTTTGTCATAGTGCATCCAGACTGTAAGGTTGGTAGGCAGAGACGTCCAGAAGAAGCAGAGGTTGTTTGCACCATTCTGTGTCCATAGCAGAAAATCAGGCTGTGAATGTCACTGCTTGGGCAGGAGAGTCCTGAAAAGAAGTCTAACAGTCCAGAAGTGTGTGGAGAACAGCTCTTAAAGTCCCTTTTTAAGTATTAGAAAGGTTAGAAGAATTGCTTTTGTGATTTCTGAGCACTGCCACGTGACAGAGGAATTCAGCTTCTGCCCTGCCGACCAAGAATCATCTCCTGCTGCTCCTTAGAAAAGTCACTGCCTTGGATCTGAAAAGCACTTTGTATCTGAAAAGAAAGATTGGGTAAAGGTAATAAAATATTCACTTCCAATCTACTGAGCTGGTGAAAACTGATCTGGTCTCTGGTTATCAGCTGACAAACATAATTGCAGCTTATAAATCAAGTGTGGCCACTTGAGAATTTGGCAGCTCCTCCGGTTTAAGATGTTTGCTAAAGTTGCTAACATTATGGTAATACAAGAAAAGTTACATAAAAGTCATTGATTTTGCTCTTAACTAAAAATAACAGCCATCTATAATTGGTTTTCCTTTTCTTCTCCTTGGGAAGAAACGGCATTTAAATGTGGAAGTGGAGCTGGAACGTGGAGCTGGAACGTGGAGCTGGTTGCCCCTTGTTCTGTCTGTAGCTGAAGCTGGGAGAGAAGGGAACACGTGGCTTGCACCTCGCCATGGACAGCAGCAGGGGACAGTGACAAAGTGGAATACCCAGGGGTCAGTTTTGGGAAGGGAATTTTTGGCAGAGGAAGGAAGAGGGGAGCAGTTACTGTAATTTGTATTATGTTAGAAACAAGAGCTGAGGCAGGGGCCTTGCTGACCTGGCATTTGGCACTCCACATAAAGGAAGGGCAATCTTGCACCAGAACATTTATAATCTGAATAGGAATTGAATAGAGAAAATTACCTACTCTGCTCTCTGATTTCTCAGACAGGTAAACAGAAGAAAATTGAATTTAAGTGACTCATCCCGAGTTACATGGGGATTCTGTAGCACAGCTGGGAATAAACCCAGATAATCTTTCCTGCAAAGAGTTGGCAGCATTACCCACCTCATTTTATAGTCAGGTCATTGAACCCAGCCCAGTGCCTCTGCTGGCATTCAGAAATCTGTCTTGAATGCATCCCAGATCTGTCTCTCTTTCCCTCCCGATCCAGAAACACTTCCAGAAATCTCTCACAGCTTCTCTCAAATGCAAGCAATTCCTCTTTCTCTGCTCTTTGCAGGAATTACACAAGCCCAGTAGATTTTCTGCTCTGGCAGTGTTTTGAACTGCTTGCTTTTCTCCTCTGAGGATGAGAGAAGCCCTTCAGCATTCCTAGGGAGAAATCAATTACTGGAGGGAATAATGTTTCTCGTCCACTGTCTCCCACCAGTTCTTCTGGAGGGTTCTGTCACCTAACAGCTGCATAAATGGCTGGGGAAATGCGTGGAGTTTGCAGCAAGCTTCAAAATGCAGGTCAAGAACAGCTGTTGGTAAAGAAAAGAGGTCACAGCCCGAAGGGCACGAGGGGCATGGATGCTTTCCCCTCACCTGTTAGCTCTTGGTCTCTGCTGGGATTTTAGCAGCACCACAGGCAGTGTGGAAACTGCTGCTCAGATCCGTGCTGTACTCCCATAGCCGTGCCTGTCACATGGAAAACACTTCCTTTGTTAATGTACATGGCTGGTAACTCTCAGGTAACTACAGCAAGAACACAAGGAAAACAACCCCCCTCACACTTTCTATTAGAATGATTGATGCAGCTTGGAGAAGTTAAATCAGGGAAGGAGCAGCAGAGGCTGAGCAGCCCCTGAAAAGCTTCCAACGAGTTCCTGACAAATGCATTTGATTGCGACCACGGTGCGACCTTTTGGCTACGAAAGAAAGGTCTTGAGACCCTGCCCAGCTTTCCCCAGCTGGGATCTGAAATCCTTGCTGGTTTCTGTTATTCCTGGCGCTGTCACAAAGCAGAGATTCCAGAAGCCAGTCCCCCGGGGAGTCCAGGACCCCCTTTGCTCGTGCAGTGTTTCACGGGACCTGCTGTGGTTCCCTCTGGAAACGTGGGGTCTGTGTGATGAGCTCCTCGGACGCGGTCAGACATCCTGGCCTGCGTCTGTGAGGAACTTAACGGTACAACTAAGAAATAAATAACCAGCACTCACGTGAGGAGTAAATGGACAGTGTGGCACTTTGCAGGGTGAATTTATGTGTCCCTCTGTACAAATAGGGTATAAATGCAGTCAATTACTGACATACTGGGAATCTGCAAAATAGTGTCTTGAATATGCACAATTTGTCAACTCCTGGAAATTGGCTTCAGTCTCCTGCACGCTGGAGCTCCAGTACGTTTGAGTAATTTTGGTCAATGCAGCTAATCAAGTTTACTTCAGCCCAGGATCTAATCCGCAATAAAGACTGGATTTAGACTAAAGGCTTCCTCAAAGCAAAGTTCTTGTAGAGAGTTTGAGGTGATCAAAATTTTCCCTTGCCTGCTTTTTGGTTCCTTAATCCCCAATTAATTTTTAGATCTAAACACACATGCGACTTTTTGAAAGGACTTTCAAAGGATGCTCTGAGTCACTCCAATCAGTTCTGAAGCACAAAATACCCCTCGGTTGACATTCTGAGATCATGAGCTGTGGTTATGTGTATTTCACTGTTCACATGGTAACAGAATCAAAAGAAAATCATAATGAAATACAATGGTTGGATTCAGAAATAGGTTACAAAAACATTCTTTTGAGCAGACCTAACAATGGAGAAGAGATGAATTTACACTGGGCCAAATTTGTCATTGCTGCAGTGCCAATTAACTCTCTGAATTTGCGCCTTGGAATAACTCAATAATTAGGTAAAATTCTTTCAGTGAGACTTGTGCCACCCCCACCCTCCTTCCAATGCTAACCTGAAAATTATTTGGCTGAGAAAAACGAGGAGTTGGTATTTTCATTAACTCCTTGTATGCCTCCAATTTTAAAATCATGAAATATTTAGTGTAAATTTGCATTAGCAATTGATATTGGAGCTGGATTTATCAGAAAAGATGAGCCTCTGATGGTTTAAAACAGAAACAGCTTCTGTTAAGGATGAGAAGAAAGGGATGAAAACGACTTAATTCTGTAGCTCTAAGCTGTCCTTTGTCTTAAAAGGTAAGAAAGGAATTACCATGGAAACGTGCTCACTTCTTCTCATAGAAGAAAGAGTTTGACTTAATTACTATGAACCTGTACTATCTTATCTCAAAATAATATTCCAGGTCCTCTTCCCAAGCAGTGTATTTATATGTGTCAGAAAGAACCGAGGAAAATGCTATCAGAAGGGAAATAAGCATTTGTCTGTGTTTAAATCATAGCTCTCACTCTGTAGCAAACATTTTTATTGCTGTTGTGAAATTCACACCTCTCAGGAGGAAACCTTCTTCTGGAATCTGCTGGTTTCTCCCAGCTCCTGTACGTGTATGCAAGCAACTGTAGCAAATCTCTTTTAACTGGCAACAATAAAGAACAGTAATTGCACACTTTAATTTAAGATTACAAGAATGTTCCTTCCTCTTCTGGAGGGAAACCTCTTCTGTGGGCCGCTTTCCAGAGCTAGATGCCTCATTGTGAGCGGAGAGAAGCGCGGCGCTGTGCGGATGTTCGGGGAGCGCGGCGGTCGGGACGCGGGGCACAGCAGAGCTCTGAGCGCTGTCCCCGCTCACCCCTCCTCCTGTGCACTCTGCTCAGGTGCTTGGAAATATCAGGAATTGATACCGGCGGGTCTGGAGTCCGGCTCGGAGCAGGGTTTGCTGCCAGAGCTGTGCCATGCCCAGAATCACCCTGGCCTGAGAGGCACCGCTCCCGCTGCTCCCTGTCCTCGCCTTCCTTCAGCCTGACCCTCGCTCTGCGCTGGGATTGGATCCTGCGGCCGGGAGAAGGTGTCGATTCCTTCTGAGACAGCTTAGCCAGCGAGGCAGGGCTGTGCTGCTCACACCACAGCTCATCCCAAAGCCTGGCAGCCCCGAAAGCACGATCGGAGCACCCAGTGGAACTCTGACACTCAAACCCACGCTCGGTGCGTTGAACACCGCACACCTCACACCGCACACCTCACACCACACACCTCACACCTCACACCTCACCTCACACCTCACACCTCACCTCACACCTCACACCTCACACCGCACACCGCACACCTCACACCTCACACCTCACACCGCACACCTCACACCTCACACCTCACACCTCACACCTGCAGCAGGAGCTTCCCCTGTGTCTCACAGGGCTGCTCAGGCTTTTGGTGATGGAGCATCAAAATGTGTTTTCAAGGAGCTGGCCCCGGGGAGAGGGGAGCCTGCATGAGTGAGGGATGTAGGAACAGGGTGTATCATTATTTATCTCTGAAATAATCCTTGTTTTTCACATCACATCTGTGAGGCTTCCAGTCTTCTTCTGCAGACAGACTGCCAAGAATTATATCTGTGGGTGTTTGCAGCTCCCTAGAAAAAAGGCAAACAGAGAACTTTCAGTCTAAAGTAATTTAATTTAGTGGAAGAAAAGCATTAAAAACCAACAAAAACAAAGTTTCCATGAAAGGCCACAGGAAATGCCTTTCCTGAAGTTCTCTACAGTAATTGTAGATTACTTGTGGATTACTCTACAGTAGATTACTCAGTTAATCGTAAATTACTCTACAACTGTAGATTGGTTGATATCTTTGCACCTCTGGAAATGCGTGGGATTTAATTGTTTCAAGTCAATTGTTTTCAGAACAATATAAATTTGTGGCAATCGTGGATGTGCTCAGCTGCTCTAGGATAAGTTAAGTCCTGTTTCCATCTACTTTTTTGGTGCCTTTGCATTATAGCAGCCATCTAGAAGTTTCTCAGGATAAGTTGGAATCTACCAACATGCTCAGCATAAGACAATTTAAAGTGTCATTATCTTCTGCCTTAGCCTGGCCATGATTTTGCCCCGTGTTTCTCGGGGTGCAGAGACAGGAAGACACAGAGCAGAGAATCCGGGGAACTTGAGGTGTGTACAATAAAACCATTGTAGTGTGGGTTCGAATGCAGCACATTGAACTGTGAATGTGCCACACAGGGAACGTGCTCCCCTGTGTCATTATCCCCACGCCCCAGGAAAGCTGATACAGCCTCTGTTACATCTGGGCATCAAAGCTTTGGAAGCTTCGACTTTCAACGTTTTAATTCAGCTGGTTTTAATAATGCTCATAACATGCAAAGATCAGCTCCAACTTTGCTGAGGAAAAACTGTATTTTCTGGTATCTGCTAAGCTGTGTGTCACGAGTTTCTGTAATAACCACCAGGGATTAGGTTAATAGCATTACAGCTGGAAGTGTTACTTGTGCCTTTGTGAGAGACCTGTTTACAATTTACAAGGTTGGAGTGATTAGTAGTGCAGATGCTGGCTCTGCTGGTTACAAAAGCTTCTGTTGGCTGGAAAGCAGAGTGGATTCATTTTTATGGAAGGAAAATACAGTATTTTACAGTAAAAAGTGTTGTTGGGTGTGGAGAATCTTGGAATCGTTAGGGAGCTATTCACAGATAGAACAGATCCTTAAATTAGATTAAAATAGCCATTGGTGACACGCTGCTAGGATTTCCCCCCACTACCTGGGATAGCAGATTCCAGAAATCATGGAATGAACTGGTTCTGAAAGCTGAGTGGCAAGTCCCGGTAATCCCCACGGTGAGGGTGGGTCAGGGCCTCCAGGAGCTCTCTTGCACGGCAGAATTTCCTCATTCTGAAGCACGGCTGAGAGCCTGGCAGGCACTGCAGTCTGGGGAGGTTTTTTGGGAGAGAAGCTGTGGCCATCCTTCCCTCAGCCAGTCCACACAGAAGGAACGTTGTGACGCCTTACAAATGGTGTAGAACTTGCACAGGCAATCCTCGATTTCCATTGAGCTACACCTGAACAGGCAGACACCTCTTGTTCTGCTCTGGACATCTTCACGTCTGCACTGGGCTCCCAGCTCCGTGGGGTCTTTCATCCAACAACTTGATCAGACACTTCTTTCATGAAAAATGCTGCTTTAGACACTACCACGCTGTCAACTGAACTATTACTAGCTATTTGTTACTGCTGAAAATTCAGGTTTTCTGATCTAAAACTTAGAATCAAATTAAATTGGAGGTTGGAGGCAGGTGATCCTTAGGATTCCTTCCAACCCAAGCCATTCTGTGCTTCTATGATTCTAAATAGGATTGTTGCATAGTAGACAACCTGATGATACAAAGGAGTAAATTCTGAAGTTTTTATACTGTTCTCCCTCCTTTGAACTGCTGGCACTGGTGTCCATGGCATTGCTAGCTGTGTCTAACACCACCAGGGGCCAGCTGATGCCGTCCTTCCCTTCGTGGGCTTTGTCAGCTCTCTCGTTTTTGGTGCTGTGGTTCTCTCAGTTCGGCTTCTCTGCTCCTGAGTGGTTTCCAGAGATCGACATTTTCCCTCAGTGTCTATAAAATGGAAAACTACTGATTCATAGTGACTGTTCTTCAAAGCACGGGAAGGAGTGATTAGACTCTGACCACAATGGTGAAAAGCCTTATGTCTCATTTAGTTCCCTTTCTGCTGCATTTTTCTTAAAGATATCTTACCAGCTACAGCTTTCTATAGATAAACAGGCACCGTGCTGGAGAATTTCACACTCGGAGTGAAGCCTACAAAATTTGCATTTGTCAAATTTTACAATGAGGTGGAAAAATGTCACTCTTTACCAGGAACAAACTTTGAGCCATAATTGCTTGTAAGCTAAGCAGATATCAAATTCGTTTGGCCACGAGTTAAATTACACTTTGGTTTTGCAGAGTGCAGCCCCCCAAAAATGTTTCCTAGCATTTGTTGGGGGTTTAATACCATCTGAAAATGTTGATGGTACATGATGTGACTAATAGGATAGCAAGGCTCCTGAATCATCCTCACACAGCCTGTCTCTTCCCAGACTTCTGTACCTACCCAGCATTTCAATGTCAGCCTAAAACGTTTCCCAGGCACAAGGGCAGTTGTGCAAATGGTGCTCCCTTCAACCATCCTGCCCTGCACACTGAACGTCTGCGAAATAAATTGGGTCCTTCTGAAGAAGCTGAATCTAAAGAGTGTCCTAAATTTATCCCCCAAGGTAGTAAAAGACTGCATTAGTTGGAAATTCAGTCCAGCTCTCCAGGAGGCTTCCTGTCACTGCTGCTGGGAAGCTCCCATGCCAAATGGCAGCCGTGATTAAAAGCATGACAGGCAGTGACCCTGAGTTTGCTCTTGTAGCACAGGACTTTAAAAATGCTTCAGTGAACCTCAGAGGAAAATCAGATCACAGGAGAGACTCCTGCAAATTTGCCTAGAGGAACGAAGTTGTTTGGTTTTGTTTGGTTTTTAATTCTCTGCAGAATGTTATTTCTTCATGGAAACAAGAGATAAAGACGGCGTTGTCCCAGGGAAGGGTGGCAGGGGCACAGGAGAGGGTGGTGGGGGGATGGAGAGGAATTCCAAGGGCTTTTTGTTTGCTCGGGTGTGTTGCTCGGGCTGTGGTGCTGATGCTTCTCGTGCCATATGGTGGAACAGCTGATGGTTAAATGCTGATGCTGAAACACGATGCTGACACAGCAGATGCTGAAACGTGATTGTGGCAAAGATGATAGCAAAACACTGAAGGTGAAACACCAGTGCAGAAAATGATGCTGATAAGATAGAAACTTTTGATGTTTGTCTGCTAGAAATTGTATTTCTGGAGCTGGCAGTAACTGCAGTACCCCAGGCAGGGTTTGGAAGGCCGGACTGGAGACACGTGGGAAAGCAGAAGAGTTCTCAGCTGTGTGTTAGTGGGAGATAGTGAGGCGAATGTCTTGCTCTTTGCTCTGCAGGGAGGGACACAAACCCTTTAGGAAGAAGCAAATCCATCGTGAAACACAGTTTGCAGCTCTCCCAGTCCCCCCAGCAGACGCTGGGATCAGCTCCACGCTGCTCTCACAGGCACGGGAGGGGCTGGCTGCAAACCAGCAGGTTTCCAGCTGGTCACAGCGGAATAATGAGGTCATCCAGCACACACAGTCTGTTTGCTTGCTTGTCTCCCTTAGCATTTATGTATTTTTTATGGTTCTAAACACCGAGAACAAGAGTTTTAAACATTTAGTTGCAACAAAATGTGGTCCGGTGCTTTTTTTTTAGCAGGAAAAGGCATTCTGGGGTGTGCTTGCCTAAGTTTCTGAAGGATGGCTTTGACCTTATTAGCAGATATGCACTGTGATCTTGTGAGGCACAGAAATGGCATTTTGTTTATTAAGTACCCGAGTTGCTCTAGAAAACGGAGGTAATTTAAAACACTGGAAGAGGGCCAAATAACTTAAGTGGCAATATAAAAGTTACAAGAAGATGTATTTTCAGAATTAAATATTCTCCAGTGCGATGGTCTGTGCCCTCAGAAAATCCAGGGTGAATTGATGCCAGGATGCTGCTCAGGAAAAGCTGCTCTTGTTTCCTGCAGACCACATCGTGTTCTGCATCCTAGATGCTTGACAGAACGTAGATTGAATTGTAGAATATAAAATTCATGCTATGAAAATGCTTTGTAATTATTTCAGGAGGCATTTACTCGTGAAAGGTCTTGCAGTGTGCATGGGGAAAGTCCGACCAGTGGCATGTGCTTATTTGGAAAGGAGGGAGGGCACGACCATCATCTCCCACCAACACTGAGGATGTTCAGCCCGTGAAATTGGATTAAAAGCCTTCAAATTGTAGGTTTCCTTTGAGAGTCCCAGTGTGTGTTTTGCTCGCTGGTTTGCAGCTCGCCGTGTCCTGTGGAAGGGCGTGGGCTGGCTGCAGGGACGGGGACTTGCTTCTGTCTGTGGAAACATCTGCTGCAGGCTGCTCAGACAAGCTGGGGGAGCACAGACGGGCCTCAGGGATGCTCCTGCAGCACAGACAGGGCACCACGGGGACGTGGTGAGGGATGTTGGTGACAATTGATGAGAAGAACGGAGAGAAGCCGTGGCTCAGACATGGTTGAGAGGGCGGGAATCGTTTGCTCAGCACTGATCCTTGGTGTGGGTTTAAAGACCTGAAAGCATCGGGCTGCGTGTGAGGAAGCAGCTGATGAGATCTGTGGGGGACCCTGTGCAGCCCTGGTGCCTCAGACACCCGTGGCTTCCCAAAAGCACAGCCTGCCAGTGCAGGGGTGCAGTTGTCACTTCCCAGGAGCTCTCTGTCACCTGCACAGGACTCGTTGTGCCAAGGGACGCCACTGAGCAGGCTCTGTGATGAGCACCCAGCAGGGAAAGCAGAGCGAGATCCGCTGTCAGACCCTTGGAGTCGGTTTTGTGCGGCACATCTCTGGTTAAATAGTTGCTCTAGTTCAAGGCTGGGGATTCAGAATCCTTCTGGGGTCTTTGTTTTAAGGAAGAGGACTCAGCAATTCTGCCCCAGGCTCTGCCTCACCACACTTGCTCCTGAGAGGGATGTTCCCAGGTTCTCTCACTGGAGAGGTGAGCGGCTTGGGCGTCCCTTGGCTGGCTGGGAGTAACTTCAGGGAATCAAATGCCAACTGCGAGTAGGAGTGCAGTATTTACAGGCTGCTACTCTTCCCTTCCAAAGTAATGAACTCTATCAAACAATGTCAGTGTTGGAAGTGGGTTGATAGAAGCAAGACACAGGCTTTGGCCTAAATCTCAATTCTGGAAAGGTGTGTGGGAAAGCAGAAAACAATGTACCTTTCCTCCAGTGAGAAACTTCCATTGTTGCACACTAAAACATGAGTGATTAATTAGTTAGTTTACAGTAAACTGTAGCACTTGAGTTAATTTAGGTGAGCATTCACATGCAACTCATACCTATCCTGGTTCTAGGCTTGCAATCTCTTTCCTGGACCAAACCTTGATTTGGAGTTCCCCTGGGAGGTATTGTGGTGGCTGTTTATCTCTGCTTAATCAAAGTGACAAAAACATCCAAAAATTATCATTATGGAATATTATCTAGGGTCTTCCAACACTTAAGTCCAGAAAAGGAGCTCCAGCAGCCAGTCAAGTGCTGGCAATGAGTCAGGAGACTCTAGCACAGAGCCTGGGGAAAGGAACATAATGGTTGTCCCTGGGAAAGTTCATTCCAGCGTGAAAGCTTATGGTTATCAGCTCCAGAAATGTTTTGAAGAGTAATTTGCACCCCAGTGATTTGGGAAGAGGTTCAGTGTTTGGTACCTAATAAAGATAGCTGGCATTGAAGGGATGTTATTTTAATTATAACATGGTGATGACATTTTCAGGAAGGGATCCCACAGAGTTCTGACTGCAGACGTTTCCATACTCACAGCACTTAAACAGCTGCCAAAGGGTTTTCATTAAATAGGTTATTTGGCTACAGTATATACAGGCTTATGCTGTGCTATCACTGCCTCACAGCCCTTCTTCCACTTCCTTGGCTTCCTTGCAAAGATGAGCCAAACAGATCTGGCCAGAGCCAGCGGCTCAGAATAGAAGGCAAGGAAGCACAGGGTGAGAGGCAGCAGCACTGCAGCTCTGCACAGAGAGGGCTGAGAGCCACAGCCCCGGAGATCAGCAGCCCCTGTAATCCCCTCCATGCTCAGAGCATTGCTGGACAGCTTCAGTGGCTGCCCATGCGAGCTGGCCGATCCAGCAAAGCCCTCCTGGAGCTGGAGCTGTGCTGGGGGACTGCGAACTCCAGTCCCTGTCTTTGCAGGGCAGCTCCCTGACTGCCCATTATTTTTGGAAACCCCACCGTTTGTGTTTGGCTGTGGTTTGCTGTGCTGCTGTGACTAATGGCCAGTGACCTTGCTGGCACTGGGGACAGCTGAGGGTCTCGCTCAAGGGCAGGAGCCGGGACCCCGCATCCCTGCCCGGGGTGATGCATCCGAGGGACTGGCACGTGCTGGGCTGGCATTCTGCAGTTCTGGAATTAATCCTGGACCCACACCAGTGTCAAGGGAGAATCAGGCCCAGCCACTCAGGCTTGCACAGTCACTTCTCCTGAGTTTCTTATCCTCAGCACAGGCTGGGTGAGGGAGGGATTCAGGGAGTACCTGGGGCCTGTCAGAGCCCGCAGCGATTCCCAGCTCAGCTCGGCTGCTCGCTCACAGTGCTTAGAAGCTTTGGCAAAAACATTGCCACCCCAATCAGATTGCAGGGCTCCCTTTTATATGTACCAGAGTCTCTCACCAACAAATCTTTATGCAAAAAAAAAAAAAAACAACCCACCCTGAAAATAACTCTGTGTAAATCATCGTCAATTTTTTTATTATTCATTAAAATAACATTAATCATAAACCTCTTTGGTATTCATGTGGATGTAATATGTAGTTCCAAAGGAATTATGGATTAGAGGGGACTTAAGCTCAGAACACTCAGTTCTGTATGAACATGCTGTGTTCATTATGTTAGATTTAGTGTGAACTATTTTCTTCAATATTATTAGAAGGGAGTAATGGTTGAGTTTCGCATTTATTTGAAAGTGATTAAAGCAAAATTTTCACCTTGAATAAAACAGCAGCAACATATTAACAATTTTTATCATGCCCACAAAAGAAATCTCTTCTCAAAAGATTGGAAATAATCCTCTGAAATCTACCTGCAGCTGATTATATTAACCCATGCGAAATGCACATTTCTACCTTCATGGATTTTTTTTTTTTTTAAACTTTACACTGTTGGGGTTGTTAATATCTCTGCCACTCACATGCACCTAGGGGTAATGTTAGGATCACTGCACATTCACTCTTCTGTTTCTGACTTCTGAAGGCCCTACATTAATATTCTAAGACTCATTACTGATGTAAAAACTAACTGGTTTATTGAACATTGCATGTCTGGCCTCATGTCTGCATAGTACTAATTAAAAATCATGAACTTCTTTACCAGCAGGAAGCTTTGTAAAATGCGGTGTGGATTTTTGGAGGATTTAATCCTGTTTCTGTGTGTATAAACCAGAGGGCATCTTCCAGACACTCGTGCGGGTTTCAAGGTATTATTTACAGAAATAATTCCACGATGAGTATGCTGGGTTGGATTCTGCCCAACCTCGCATCTTTCACCCCAGTACAAGACAAATTAGCTCTAGGCATGAGAGCTCCGATGACGGGAAATGAGTTCAGCCCAGGGATGGTGAGGGTATGGATCACAGCAGACCTTGTTCCGGCCCCTGAACCTGCCTTGCAGTTGGTATCATTTACTTTCCACAACGCTCACCTCACCTGAAGGACAGAAAGTCCCCCAGATGCCTGGAGGTCAGCTCGTATTTCACCACCAGCCTTTCCTGCTGGAGTGGAGATTTACATTGGGACCTCTGTGAGACAGCATTTAGGGCCATATTTTATCAGGCAGTGGATGTCTTTTCATTTGGTATTAGCCAAGTGTGTGTAATCCTAATTAAGAAATAAGTTAATCCTAATGTCAACTGGCATAAATCCTGTGAGGAGGAGTGTTTGCATTTACCAAGGGCTGCAATGTGTTTGCTCGACTTTGGTCTCCGTGTCGTCCTTGTTCTTGTGCAGTCTAATCTGAGGTCGGGAGAACCATCAAATCAGAGAATGGTTTGGGTTGGAGGTGATCTTTAAAAGTCACCCAGGCCAGCTTTCACTAGACCACGTTGCTCAGAGCTCCATCCCACCTCCTGACCTTGAACACCTTGAAGAGTTGTGAACGCTCAGCTTGTTTGCTGGAGCGTCACAAAATGTCCTGTAACTGCCTGGGCACTGCTTAGACCCCCTCACCTGTCCTTGTCATCCACGCTGCAACTTTCTGTGAGTTCTGGTAACTCTTGAGGAGTTTTTTTGTACTTTTCTGAAAGCTGAAGTGCCAGAACATCCCGCCACTACTCCTCTGATCAGATGTTTGAATTGCCTGCCACAGCTGTGGCTGTGTGGTTCAACTTAGCTTCACACCATTGCTCGGAACTGAGAAGAAATTGTGAAAAGGCAGAATTAACTCCAATTAAATTCCAAATGATCCCTTGACCCTGCCTCTGAGCCTCAGTTTGGGCTGAGAGAATCCCCTCCCAGCCTGGCTTTCTGCATGACAAGGCCCTTCCCCACGGCCAGGCCCGCTCTGTGCTGCTCCCAGTGTGACTGCAGCCCAGTGCCCCACGGAGGGCTCCTCTGAACCCCCCAACACGTGCAGCTGAGGTGCCAGTCCCGCCGTGTATCCCTGACTTCGGTTAGAAACCTGGCACCTGCCTCTTTCCACCCCCTGTCCTCCTTTGCACAGGTGCCCAGAAGAGAACTGTACATTTCCTCAGAGATTTTGGATTTGTTCTTTGAGGCATGGTTTTCTTGAGGACAAATCCAGCTTTCAAGTCGTGATCCACTCCCTGTGTTATTGGGTAAACTCACCTGCTTCAGAGACAGGGAGCCTGTGCTCTAAAGGTTGGGTTTTCCATGGCTGTTTGAGGGTACAGGTGAGAAAAGAGCTGCCCCAGGAATGGCTGGGGGCAGGATATAGAGCCAGGGCACCCTTAGGGGGAAACCTGGGGGGGGAAAGTGTGTGAAAAAATCCCTTTAAAAATCCCTTTCCCTGTCCCTTCACAGCACATTGACGTCTGGATTCTGTAAATATGCTTTTATGTAGAATAAAGATGGCTGTGTAAGGAAAGCTATAGCACTAAATACCTTCAAATAGTGCCTTCTTAAGTCTGATGGGAACTTTTATCTGCAGGAGTCACAGCTCTCCTGCTAGAAATCAACCCCTTTATCTCCTTTTGTATGAAGAGTGGTGCAGGGGGGAGAGCAGAGCTTCTGCTGGCTCGTGTGGCAGGCATCACTGTGCTTCTGAACCTCTCTGCTATTAATAATGAATTAGTCTCCACAACACAAATATAAGGCAAGGTGGTTGGCAGTGTCAGTTTTGGGTCTAAAAAAAAATGGAAGAAGTGAGAGATGAAGAGAGTTGGTCAGGAGCTGCACCAGAAATTGGAAACTGAACGAAGGTTTCTCATGGGTGTTATGCTGATCCCCTAGCCACTTTAAAAACTGCACATTTCTTTTATTACTAGCTTGCCCTGAAGAGTTTTTCTTGTTGTCCTATTTCTTTCCTCTTTCTTTTCCTCCTGTCAGTGAAGCACAGAGATCCATGTAAGCACGGTTTCGTGTTCCACCAGGAGCACTGCAGGGCCTCAGGACACACTGTATTATTTGCAACACGTGACGCCATTTTGCAAGACAAAAGTCATATTGCTGTTACTGAAAATAGGAAGAGAAAACATGGTGCCACGTGCATCAGTCCACGCTGCTGAAACGTGCCTGTCTGTCCTCCTCTCACGACTTCTGGCCGTTCTTTTGTTCCTGGGGTTTCCTTCTTTCCTTAGCATCAGATGCTGCTCAAAACCTACTTGCTGTTTGTGCACCAGAGAAAGAAAATATGAAAAGGAGTGAGGTTTTCCACTGCAGGTTTTTGAGGAGTGTGGAAGGCTGCCAAAGGGAGCAGCCGCACGCCCAGGGACTGGCGTGGCTGGTGCTAGTGCTGTGTAAGCTACCTGGTAAGCTGAAGGATAATGCTAACTTGCTTCTTCTGGGGGGACAGGAAGATTGGCAACATTAATTTTCAGCTGAATTAGCTCTTTTGATAACAGTCCAGGAGAGACTCTTGAAGCAGTCATGAAATCAGAGCAGCTAATGCTGCCTGGCTGTTCTGTCGTCTGCTCATAGAGGCAGGAGCCACGTTGCCCTGCTCCGAGAGGGATCCTCAGGCCCTGTCTCCTGTTACGGGCTTTCAATCATGTGTTCCCATCACTCGCTCGTGGATATGGCAGGTGGGGAGGGAGAAGTGCCCACACGGCTTTGATATTCAGCCAGGATAAGTCCAGAGTCACGTTCGGGCTGCTCTGCAGTGTCCTGAGCAGAGCAGCAGCGGAGCGGAGCAGGAGATGTGAGCGGTCTGTACCTCCACTGAAGTGTACCCCAGTTTACGCCCCGAGGAGCTTTGCTGTTTCTGGAGGGTTTGGGATGGGGTTTCTCTTGAAGTTAACAAAAAAGGCTCGCATGCCCACTAGTTCCTCTGCACAGCCCTCTGCCTCCCTCCCAGCACTGGCACCTTTCAAGTGCTCCTCTCTATCACTGGGAGCAGATGTGCTCAACACCAAAGGGAGCAGCTCTCCTTTCAGGCTCTAACCAGGGTGCACTATCAGTGCTCTGATTATCAGGAGAGGAAGAAATACGCCGAGGGAGTGAGAAGGCTGTTAGAGCCAGAGGAACCCAGCACACCAAGTAAAAAGCATCCCTGATGAAGGATTTTTACTGGGCATGGTGGGAATTTGCTGTAGGGAAAAGCAAATCTTGGGAGTAATTGGGCTGTGAGGGAGGAGGGGAAGAGCCGTGTTCCAGCCCCTGGCTCCCACACAGGGCTGGGGCTCTGGAGCCCCTCTGCAGCTCCTGAGCTCCGTGGCACGAGGGGGTGTCCAGTGCCTTGCAGGGAAAGGTCCATCATGAATAAACATCTTCATTTCAAATCACTGTAGGCTTCTGATTTTGCATTTCATTTCCAAACGCAGTTATCCAATTTTCAGTTTAGGCCCTCTGAAGTGTAGAAAAATAGACGTATACTGCAGAAGAGGGGGAGAAAAAAAACTTTAGGAATTGCTAAAATGATGCACAAAGAGAGAGAGAAAATGACCTTTGGTTGGAAATCCAACAGCGCAAAGAAATTCTAAAGTAGTTTACTTTGAAGTACATTTCAGTCAGAGGGATTTTCTAGCAGTAAAATCAGGCACTTAGCAGGGATTGCATATAATTTCCACTCTATGCCAGTGTAAAGCTTCAAACATAATGATTTTTTTCCATTCAGCACCAATAACTAAAGCCCTTGGTCATTAATAATGACTCATTCTTCACCTGTGCCATTTGAACTACATTTGTCATCTGTTACTAGCCTTTAAAAGAACTTAACCTGACTCTTCTTTTTGCCTTGTCTTTCAGTTTCGGAGTCATTTTCTCTACAAATGACACATTTTAGAATTTGACATTTACATAGGACACTGATGTTAGAAGTGCTTTTGGTTTGCATTTGTCTTAATTTCAGGTGTTCCTGTTATCCACTGCTGTGTTTTACCACGTTGTTCAGTCTAATCCTCCCATAGGAATGTCAGGTCAGCAATGGCAGAGGTGTGGGAGTGGGGAGGGGGTGGGTATGGTAACTCCAGCACCAGAACTGCCGTGTGTGAGGTGGAATAATTCACCTAGAAGGCAGCCAGCCTGTCAGAAAGGCTCAGTGGACATGTTTGACCAGAGAATCTGTAGCTGGCATCTGTAAAATGACCTCGTTTAATGCGCAGCTGGGGCAGCCGAGCAGGAGCTGGCGGTGTCCAGTGACCAGTGGGGATCCAGTGTCTGAGGGGATCAGCAGCGTGGACACTGCAGCGGTGCCCGCGGTGCTCCCCTTGCTTTGGGAACAGCCTGGGTAGGACAGGACACAAGGGCTGCTTTGCCTCATTTCCTGCATTATTTAGGGCTGAGGACCAGGTGAAGAGTGCCAGGCCAGCCCCTGCACCTGCTTTCTGCACATCTGTGGGAGCTGGCGTCTCAGAAAACCCCACTCCTGCAACTTAATCTGCTGTGTCCTCACAAACAGCAAACTCCTCTGGTCTAGGCACTTGCAAACCTACCCGTACAAGAAGAAATAGTCCTGTCTGGAAACTTTGCCCGTGATTAACATAAATTCACATTACTGTGTGGTTCAGCCCGAGCAGAGCCTTCTGTTGTGCCGCTTACAATCCCGCACTGGGGTCGTGCAGCAGCCCCAGCACCATCGGTGATGCTGATGAGGGAAACGAGCCCTGCTCCCACCAACATCACTGCAAGTTTGTCACTGACCTCCGTGGCACTCAAAGCTGGGCCTTTTTCAGAATTCAAAAATAAACCGAAGCTGTAAAAACCAATATTTTCTTAAGGGAGTCATCCTTTTGTGTTTTCTTTCGGTGCCTGAAGTGCCTTTTGTAGAAAGGTTACTAACCTGCAACAGATGAAAGTTAAAAGAACACGGTTAGAAGGCAAAGTAAAAGGTACATATGAACATATGGCTGGTAGATTTATTTTTAGAAATGAAATACAAAAATCTTGAAAAAATAGGCAACTGGTACAAAAGTACCTTAAATTGGATGAACTTCATAGTTAAATATTTATGGCTGTCTTTGCAGAGTTTGAAAAATTAAATTATTAAAAGCAAATATTGTGGCAAATAGGTTCCCATCAATCTCAATAAAAGTTACATTTCACTATCACTGTCACATTATTACTTTTTTGCTTTCAGTCTTTTAAGATTGAAGAGAACAGTAACAAACTCCAGTAACAAATCAAAGCTTTTCAATGTAATTTACTTGGTGAGTAATTTCTAATTGATTCAGACTGATGGGGCTGCATAGTTTGATGTATTGCCAAAGTGAGAGATACTTTGGACGAAGTGAATTTATAAGCACCTCTTCTCCAAAGAAAAATGGCTGCTATATTTCATTTTGTCACTTTTAGCTGGAGCAATGTTCTTGTATACCTATCTGTGTGGAATTTCAAGGGAAAAATTAAAAAATAAAAGCCAGAGTGTACACCTGAGGGGGAGGGCAGCCGTGTCCCAGCGAGGAGCTGGGTCTGGCTCACGGGGAGGGGGACACGGGGCGTGTTCATCCCACGGCAGCCGCCCGCCGTGCGCCTTCCGCCCGCTCCTTCCCTCTCCCTTTTTTTATGAAAGTGTGGTTGCCTGGCAACATAATTTAGTCACCTGCAGGTCAGGGTTCAGCTCTTGTTAATGTCATTGTGAATTAGAAGGAGGAAATGACTTTGGGGGTTTTACAGCTTCTTTGTGACATTGCTGTTAACCAAGAGGTTCGTGTCGTGTGGCGGGAAGCCTTTAGTATTGCTCGAGTGGAGAGGGGAGAGGGGACTGTGGCAGAGGATGTGTAATTTGATGTATACATGGTAAAGGTCAGAAGCAGTGCTTTGCACCCAGTGACAAATTGCTCCATTTCAGGGCAGTTCTTTCCAGACTTTGGAAGGAATTGCTCCCATGTCAGCCTTGCCCCACAGCACATTCGGGGAGGCTTTCAGGAGAGCAGAAGCAAGTTCCCCTGCCACTTCCTTCCCCACAGCAGAAATCCCTGAAGGCTGGTGCCTCAGGGGAGCAATCTAAAATTAGCAACTACAAAATTCATCTTGAATTTTCGCTCAGAATCCATCTGATTCCTCCTGCTGCAGCCTGGTGTAATAGAAGCATCAGTTCTCCCCATCACCCTGCTCTGGTCAGCTGGAGAGGTTTGCTGAGTTTGCCGTGGAGGATCCCAGGCATCTGAGCTGCTGCAGTCCCGAATGCTGGGAGATTTGCAGGGCCACTGAGGGTCGGGGAGGTGTGTGCTCTGAACCTCCCCGGTGCCCCCGGGATGCTGCACACCCATCAGACCTGCCCAGCTCACCCTCCAGAGCTGCGGCTGCACTGCCAGGCTGGGCATCTGCAGGAGCTCAGAGAAACAAATCAGCTCTTTGCATGTTCTGGGTGTGAAGGAAAGGCTCTGCAGTTTTGATAGAAATATTTGTGTAGAGCTGTCAGAAGGGTTTTTCCACTTCGCTGGCCTAACCAGCTGAAAGGAAAGCATGCATACAGCCATGTGTACATGTACACCTACATCCAGCTGTGTGTTCAGATTATTATGGCTGAAGATCCAAATTTGAACAATTTGGTCCAAAATTAAATATTTCATTTTATTTCCACGATGATAAACGCTACATATTACAATTGCACAATAAGGTGCTTAAAGTACAAGTAGAAGTCTCACTGAAAAATAAAAAGCCATAACTTTTCTGTTAGAAAAGAATAGAATTAAATATTTTGCACGTATTAGAAAAAATTCATGATTGTTTGAAGCCAAAACAGTTTTATCAAATTCAATCCGAACTCACGGGTGGCTAAAATCTTACTAAAATAGCATTTCTCAGCAGGCTTATTATTCACCCATTTTCTCCGTCCAAATTTCCGTTTGGTTTCCTGCTCGGATCTGTCTGCATTTCCCCCTCAGTGCGGCGTGCTGCCCTGCTGGGGCTTTCACAGCCCCGTCCCACCCGGCCCCATTGTGCCTGTGCGAGAGGCTGCACTTGTGTCCCCTGCTCACAAACCCCGCTAATCCCAGAGCCGTTTTGGTGCCTGATTTGTGCTCTGGACTTCATTAATCTTGCGCCGGGGCTCATTATTTGCGCAGTGTGGCCGGTCAGCTCAGACATACGGGGCCAGGCTGCCAGCTGCCGGGGCTCAGCGTGGCCCCGCTGATGGATGGGGCAGGCTGTGACGGGCTGGAGCTGCAGCACAGGGGCTTCCTGCCTCTCTGCCGGCCTTCCAGGCAGCCTTTGCAATGTACGAGCTCCCACACAGGTGAAACCCACCTGTGAAACAAGCTGCCTTCGGATGCTTTGCTTATGGAAACATTTGGGATTGTGTGAAAAAACCCCAGCGTGAGCAGGTGTTTGCAAACAGGAGTTAAACGGCGTCCAGTAACAGCTGAACTGAAAAACATGCTTAGAAAACGGCGTATTTCTGTTCGTGTGACTCCCCAAATAATTACTTAGGTGGTTCTTTTACTGCCTCAGCTGAGATGCAGAACAGATTCTTGACTCCAGCTCCTGTAAAAGCTTCAGTAGAGAAAACAATATTATGCAGCAGTTGTCCTAACATGTAAAATCTGAGTAATACTATAAACCATTGTTTACAGGGATTGGTGCGACAAGCATCAGTGATTCAGGTAAAGCTTTTTAAAAAGTGATGCTGGCAAAGACCCAGTGCTGGAGTGCCAGCTCACACTGAGCTCTGCAGAGGGGAGAGCAAAACTTCACCAACTTTTCCGTGTTTTTATTCAGAGATGTGTGGGCAGGAGCAGCTATTACAGCAAAAATGTGTCGTGTGTGTGCCTGCACGTGAATGAGCTCTAGAAAGATTTCAGATTCATTGCCCAGCTCGGGCCCTTACAGAGGTGTTGGCATGTGAGACCTGGATCACTTGTGCACAGGGCATCTGCCATCAGGGGACTGATGTTGAAATGGCAGAGAAAGCTGAGAAGAGAGGGAATATTTCCTCCTTCCTTCCCTCTGGGTAGCACTGGCACTGCAATTTTAGGCTGATCCCTGGATTTCACAGTTTCTGTGTTGTGCCAGTCTCCAGCAGCACCTTCAATGTGTGACAAATGCCAGCAAACATGAGGCCACCTTGACCCATGTTAGAGGATTATTTAGAAGACCTGAAGGTGGAAGATTTGTGTTGTTATTGATTGTTCCCCATCCCTCTCTGCCTCTTCTCCTAACATCTGACAGGGAGGTTATAGCTGGTAATAATACAGGAGGTGAAACTTTGAGAACTTTTGGAAACTTAATCCGTGGATCTCAAAATGCTTTCTAGATGCTGACTGGCATGACTGGTTTTCTAGTAAAGTACAAGACTGGGGAAAAGGCTTTAAACTGTCAGAGAACAGATTTAGACTGGACATTAGGAAGAAATTCTTCCCTGGGAGGGAGGTGAGGCCCTGGCACAGGGTGCCCAGAGAAGCTGTGGCTGCCCCTGGATCCCTGGCAGTGCCCAAGGCCAGGCTGGACACTGGGGCTTGGAGCAGCCTGGGACAGTGGGAGGTGTCCCTGCCTGTGGCAGGGGTGGCACTGGATGATGTTTAAGGTCTCTCCAACCCAGGCCGTTCTGTGAGTACATTAAAAAAAGGACACTGAACCATTAGATATTTGGGGTTTGACCCTGAAGTCTTGCGTGTCCCAGCCACTAGAGGTTTATGGGTTCAAATGAAAGGAATGGAGCACAGATTTTTAGAAGTCTTTCAATATTGCTTTATCCATCATGTATTGACTTAAAGACATCCAAACCTACTGGCAGCCAGCTCTGCCAGACTGCCATGCTTAATGTGGGGGGCAAGGAACAGGATTTGTATGAGGGCAAAAGTCCCTGGGTTTTGTTTTCTACGTGTATCTAGTGCTTCAGGGCACCCAGAGTTAATGAAACCACATAAAAATGAAATGGTTTAAAACAAACTTCTCTGTAAAAAAGTTTCTTTTATTTTTCTTTGTAAAGTTTGGATGTCTACCTGTTTTGTTTTGTGTTGTGTTTTCCTTAGAAAGGGAATCAACAGGGCTTGAAAAGAACTGGATCTGTAGAGCTGTCAGCAGAATCTATAAAAGAGACTCTCTGGGAATCCCATCCACCTCTCCACTTGCAGGCAAAAAGACGAGGAAAATAACACATCAAAACTATATTCCTTAAATATTTCATACATAACGTCCAACGTTCCAGCTCTCTCAAGAATGCCAGAGAGTGGTACTTCCTTTAGTGTTTTATATATGATACTTTACAAACATCTGAAGGAAGTTTATACCTTGCATGAGCTACCTATAGCAAAGCATCTCACAGTCAGTGAGCCCATGTGTGGTTCTGTGTTCTTAAAGGCAGAGGAAGGTAAAGCTGGAGCCTCTCTCTGGAACACCTAATTAAGAAATATAGAAAGGTCTTTAGCTTCACAGGGCAGAGCTGTTCTTGAGCTTGTGTTTAGGGCTGGGATATATTCCAGTGGCAAAACCATGACCGAATCTCAGATGAATCTGTGATTTACAAGAACTGATTGAGCAAACAAATACCCTAAGCCTTCAGGAGGTAGAGTAGATTGAAAATGAATGGGATGTAAGGTTAATGACTTGGCAAAAAATCCAAATGTCACCTAGGAAGTCTGGCATCATGCCTCTGGTGTAATTATAAGTCCGTAGTGATCGTGCATGTGAATGGCTGAAGCTAAACACGAGTTTGAGATATGGGATTCCTTCCTCAAGAACTGCTAGAGAACAGAAAAACATAACCCTGCGTTTTAGCTAAATTGGCAGCATAAATCCAGATTAAATCTTTCTGTATTTCTTAATTAACTGCAAAGTTGCTTTATGCAAATAGAGTTTGATGTACATATTTGTGTCTGATTGGCACAGAGATCAACCATGTCAGCTTTAAGTAAACACAAGCACACAAACTCAAACAGCAAGATGTTTGCCCAGCAAGGCAGCATCCCTCTTGCAAACAGAAAGTCATTTCTTCATCTTCGCTCAGAAAATCTTGTTTTCTAAGCATCTTCCTTCAGAAGGAGCCCTGCAGAGTCAGGTCTTACTGCACTAAACGATTCTGTGTGGATGCAATCAAGTGCATTGTGAAGTACCTCAGTTTTACTTACTGGTACAAAGATCCCTGCAAGGTAAAGCCTTTGAGATCTGGCAGCCTCAGACAAAAAGCAAACTATTGCAATTGTTATTCAGTTTAGTAGACAAGATCTGCTCCAGAGCAAACCTTGACACTCTTGTTTCCATTATTTGAATGAATCTGATGTGTCTGAGGGGTGCTGGAGAGACAGCAGTGTAGCTCCAAGTTCATTGTCCATCCCATGGACGGTATAAGTGAATTAAAGTTGTCTTTTGCTTTCCTCGCTATAAAACCTCGAGGTGTGGTGGTCAGTGTATGGCTGAACGTGACTCTGGAACACTCTTCTTTCCTGAAGAAGGCACAACGAGCAAGATCTGGTTTCTGAGATGCCCCAGCACGTGTAGGACAGGAGGGGTGAGGGTGGCAGAGCCGTCCTCACTCTGCCTGCACCTCAGGCCTCTGCAGGGGCCCCGTGCAGCCTCTGCGCTTGGAGCAACTCCACAGCCCACAGGAGACGAAGGAAGCGCCTCAGAGCAGCAGCCCCAGAGCTAATTAAGGTGTTAATTTTCCTTGTACTTGCGCCTAGACAACAGCAGCTACTTGGAGCAAGCAAGAATTGGCAAAGGCTTTCAGTCACTGAAGGCTTTGATAAGATCCAAACTCAGACTACTGAAGAACTGAATGATGCGGGGAGTGTTAAAAAAGGTGCAAAGAGTTCCTGCCAAACACCTTTAATCATTCCGTGCTCTCTGTTCTCACTCAAACTGTTTCCATGCAGTCTCTGACACGCTGGGTCAGGAGCCCGACTGGGTATGTCTGTGGACAGACATCACAGCTCCACGCAGCGCAGAAGACAGAGCGTGACTCACCTTGAAATAGAATCCTAAAAACAGCATTTCTCGGAAATTGTTTTGTCCTGTCCAGGCTGTGGCAGACTGCAACAGGAGATGATCACTGCTGTGGGGAGCTGGTCTGCTGTGGAAGAGCCGAGGAGATGAGAGTGTGCAGCGTTTTGTGGATGGATTTTCTCCTTTGTGTCTGACTTCCAAGTCTGCCCGTACATCCCTTTGGAGAACGGCTTGCAGGAGTGGAGCAGCCAGGAAGGAGGTGAAGGATCACTCTCTGCTGAAGCTCTTTCAGCTTTCTTTCTAAAACCCCGAGGGAGGCAGAGGGGAAGGTGATGTGAGATCAAAAGCAATAATGGAGGAGCGTTTGCAGGGGTGATATTTTAAAAGATGAATTGTTTGGCTAGAGATTTTTTTTTTTTTCCTTTTCCCTAAAATCCAGCTGCTGAACTGAAATCTAAATGTACCTGGTCAGCACAGAGCATTGCAAACCTGCAGTCCAGACACCCCAGCCATTTCTTGCCTTTTCCTTTATTACCCTATCCAGAGCAGGAATGCTTCCCATAAACAAGTACACCCTCGCCAGCCTCTCACACACAGCCACTTTTAAACCTCTTTATAGATTTAAGAATACAGCATCCAGGAGCTTTAAGACACTATTGCTTCAGAAGGAAGGGAAAGCTGCCATCTGTCTCTTCCTTGCTTCTCACTCCAAGCAGCAGGAGGATACTTTTTTCTGACCCAGCTCTTCCCAGCTTTTATCCCCTAAAGCATTAGTCAGAATTAAATGTCAGTGTGGTATTCCCATGGGAAAAATCAGGTAATTTATTTACATGCCTGTGGAGTGGAACAGCGTGTTAGGGGAGGCAGCTAAGGCGGGGAGGACAGTCCATGTCCCTGAAAGAATAGGCTGTTTACTGAGCACTGAAAGGGAGTAAAATAAAAATCTGCATTCCCCTTTACATGCAGCTTTGAGGAGGTGAAGTGTTTTATGTTTAAGAGCCGTTTTGTCAGCTGGCTGGCAATGTGTTAAAGATGCTCAAATGCAGAGAGCAGAGCTGTGGTGACTTTTCCCCTAATCCAATGGCGTGGCAGGGAGAAAAGATGTAATTCTGAGGCTTTGAAATCAACAGAGCTGTGACAACAGAGGCTGCGGTTTCACCTGGAGCCGAGAGCAAGACATGCTGTGTGCTGCAGTCAGGGTATCTCCTTTGGAAAAAGTCCCAATTGCAGCAGTCTGACCCAGCCAGGGAGGGGTACTGCACATCTGGGGGTGTTCCTGCAGAACAGGGGATCATATTCATTTCTGTGCTTTTTTCCAGTAACAGACTCTTGTAGTTACACAGTGAAGTCTTTTATTACTGTGAAAATCGAGTACCTACACAAAAAACCTTGGATTTGCACTGGTCCAAGAGAGGTGGAATTTAAGAGGGGAAAACAGCTGAGTTTGTCTCATGATCTCTGTCATGGGGTCTTTTTCTGGTTTTTACAACTGCACCAATCGATTTTCTGGTTGTAGGATCAGACTTTTGGGGAATTCTTACCTGTGGCGTCAGAGAGAACCACACCCAAGTCTTTGGCAATTCCCACCTCAAGCTTTACCATCTAAATGTCAAAAACTGTCCTTTAAAAACAAAATCTTTAAAACCTGAAGGTGGGCTGAGGGGAGATCAGGGGGCAGAGGCTCTCCTGAAGTGTGTCTGCTTTGAAGTGGCAATAGAGGTAATTGTATGGATGAGAATTATCTTTAAATTCAGGATCTTGGTGGGTTCAGATTTAATAGAAACAAGCAGCAAACTTGGGCTCGTTGAGAGCTGCCAGCATTCTCTTGGTGCATGGAAAGGACAGGAATTGTTCTCTTCATACATCATTTACAAGTAACTGCAGTGACTCCACAAAGTCGGTACAAGTCCCTAACACAAAGCAGAAAAAAGTACAAAGGAAAGAACAGGCTATTTTGTTGCTGGTTTTTAAATAGAAGTTCTCTGTAGGCAGAGTTCAGCTGCATCGGGGTGGAATCAAAGGGCTGATACAGAGGAATTTTTTTCACCTTCTGGAATTTGAATGTCTGGCTTTAGTGTCAGTTATCAGTACTCTTTATTTACTGAACAATGCCTCGTATGAAGATAGCATGGTAATTTGATATTTGCTTATGAAAAGCCCTTTCCTAAAGCAGTGGTACTGCAATTTTCAGCAGTTTTCACAGGGACCTTTTGCCAGAACTTCAAAGAACTCTGTTCTTGAACAAACAGCCATTTGGAATAGACCTGTGTTTTCTATAAACCAGGGAGAGGAAATTTGCACTGAGAGGTGAAAATTAGTGAAGCAAATCTTCAGACCTTTTGTGCACAGTCCAAGCACCGCAGCTTTCTCCTCATTCCCCTCCCCACATGCCAGAGCCACATTTTCCACAGGCAGCCAGCCTTGAAACACTGCCGTTCCTGTAGCTCAGAAATTATCTTCAGATCAGACCGAAAGCCAGTTTTCACACCTATCCTCACTATTTATTTGCTGGAGTGATGACAGGTCCATCCAGTCACGGAGTACAAATGTGGTTACTCCCTCCATGTGAGACAGCATCCGTAAGCGCCGCGTCCTGCTGCGTGGGAGGGCTGCAGCTCTTCTCCCAGATATCTCCATTATCCCTTTGGAATACGGCATGCCAGGTGGGCAGGAAGGCAGGTGAGAGAGCCTCTTATCTTTCCCAAAAGTGCCCTAAGCTCGATGCCTCGTGATGGAGAGAGATCAGTGAGCAGAGCTCTGTCTCTGAGGCAATGGGCCAAGCAGGGGAACAGAGGTTTGAGAGGGACCAGGTACAGAGCTGAGCAAGGGGGAGATAAAAGGGATCATGCAGCAGAGAGAATAAAAGGAGAATGAGGCATGCAAAACTCTACATGGTACAGCAGAGGAGGGTTTAGAAAAAATCCTTTGTGCTTGTTAAGATTTTTGTAAATCCCAGTCTGCTTGAACATGGGATCGTCCTGTGGAGAGCGGAGTGGCTGGCAGAGGAGGAGCTGCTTAGAAAAGTATCTTTTTACATTAATTCCTTGGATAGAAAGAAACCTGCTTGCAAAGGTATATTTTTAAAGATCTTCTTATAGGCCTTATCAGCCAGAGCTCTATCTACAAGATGTGGAAACCATAAGGATTTTTAATACTTTGTACCCCGAGGTTCATTGTCAAGTGCCCACAAAGAGTTTGAGAATCATTTCTCCATCTTTTACCGTGTTGTTTTCTGTCCTCCTCTGGATACTCCTGTCCTAGTGAGACTGTCTCTCTTCTAACCAAGTGTTGTTTCTTTCTCCCTGTGCAGCGGGGCGAGCTGGAGCAGTCCCACGCTGTGTGACACAGGTCACAGCGTGGCTGAGCCCTCCCTCTGCCACCTCTGCCCCTGGACACCTCTCCTATTTCACTACCACTTTGGCACATAAGTGCTAATCAAGGTTGCCCGGGATGTTCACATGCGAGCTTATTATGCAGCTGATATTAACAATCATTATAAAAATCAGCCTGGCTCTGGCAGTCGAGTGGTGCTAAACTGCCCATGATGGACTGAATTCAAGGCCACATCATTTCTGTTCTGAATATCTGAGAAATTTAAGGCTGCCTGTATTAAAACCTTAACTTTGCACACCACTAATCTTGGAACAAGCTGCTCAGGCAACCCTGACCCTGTGGTTTTTCCAGATTTTCTGATTTCCTCTTAGTTAAAGCTGTATTGCTACAGCCCATCAGTGTGAGGTATATCTAAGCTCCCTGCATATCAAAAAGGATCTGCACAAATTGCCAAGGAAAGAAACGTTCAAGGGGCAGACTTTAAAAGGCATTTAGATGGTAGAGGGGCACACTGAGGGAAGAAATGATCAGAGGAATTACAAACTGACACATGTTTTGGAATTCTCGGTCTTAAAATTCTGCCCCAAGCTCCTTAATTACGGAACAGGTCCACAAGGAAAACTGTAACCTATTTCCCTTTGTTCAACTCTTTCTGGTTGGAAGGATTTATTAAGCCAATGTCAATATTCTTCCCATCAATTTTGGAATGTCTGACTCTTTGTTGAAACAAGCTATTAGCAGCAATAAAAAGACACAGGACTAGAATAATTTGTCTGGAGTTCTCTTGTGTGAAATATTCACAGTAGTGTGAAGAAGCCAGCAAGTAATATTATATTCACAGCTTACTTTGGCTCACAGGTGGCAGCCAAATCAATTAACTGCTTCTATCCATAGGAATTTATTGACTTCCGCCCATTTTAGAGAGAAATGCGACTTTCAGTTGGTAAAGTTACCAAATGCTGGTCTCACCCAGCTTTGTGATGTGTTGCAAGATGTCCTCTCCCCACCAGCCACCCTGGTTCTGGGCATGGGCTGCGTGGTTATTCCTTCCCAGGGTGCAGAGCCTCCACCAGTGCTGCAAATCTTCCTTCCTTCAGCAAGCTGCTGTTCTCATTTGAATTTTCTCGAACTACTGGTTGGCACTGCTACTTACCTCTGATTACCTTCTCACAAAACTCAAGTCAGCAAAATTTGCAATGACTGGTACGAATCTCATAACAGCAAGGGCAGTGGGAAAGTGTGTTTTTGCAGATAAGACACCCCACACTTCTCATTTGACTCAGCACCATCCCTGCTCTGAGCCTGGCACGGCACCAGGGAAGAACATGGGAGAAAAAGGCCAAGCTCTTAGAGCAGGTAGATCAGTACACAGAAATTTAGGCAATCATTTCAATGGGAGCTCAGATAAACAAGCTGTCCCTTTACCTTTTGTTCCTTTACAGATGTTTATGTTGCTAATTAAGCTGTAGGTTTAGGTCTGCAAAGTAATGAAGCTCTTCCACCTGCAGATGTCAAAATATCTGACTGCTTGCTGATACTTTACATAAAGGAGGTACGAGAGATGCTGTAGTAATTGACTGTTGCCTGCAAGAGTTATTTCAGGGTGAGTGATGGAGAGGCTGCACTGGTTTAGAAATTCAGAAAGAAATTTGTTTTTCCAGAGGCTGGTGACTGGAATGTTTTCCTGAGAAGCCTTAGAGTCTGGTGGTGCTCCTCACTCTAGGTGTGGTACGGACCGAGCCTGCATCTGGGTGTTCATAGGGGAGCAGACTGTGTGTGTCTCTCCTGCACAGTCTAATTAAAATAACGTGCACACATATGTCAGTGTTCCCACTGAGCCTGATGGTATTTAGTTAACTGGGCTGCGTTTTGTTGAATGTAGACTGGGACAGGTTTGTGTTTCTAAGCTTTTGTGACTTACGAAGTTTTAATTGAATATAATGAGTGTTGTACTTAGGTAATTATTTGAACCCTATGACAGTGACAAATCGAAACATAGCACGCTCTGCTGTTCTCCTTTGTATTTAAATATTGCTGTTTGAGTGTTTTGAAGACCTCAAGCTATATTTTGGGCTCCATATTTTGATTCTGGACTACACCTGAGTGGAAGCATCTGAGGATCAGTGCAGGCTTACAGAGAAAGCTGGCAGTGCTACTCACAGCTCCTGTCCTCTGCTCCTCCCTCTGGCTCTGACCCTGAAACAAAGCCATCGTTGCAGGGCAGTTGAGCACCTAACCATGAGTGGTAAAACCCAGGTGCTGAGCACTTGCTGAGAAGTTTCTCAAGGGTAAGAGCATTAACCTGGATCTGCTGGCCAAATTCCAGTCTCTGCGTTTAGCTGCTGCTTTGAGTTCCTCTGGTAGCTCCGTTATCATGATTTTCACCCCCCCCCATCTCTGCTGCTGCCCTGTGACAGTTCCTTGCTTCCTTCAGCAGAAGTTGCAGATTCCCCAGCTCTGGTTTGAACTCAGCCTGAATTTTGGAAAAACACATTGCTGCTAGAAGATGCTCACATTACCTTAATCATATGTTAGGCTAGGATCTGGATCAACATATAGGAATGAAATCATATATTTGCATTTCTGGAAAGATAACGTAGCTTTTTGCTAACTACTACATCCAGTTGGGAACTGCCATGTCCAAGTATCCGAAATGAATGGGCTATTTACAAAGTAAGTTATTAAAGTGCTGTGTAATACAGAGAATTACATGTCCTTGTATAAAAAGGATTCCAGCAGGGTTGATACGGTCTGTATCTATTGCTTAAAAGTAAATAAAATAACAGCAAAAATAGGAGTGATACAAAGGTGAGCACTCAGTGACTCCATGGGTGAAAGGACGTAACGAGTGTGGAGAAATCGGTACCACAACACTGATGGGTTAACAGGGCTTCCAGAAAGGTGAGGGAGCATCTTCTGAATAGATCACCTGGTTCAAATCCAGACCACAAGGCAGGTTCTGCCCTGATATAAATCTCTTATTTAACACCATCGACCTTGGTTAGTAGAATTTGGCCCTGTCTCAGTGATGACTTGAATTCATTGCTGCGTACCAGTAGAAAAATTGTGAGTGGATACAAGATCTATCCAAAATTTGCTTATTTTTATAGTCACAAACTGATTAAAAACTGATTGTTTTCCAGAGTCCCCCATCCAAAGAGCTTTTTCTGGCATGAAAGGAACTGTTTTTTCAGTTGTTAGCTTTTACAGTCTAATACCTGTTTCATGGCTTAGGAAAAGTGAACTCACTGGATTATTGAAGGCTTGCCTAGACTTTTTTGAAAGCTGCTGCTCCTTCCAGCTGATTTAAGGAAGAGACTGTCTGCATCAGGAGGCTCTACAGCACTTCTGCCTGCTGCTTCTGGCTCTCATCACTCGTGTTTTGGGTTGTGCCCAGAAACAGAAGATTGGATTTTCCTTAAAGATATCCAAAAGTAATATTAAAAGTTTGGTTTGCTACTAAGCTCCCTATTCAGACTAAAAGTGAGTGGTCAAAAGGAATTTTATGATTCATGATCTGTTCTGAATAGGGATGTATTTGAACACAGGACTGAATTTCAGGTTCTAGGAGGGAAGAACAAGAAACAGGAAGGAACGAAGAAGAGTGAGATGTGTCATATCCAGGACCATAGCCAAGTCCTACACCACCAGTATAAATAGCTTAGTCTGTGCTGTAGCAATAATCTCTGGGCCAGCTATTTAGCACATGGAGACTGAGGTATCTTAGAATCCCAGAATCTCCTGGGTTGGAAGGAACACATGAGGATCATCAGCTCCAGCTCCTGGCTCTGCACAGGAGCAGCCCGCGAATGCCACCATGTGCCTCGGAGCGTTGTCCAAATGCTTCTCATCCTTTATCCAAATCTTCCCATCCCTTATAAATAGAAACTCTCCACCTCAAGACTAAGACCTGTATTGCTTGCATTTGCTAGAGAGTTAGAAAAGTCAGGCTGAATTTAGTTCAGCCTTAAAATGACTTAAAAACTCGATCTAGTTGCTGCATTTTTTCCCAAACAATGCATTCCTTTAGCGTGTAAAAATGAGCTGCAGCAAAGCTGCCACTGGAGCATAATGCAGGAAAGAGACCTTAATCAATATTTCAATCAGCCACCTCTGGGTGACTGAGAATTGCTAGTTAGAGGATCTCCCAGGTAAATAAAAACCTACTTGTTTTCCTTTTTTGAAGGAACAGCTGTCAGGAAGTTTACTTCTTTTGGAATTTCTTTACTTACATAATCAATAGTGTTCTTTTTAAAAAATGAAGTAGTCAGTGAACTCAGTCTCAGCTTTCCAAAAGCCCAGAATCCTGTTTCATTTTGACTGCTAAAGGGAATGCTGGATGTTTATGCATCGGACTCGAGCTGGTATGAAATGAGTACAGCCCCATCAATTATCACGGGGCTGAGCTGAGTGATCCACACCGTGAGATAATCACACCCACACTTTCGCAGGGAAGATTGGCTGGAGTATTTTTATTCTTTTGCTGTTTGGAAAATCTCATCTGAAGGAAGCAAGGAGCTGTGCTTCCCTGGCACTGCCTCTGCCCTGCCCTCAGTGCTGGAGCTCAGGTTGCTGTGGTTTGAGTGCAGACCCCGCTGGGTGATGGATGTGGCACTGCCACTGAGCACCCATCCCCTGCCAGGGACCGCTCGGAGATAACTGCAGCCTGCATCCCCTCACACCTCCCAGCCCCCGTGCTGCCATATGGGAGCTGCTGATCGCTGCCCAGAGAGCCTGGGAGTGCCCTCACGCCGCCCTCTTTCATTTATTGAATCACTCTTTTTCTCAGCTTCGCGATGGAGCTGAGCACCAAACCTAATAGGATCGTTTGCTACTGTGGCTTTCTTCTTACACGAGTAATTGACTGGCTTGTCCTTTGAGATGTGCCAAGAAGCGATTCCAGGCAGGCTGCAGCTCCCTCTCCGAGGGAAGAGAGGCTGCCCCAGGCACCCGCTGTGCCCAGACCGTGGGGTCAGAGCTGCCGGGGTCCTGCTGGACACAGTGGGATGGCTGTGCCCCTACTGGGGACGTGTCTCAGCACTGGGGACTGGTCTTGCTTCCTTCCAGAAAGGTCCTGTTAGCCTTTTTGCAGGCAGTGGTGAGGAACTGGGGGGTGCTGGGGGCTGGGGAAGGGCGAGGGCTGTGGGCAGGGGTTACTCACATGGTGCCCATCCATCAAGGATGGCCAACACCAGTATCACACTGACAGCAAAGCTGTGAGCACTGCATGGGGCATGAGGTGATGCAGGGAACCACCAGAGCCCAGCTTTGTGCAGTGAGGTGATCCAGGGAACCACCACAGCCCAGCTTTGTGCAGTGAGGTGATCCAGGGAAGCACCAGAGCCCAGCTTTGTGCAGTGAGGTGATCCAGGGAACCACCAGAGCCCAGCTTTGTGCAGTGTGTCAGTCCTGGGAAGGGGGGAGATGTGTCACGGCCCTATAAAGCCACATCTGCCGTGGCCCTTCACCGGGGCAGCCAAAAGCAGGGCTGGCACGGGGTGGGAGAGTTTGTGCTCTGCTGTGCCCGGGCAGGAGCAGAGCTCAGTGCTGAGTCTGCTTCTGGATGAAGAGCCAGTGTGTGTGGAGCAGGGAAGGATGGTCAGGAGGGGACTGAAGAGAGGGAGAAATTTGTTTGCTTCACTACCAAGAAGACAAACGTTTGTAGAGAGGAGAAATAAAAGTCTGTTTGCTCTAATCCAACTAATAGACACCAGGGATTTCCCAACTACTCTACTCCACGCTGAGTTTTGCCATTATAAGTTTATTTAAGTGCCCAAAACAATAAAAAGCTTTAATTTCTTCTGGCCAGGTGGTATGTAAAGCTCTCCTTGCAGGTTTCTCTGTCCTCTCTGAAGCCGGCAGAGATGCCATCCTTCATATCCTGGATTTATGCTGTTAAGATCAACCTGAACTGACATGAGAGAGTGTATCAGCAGTGGAAAAGTCCTGAATCCCTGGGTTTAAGGTTGTCAAATCTCTGAAACTCCTTCAGGGATCTAAACAGCACAGTACTGTTCATGTGTGCTGTGTCTACATTAGAGAGTTCCTCTGAAATTTCACATGGGGTTTCCACTTCTATCCAGCGATGTGTGTATCCTCTGTACAATGGGGTTTTTTGTTCTTTTCCACTAAATAGACAAGACAGGTAGAATGCAATGGAAAAATGTAATTGTCTCGTCATTTTACTGCATCATATGCAAAAGTCAGCTGATACATGCAAAGATGCAGAACAAAGAGAAGGGAGGATGAGAAAGAGATTGTTTCTGAAACTCTATTTCTCCAAGGATTTGTCAACATTTTATTTTATTTTTTCTTAAAGAAAATTTGATACATGTCCACTGCATTTTGCCAGTCAAAAAGGCTGTGCTGATCCTTTGATTTTAAATTAAGTAGAAATATAAGGGTTTAGTTATAAAATAACAAGGGTTTTCACTGGTAAAGAAATCTTGTTTTCTATGTTCCTCTTCCCTGACAGTTGGTTGGCAGAGAAAGGAGGAATAATAAGTTTTAATTATATCTCCCCAAACAAGCAGATTTGAAAGCAATGCAGGGATTACATGTGAATAAAATCCCTTCAAGCATTAACTGTCGCTGGTAAAAGGATGTTAGATATAATCCTATAAGGTTAGATGTCCAGACATCCTGGTTTAACCAGGACAGTCTAATTTTTAATTTAACGTTCTGTCATCCTGATTATTTTCTTCGGGAGACTCATGTGTCATGTTTGCCTTTGTGCCATGCTCAAGAGTGGCACAATCATGAAAATAACACTTTAAATCATCATGCAGCTTTTCTCCTCCAATTTCATCAACCAGCATCACATGTCAAAATGCATTGAACATCACAAGCCAGGAGAATAGGAATTGTATTATCTTCTGCATTAAAAAGGAATAGATAAGCAAGAGAACAAAGGAAAAGTAATAAAGAGGAGTGGGGAAAATAACTCCAGATCTATCCATGCCTTTCTTGCTTTATGAGGAAAGATGCCCGTGACAATACACAATACACTTGTCACTTGCTTGTTAGGTAGAGCTTGAACTAAGCCAGTTCCAAAAAGCTTCAGGTGCTGTCCCCTTCAGACACTTCTTGGTTGGCAGCAAACTCGTAAGCAAATGCCAGTGGAATAGTTAAGAAGATGGAGAGGTTTTTTTCATTCCACCCATGAGCTTTCAAACTCCCTCAGACAACAGATGGGTGATCCAAATTGGGTCTAATAAAGCAAGGATAAGTATTTTTTCTGAGGCTAGAAGTTTGGTCAGACTTAACAGAATGTTTATTGTGCTCTTGCAATTTTTGCTTTTAGGCTGAAAGCAGAAAAATCTGCTGAAATATGGTGTAGTTTCCAGCTGAAACCAGAATAATATTGTGATTCACATGAGAGAAGCAGGTCCTTTGTGATTTCTAGGCAGAGCAGGTTCAGAAAAGCATCTGAACTCCTTCAGGTTTTCTGATCATCCAAGCCTGAGGCTTTGCTTTTCTAATTCCTCCATCCTCTCTGTGAGTTTTATTGTGAGAGCCACCGAGTGCTCCCTTTGTCCAGCTTTGCTGTCAGGTATGAACATTCATTACCTTTGAGAAGGTACCAGTGCTTTGTAGGGTGAGATCTTAAAAACAGCATGGTCAAGAGGCAATGCACAAGCTTTTAATAAGCATCTGACTAAACCAACTGCTTGTTTTCTTTTCAAGCCAGGTTTTCTTTTATAAACAGTTTAAGTCTCAGGAATGCGTTGCCCTCACGCCCACATGTTCATCCTCACTTCTCTTAAGCCAGGACTTAAGCCAGGCTGTTCCTCAGCTGGAATTTCGCCGTGTGTGTGCACAGGCGGTGTCGCAGCAGCCTCGAGGGTTTCTGGAAGGTCTCAGTGCTGTACAACGTGCTCTCCCCTTAGGGCAGACAGCAGGGAGTTTAACAGATGTCTCCGTGGATGAATGGGACATGTGCTCAGACCTGGGCCGGGCGCTGCTCACAGCTCTGTCGCTGTCACACGCTGGCTGCTTTGCAAACATGCAAGCCCGGGATGATGTGCTGAGGTGCAGTGCAGCAGGTTAGTCACGCCGAGGGAGGGTCCCCCGGGAGCTCCCTCCGTGACAGAAGATACTGCTGCAGGAATTAGAGATGAGGTGTGAACCAAGCTCTGCCGCGCTGAGGAACTCAAGGAGCCCTTTCTCGAGTAAATTTTAGAGCCTTAGAACGGTTTGGGTAGGAAAGGATGTTGAAGATTATCTCGTTCCAACCCCCCTGCCATGGGCAGGGACACCTTCCACTATCCCAGGTGGCTCCAAGCCCTGTCCAACCCGGCCTTGGACACTTCAGGGATCCAGGGGCAGCCTCAGCCATGGTATCTCAACTGTCCCTCTCCAAAGAGGATATAAAATGCATGCATGGTGCTGGGATCCATTAATCTCTGTTTCTCTTCTTTTTGCATGTTCTGTCAGACTCCTGATAGCTGAATTTTTCTGTCAATTTTCATCATTTTTGTTTTACATCAAAGAACGGAAGAACGAGGTTTTCTGTTCTGTGTGAGAGGATGAGGTCATGGGTAAACGAGTCAAACCAGGCCACTGAAATCTCAGTGCCCTGAGGTTTGATGTAGCCAAAACAACAGGGACAATCTCCCAGCTGGGCAGGACACTCCCTACCACCCACCACGAATCGTGTAATTCAGGAATATAACTCAAGATGCTTTGGACCAGATTGTGATTTGAAATACACCTATTTAAATCTGGCATCAATCTTCCCTTCTACTTCTGTATTAATTAATGTCTTGTGGGCTGTGTTTCGATGGTAGGCTGCTTTGGATCCGATTCACTGGATCAGGCAATTTAGCTCTCTTTGAAGTTTCCATTGTGATTTATATTTGGATGTGCCTTTATATAACTGAGAATTAAAAATGGGTATTTATGCCTTTCTGTTGTTACGATGTCTTTGTGATTAAATGCCTGTCTGCAGTAGCAGGGTGTCACCCAGGAAGGCCATTCCAGCCCTGCATTTGTCCCTGGGGGCAGCAGGATCCAGCAGTGGGGCTGGGATGCAGAGCTCACTGGTGGCACAGAGGAGGGGGCAGAGTTTTGGGGTCGGTTTCACCGAGATCCCTGCCAGGCACTGCGGGTTGCAGGGCAGCGAGGGCAGTGCTGTCCCCGCTGCTGCTGCTCCAGGGCCGCCCTGCTGCCTGCACTGCGCTCCAAACCCAGCTCCTCTTCTGCATTTTCCAGCCTCCAGCTCTGAGGCACAGTCCCGGGGCAGTCAGCGAGGACGGTTTCGTGAACCTTTAAACACAGAAGGCACTGTGCAGAGAACCAAACTCCTATCTCCCGGCTGCAGGCCGCACTTGGGCCTTACACTCTGCGTAACCCCCGGCAGCTGTTTCTCTGCTGGCCGGGGCTCAGTCTTCATGGAAGGAAATGGAAGGAGAAAGATTAAGTAATGCTGAAGGCACAGCTGCATTTATTTTTTCCCCCTGTGGCATCAGTTTGCCACTGGTTAAATGAATGCTTCTGCTCGCTCCTTCCCCTGCTGCACAGCACAAACACAGGACAGACTTGGGCTCTGCTCTCCACCCCAGAGCAAAACAAACACTCCAACTTCTTAGCAGCCAACAAATTAAGCAAGGCAGTTAAATAAGGCCACAAATTAGCCTGTTTTACCAACTTCCTGCATCTTGGGTTGTTAGAGCATCCCCCATTTTACGTCTGCAAAGGAAAGGCAAGCCCCCCTCCCTCAGCTCAGGGAGTCCCTTTGTCCATCTCAAAGCACTCCACTTACACTTTTTAAATATCACATGGGACTCCAGACTGTGTCTCCAGTATGTTGAGGAGAGCTTTGGCTACAACCAGGACCAGATACCACTCAGGCATGGCTCTAAGTGCGCTGGACTTGACAGTTCTAAAAGAGAATATATGTGGCATGCATGGTACACTTGGGAATTCACCTAAACAGTCACATTCCCAGTTTGTTCTCTTCGCCTGCTGTCCTCCTTGACACTGTTAGCCCAGTATTGCTCCCAAGGACATGTCCCAGCAGCAGCAGGGTGATCCTGAGCTCCAGAGCTGAGCTCTTTGTCCCCTCTGTGCTGGTTGGGAGGTGCAAGGTCGTCACTTTAACAGAAATCAGCAACATTCGTCAGGAGAGGCCCACAGAACATTTTGTTATGTACAAAGAAATCTTAGTGCAGCCTTTCTCATGACAAACCTTTGGCTGGAGCAATGAAAATGTTCTGGCAGTAGCTGGAAGGAGCAGTGCACTGCGGGTAGGAGGACGTCTGGCTCCTCAGTCAAGGTGAAACTCTCTCTGAGTTGTGGCAGGGCAGGTCTCACTTTCTCTCACCCTTCCTTTCACCCCAAAGAGTCCTTTGAGATTCCTGCCCTGATACTCACACTCTACTTCATCCTTCAGCAACCAAAACCCCAGTGAAACCGTGACACTGCTGGGACCAGTTGTCTTGCCCTTCCTGAGCCAGCATTTTCCCTCCCTGTGTCTGCAGACCTCCCCAGACATTTGCCTCATAGACACGGGTAGCCCTTCTCTCTCTCGCCATGCAGGACGTTGTGCCTTTTGCCACCAGGCCGCCACACGAGCTCATGGGCTGCTTTGTTCTTTGCCAGTTTGTTTTACCCAGGGGTAAAGCCCTTGGCTGTGGGAACTGTAGCTGTTTCAGCCTGGAGAAGGGTAAACCAGAACCACAGGTCATGAGTAACGTAGCGTAAGCACCTTCCCTTCTATTTACCTAGAGAATGTAGTGCTGGTTAGGTGCTAAATAATGAATATCATAAAAAAGATGCACTGCTTCAGCTGGTGAGGTGTCCCCAGGAAGAGAATTCCACCAGAGAGGCTCAGAGGATTGAAAAACACGGCTCTTGGAGCGTGGCAATATTTGGGATGATTAACTGGTACTGTAGAAGGTCGTGGCAGCAGCATAAAGAACATGCTGTGGAAAACAGTGATTCTTTTCCATAAATAAAATAGCACTGCGATCTTAAAGGAGCAGGACTTGGAAACAAGCAGAGGATGTAAATAAGTAAGTAGCAGGGGGAATGTGAGAATATCAATCAAGAAATTAAGCCGACAGCATAAATAAGCAGGCAGCCATAGCCTCGGGGGTGGATGGAAGAACACGAAGTCAAGCAAAGATGTCAGTGCAGTAGTCGAGAGAAAAGGGAATCTGTGCTGTGAAGACAAATGGTGCAGTGGAAAGAGTCTGAAAAAGAACTTCACCTCAAATACCAAATTCCTGATAAGCAGGGCTGGCCAACACACAGATTAATATAAGTGAAGCAGAGGTCACGGCCGAAGAGACAGCACAGGATCCTCGCCACCGATAAAACTGCATTAGCCTCAAAAAGTGATTTTGTATTTCCGTCACTGGGTTTCTATCTCAGGATATTTTTTTAAATACTACAGACTATATAGGCTGTGAATGTGCCTAGGGAGGAATGCATTATGGATATAAAAAGTGTCAGTTATTCTTTACATTTCTAAAATCCTTCACTTTGAAAACCCATAAATGAACTGTAGGAGGGCATTTTTGAGGCAGACAGCTGTAGGTTTTGATTTTGCTCTTAAGCTGTATCATTAGCAAATACTTTTCTTTTGCAGCTAATAGTCCTTGTGGGATGTTTTGGAATATTAAAAAAAGGGGGGAGAGAAGGTCAAAATATGTGTGGTAAACTCGGTTTTGTCACTTGATGTATTTTCTTCCATAAGCCATCGAACTTTCTAGCTTGTCCTCTTTGGTACTGTGAGCCCAACCGAATTCTTTGTCATTAACAAAAGCTGTGGGTAATGTCACCAGTGACAATCTAGGAGGTGTCTGAAAAGGTGTTGTGTGTTCCTGAGAAAGTGCATGTGTGAGAGGACAGTTTGGGTGTGAGAGTGAATCTGCAGTCAAAGAAAAAGAGAAGAAAACCTCTCTTTCTAACAAAGAAAAGGTTGTTTCTTCGAGATTAACGCAGAAATTTGCTGAGGATAACAAAAGTGAGGGTAAAGCAGGCTCGACTGACAGAACCCGCACGGCCACTGGAAGGAGAGAACATGATTCAGAATTTGTTCAAACCTTGCTACATCACTGAAGCACAGCTTGATGGGTGTTGGCTCCATGACTGCCCCCTCTGTTGCAGAAACAAGTCCCTCTGTCTTTTTCCAGACCAAATTTCAGGGTTTTTTTCCTCTTCAGAGTCCCATATCATTTGCATCTCTGCTCAGATACTCTAAAGAATGGGAGAATTATGATCCTCCTTTAAATTTTTCCCCTTACAAATCATTATTTTCCTGCATTTGCTATTGGGAAAACCTTGATTAGGTCTAGTTTGAGCTGAAAAAACTTCCTGACCTTTCAGGGCTGGGCCCCGGGGTTCTCTTGTTCAGAATATAAAGCCTGCTAATAGGTTGTGAGGGCATTCATTATATCTTTGGTTCTTGGAGGAGCTGTGTGTGTTGGAGGGTGAATGCCTTTAATCCGTGCTCTGGAGGCTCAGTGCTCCAAGGCCAGCAATCTGCTCCGTTTACCATGTTGGCTTTCAGGTTTGGGCTTCTCCCTGAAGAAAACAAAGTGAAATGATCACATTAAGAGACAGTGTGTTTGAGTTTTCCAAATCAATGCCAACCTATTGGTTAAGGATCTTGTTGTCTCCCCTTTTTAATTTTTTTTCCTGTGGTCTTTTCCTCATGAACTCACGTGGCATGGTTAAAAATCTCCTATTCTTCTACTCTGAATTTGGTTTTGTTCTCCAGAGAGTGCAGAGCTCAGTACTCAGTGGAGATGTTCTGCTGGCCTGTTCAATCCAGCTCCACGTTTGCAGCTGCCTCGTGCAAGCTGCATCCCCAAATACAGACACAAACCCAGGCAGCAGATAGGATATGACATAAATTACAGAAAACACTCGCTCAGAGATAACATTTGGAAGGAATACGAATAAGCAATCCATCACAGAGCTCAGGGGTAAGCTCTCTGGGACACAGCTTTTCCTGTCTTCACACAGCAGCAAAGCCCTTGTCCACAGTGGGATTTCCAGGCATTACTACAATACAAATAATAATAATTAAAAAATAAGGTGTTTAATTCATTGCAATTCCAAACAAACTCTGCAGAGAATTCTGTAACAGCAGAAGATAAACAACTTAAAAGGGAAGGCACTGGATGCTTGATTCTGCTTGCTCGCAGCTGTGATAAAAGCTATTACCAATTTAGACTGGCTTATCAAAGAGGAGTATCAGGTGTATCAATAAGTAATTGGCAAAGGAAAACCAGCACTATTTATTAATTAGCACCTATCATTTCTGCACGGCTGACTTTGTTTGCACAAGAGACAGCCTTAGGGCCTGGCCAAGTCCTGTCATTCATCATTTCTAGTTTTTAGATACTACTTTTTTCTTTACCTGAGTGAAGGTTTTATGGTCCAGGGGGATTTTTTTCATTACCAATCCCAGCTTTTTCCTGCTCTGATTACCACCAGGTTAGGACTGAACTTGTGGGGTGTCCATGAGCCTGGTTTTGCACTGAAGTGTTTGAACAAAGGAACCTGAACAGAGATGGGGACAAACCGTGCACCAGGGCCTGAGCAAGTGAGACACGGGGTGATAGATTTAAACCAAAGGAGGGCGGGTTTCGACTGGGCAAAAGGGAGAAGTTTTTCGCCATGAGGATGGTGAAACACTGCCTTTCCAGAGAGGCGGTGGGCGCCGCATCCCTGGGAGCATTCGAGGTCAGGCTGGAGGGGCTCTGAAGAGCTGCTCTAGGGAGAGGTGTCCCTGCCCATGACAGGACCTTTAGAGGTCCATTCACGCCCAGACTATTCTGTGAGTCTCTGACCTGTCCAGGAACCAGGCCAGAGCAGGTCGTCCTGTTTGCTTGCTGGAGCAGCTGTAGGCAACACCTTTACGGGTTGGGCCAGTGCAGGACAAAGCACCAGTCACTGCTTTAGTCAGTGCTTTGGATCAAGTCACCGCTTTTGAGAAGACATTCATGAGCATCTTTACACTTGTGTTGAGCGCAGTGATGCTTCCATGGATCTAGTCAAACAGAGGATTTATTTTTTTTATCTTTAATGAGCTCTTTAATACCCCTTCTCACTGTAGTCCAGTCACTATAAGATATGAGCTTTTTTAATAAAAACACAGTCAGTTCTCCTTCAATGTTGCCAGCAAACAAAGATTGACTGTTTTTAATGTACATTTCAATTTACAGTGCTTTTGGAGGCCATGAGGGAAATATATAGTCCTAACAGCTTAGCTCAGAGTCGTTGCTCTGTCAATACAAAATCATTATAATAAAAAACTCCTGTCGGCTCTGAACTTAAAAAATCTAGAAATAATTTGATACGTATTTTATACAAATCCATAGCATACCTCAGTTGGAAATGGAATTGTGGTTAGCTCCATTATCATTATTGCAAACTTATGATCACAATCATGGCACCTCTGCAGAAGGAGTTCTGAAAGGCTGTGCAGCCTCTGCTGACAGGGCACTTTCTGTGGGAGGCTTTACATCAAGGAAATGGATCTGGTTAATGTGTTGTTGAACTCCTGGGGCTGGGATGGAGCACCTGGTCTTGTACCTGGCCTTGCCACCACGGCCTGAATGCACTGACTGCTCTGACAAAGCAGGAGGCTCCAAGAGAAGTGAATGCTAAAGGTGGGACAGCTCGCTCGGGTTGTTCAGCACCCTGTCGGTCCAGCTCTGAAGATCTCCTAGGATGGAAATTTCACAGCCTCGCTGGGCACCCGTTCCAGTGTTGGACTGGTAATTCTTTTTTCCAAGAATCTGCTCAGAATTTTTTTATCACAGCTCTTGTCCTCTACCTCTCATCCTGCCACCTCTTCATGTCCAAGGGCCCAGCTCTGAGCTCTCTGCCCTCTGTCACACAGCAGGTGAACAGCAGCCGGATCCTCCCCCCTTCTCTTTTTAATGCTGGCCACACTCAGTTTGCTCAGCCTTTCCTCCTGCACCCCGTACCCCAGCCCCAAACTGATGTGGTGCCTCCCTGTTCCCTCTCTCTTTGCATATTCCAGGCACTGAGGTTTGGGATAGAAATGGGTGACTCCACAGAATGCAGTGCCTGGAAAATGAAGTAGGGGTTGGTTTCTCCTCATTGAGAAACGTACCTCTGTGCCAAGAGTGCTGCCAGGGCCAAAGGCCTCCTGCCTTTGGGGTGGAGAGCTCATGTCTGCTGTTCTTTAAGGTCTCTGGCACGTGCTTAACCCCTCAAAAGAGAGTTCAGACAGGTTTGGGAGATGATGCACAAAAGAATAGCAAGAGGTTTTCAAGCTGACTGGATCAGGTGATGTGAGAGGAGGGTGATGATGACCTGCCAGTTAAAGAATGGAACAGGAGATTTTTAATATCTTTGAAAGGTGTGCAGCAAGGAGAGTCTGGAGCAGAAAGTGAAGAGAACAAAAATCCCCTGTATTGATGAGCTCCTGGTGAAGCAGGAAACAGGGCCTTAGTAATGAACTCCTCAAAGAAATTAAGGAATTTTGAAGGCAGCATCTTTCTATCTCTAGATTCAGCTTCACACGTGACAAATGCTTTTGCTATGAGAGCAAGCACCTGACCTTTTCCTTCCCATCTCCTGCAGCTGCAGTGCTCAGCCTGCTCATTATCAGTGCCTAGGTATTAACCTTGGAATAATCCAAGGGAAAAGCCCAGAGAAAGCTGCAGCCTCTGTTCTTAAATACGCCATTGCAGGCTGAATGAATGGAGTAGCTACAGAGTTCCTCTGCTCAGGGCAGTTCCCATCCAGCTGACCATGTTTTGGAAGCCACCAGTGTAATCCTTCTGAAAGCACTGGTGTGAACACACCAGGAGTATTTTGGTTGACCCAGTGAAGTCGGTAAGATTGCGGACACACAGCTTTACGTGTGGTACGAGAGGAGAAGAAAGCACATCTTCCCACCTCTTTATTCCTTGCAATGTGCAGGCATATGCTCCAAACACAGGGAGCACAGGGCAGGGGTCTGAAGGGAAAGGTGCTGGCAGGAGCCCGCTGACATCCCTGATGCTCTGTGACACCCTCGGACGCTGGTTCCTCGCTGTGCCTGTTGCAAGCACAGCTGCTGCTTGTTCCACGCCTGTCAGCACCCCCGTGCTGCTGCTGGAGAGCCCGGAGCAGGCACAGAGCTCTCCCTGCTTTCCTGGCAGTTGTGTTGGGAACCTCCCTGAGCTGTGCTCCAAGAGGAGCTGGAGGCAGGGCTGGCTCCCAGAATGTGCCTGGAGATTGAATGGCAGCGGGAGCAGAGCTCTGCCACTCCCTCAGAAGGAGGAGAGCTGGATGTTAGCAGTGACAGCTCGCACTGCCTCACAGGAAATCGCTTGGAATTTTAGAAACACTCATGTGCTGAAGAAATTGCTCAGTGGTAGCCAGCAGAGTACAGGCTCGTGGTCCTACCCATTGCTAGTCCCCAGCTTTTGCAGAAGACCTGCTTTGTTTTCTTCCCTTCCCTTACTAATCTAGTTTCAGACAGCAATAAAACGTTCCTCTAAAATTACAGAATCATCATAAAATGGTTTGGGTTGGCAGGGACCTTAGAGATTGTCCCATTCCAACTCCCCTGCCATGGGCAGGGACACCTTCCACTATCCCAGGGTGCTCCAAGCTCCGTCCAACCTGGCCTTGGACACTTCCAGGGATCCAGGGGCAGCCACAGCTTCTCTGGGAACCTATGCCAGGGCCTCCCCACCCTCACAGGGAACAATTTCTTCCTAATATTTAATGTAAACCTGCCCTCTCTCCCTTTAAAGAGGGTCACCCCTTGGCCTATAAATAAAGACTTAATATAATATTCTTATTATTCTTAATAAGAATAATAAGTAAATACTGCTAAGACCATTCCCCTACTGTTCCTGATATTCAGTAATTACATTTTAATTCATGCCTCCAGATTTAATTGGCAAGTTAGGAAGTCTAGTTACAGACCTGGAAGCCAGTTGCCTTCTCTGGAGACTGTGTCAAGGTGTGCCAGCACATCACTGACATGAGCCAGTAGCTGGCAAAGCACTGCACAGCCTTCAGCCACACAGATATGACTTGCAAAAGCTTCTGGATGTGAGTTCCTATTCATTTTACAAGGCTCTTCAATAAATGATCAAGTGCTGTTCTGTACTCTCCAGTAATCTGATATTCATCTTAGGGCAGGGATATCTGTCACCAGCTACCAGTTCCACTTGTCACAGGAACAAAGGCCAAAGGGACCCGAGAGCTGCATGGCCATTTCAGCTGCTTCCTGATGAAGAAATGGCCTCTTCCATAGCTTTTCTCTATCCACCTTCCCCTGGGACACTGCCAGCTCACACAGGTGAGGGTAATCCAGGGTACTCGGATGGGGGCTTCCAGGGAATAGCCAGGCTGCTGAGGAATGACCCTGGGGGATTGAGCAGGTGAATAATGGCACATCTGTGCCACTAAAGTGCAGTCTTTGCAATGACACATAAACCCAGCCTCTGAGCACACACTGTCATACGGTATCTGCACTTTCGGCAGAGGTTGTTCCAATAAATTCCCATTTTGGTAACCTCCTGTGACGTGTGATTCCAGAAAAGAAATCTGCAAAAACACAGACCAGGCTTTTCCTGTGGTCATGCTTCCAGAGAGTTCTTCACTTGTTTGTATTTACTGTTTTTCCTCAGACTTTTGGAGGAAGTGGAATGGAAACAATAGGACCTTATTTGATCAAATATGACTAAGCAGTAATCATTCATTTGCCAACCTAAAGAGTAAAAAGAGAAAATTAATGAATAGCCATGTGCTAATAAGCTGAGGTTAATTTGAATTGCCAAATCTCACAGATGAATTGATTTTGTACTTTCTGCATTTTTTTCTGTACTCTATGCTTCGCCTCTTTAAATTCCCTTGTGGCTTCAGAAGAAAAAGATGTTTTCTAGTTCCTGTCAGATGAGGTTGGAAAGTGCTAACATGTACCACAGCACAACTGTGTCACACTGGATGTGCTGGATGGGTGTTCAGCAGTGTCTCTAAACTAACTCTTAGGGAAATTGTTCTTTATTTCTCAGGGATACGTGAGGATGGTCAGAAAAACAAAAAACAGTTTTAATTTCTGCAGTCAACCTGAAGGAGACACAGGGTGGCCCTGTGCTTGCTGGAATTTACATTTCGAGTAATTCTGTTAAATCACCCAAGCAAGTGATGCCCAACTGCGAGGCCTGGGAAATGCTTCAGCAATGCTATCAGTGTGTTCCAGCTCCTCCTAATCCTTCTCATCATTTCTCACATGACCAGTCTCACTGCCTTCAGCTGGACTTCTCCCAGGCCGCAGTTCAGGGGTGGCACCTGAGTGTGGCTATCAAAGCACAGCCTCTGGCTCCTTCATTTGCCACCCAGCACTTCTCCTGTCCCTCTGTTTGACACAGCCCAGCCCCTCTCCTCTCTGCTCCCCTCTCCTCTTCAGAAGCGCAGCCCAGAGTAAGAAGGGAAAAGCAAAGAACCTCCTGTGATTTGGAGTAGAAAGGTGGAAATGCCCATGGAGATCATTATCACTTATCTCTCACTGCCAAACGTCCTTGGCTGTCGGTGCGGTTGAGCCTCTCAGCTGAACGTGTCGTTCTACTTGCTGTCCATTTGAGATCAAACCAGTGCCTCCATCTAACTTCTCTGTGTACTTTCTTAGCCTGTGAGAGGGAAGCAAAGTCATTCCTCTGCAGTGTATCTCTGTCAATAAACTGCCTGCATTTTGCATTACCAAAACCAATCCTTTGACAGTTGGGGAAGATGATTATTACCTAGTGCCTCTTTACTCCCTCCCCTGCTCCTCCAAACTCGGCTGCACACGTTAATTTAAAAGAGGAAAACATAACAAGAGTAGGAAGAAAGAAAACCTCATGTCACAAGAAGCTCAATTTGAGAAGTTTAACTTCCTACAGAGAGTTAGGAAGCACAAACCTGTCTGCGTGCTCACCTACGCCGTTAAACTTGGCATGTTTTTGAGGTGCCTGGTTTTACATTATGTGGCCAGTCCAGCCAGGTCCTGCTAGAAGCACAACACTGTAGCTGGGCCCAGTGCAACTTTTAGAGATGTTTTTTAGGATTTAAAAAATAACAGCTGTGCTTGCTTCTTCCTGCATGGGGTATTAGAACACTGGGGCTCAGCCTTGTCTTTGGGAAAGTGCCTCTTCAGCTGTGCTGCCTCTGTGGTGTTTAGGCCTCTTAGCTGATCCTTCTTTATTTTAGACCTGAGAAGATGTTTCACGCTCTGGTATTATTAATACACAGCACCCTGGCTGCCCCTGGGCACCAGCACCTCCTGATATGTTTCCCCTGGATACACTGGTGAGCTTCCAACCTGAATGCATCTCCTCAAGGCAAACAGGCAGCTACAGCCTCGTGCCCCCCTGAAAACCCCATCAGCAGAGTCAAGAACAAGCCTAAAGGGGTCTCATTGAAAGATGGTGGGTGCTGGAAAGGGGCAGCTGTGATTCAAGCAGAGCACAGAATGCAAAAAAAAAAAAGTTATTATGCTGAGAGCTATTTTCTCTTCTGGGAATGGTAAGGAAAGGACATATCTAAACTCTGACATCAGAGAGCTCCTTGATCCTTCCATTGCACATCAGAAAGCTCCTTGATCAGCCCTGTGATTGGTACCTCAGCGTGCAGTTGTTATTTTGGGGAATGATTCCTGTTAGTTTTCAGTTCCCCATCCAGAAGAACCAGGAAGAAAACGCGTGCTGCAGAGGCGCCCCGAGGCCGGGTGTGTTGGTGTGAGGGACGGCAGAGCTCTTGGTGGCTTTGCTCTGGACAGAGCTGCAGGTCTGTCCCAGACCTTCCCTTCCAGCAGCCCTGGCAGGCTCCTCCCTTGCCCCAGCTGTCTGTGCTGGCAGCAGCTCAGCAGAACACGAGGTGCAGCTTGGCCTTGTACCTACCCCTGTAAGGCTGTAATTTTTTGTTGTTGTTGTCCTTTTGTACCTGATGTGTTTGGGAAAAACGCTGCTATCTTGGCAAATATCTGGACATCTTTGCTGTTAAGAGAGCAGTGATTAATGTGCTTTTTTGTTCTCTCTGATTAAATTAAAACATGCATTCTAACATGTCTTGGAGACATTTATAATTGTCCTTGTGTAGCCCAGCTTATCAGGATGCAGTAGCAGGTGTTGTCAGCAGAGCCAGCCAGGATTTTTATTGCTGTATGCCAGCCCCTGTGCTGAAGGCCAAGGCCCAGATGCCGCAGCCCTGTGCTCGTGCTGAGCAGGGTTTCCGTGAGCATCCCTCCATCCCTGAGCTCGGGACGGAGGCTGGGGACACGGGGGACAGGCCCAGGCCTATCTGCCACCTCGCAGAGGCCCCTCCACGTTAACCCGCTCAGCTGCGCTGGAGATTGGGCAAGGTGGCTCTGCAGATTTCTCCACATCTGTGAGCACTTGAAACAAACTTCACTGGCTTTATCTTAAATGGAGCTTTCTGCTAGTTTATCTCAAAGTGTGTTTCAGTGGGCAAAAGTGGCAGCTTTGATGAAGAAAACACATTTTCTGAGTGGAGCCCTCTTGTCCTCACGTGTTGATGTAACCCTGGGCAGTGTCCCCTCCGTCGCCAGCACTGCCCCTCCCGTCACAGTGTGCTCACATATGAGGGTTTGAGCAGGTTGTGATGGCTCAGGTCATCACACCAACCTGCCAGGTCTGCCCTCACCCCTGCCATGGTGCTCGTGTCTCATCCTGCAGAGGCTGCTCAGTTCTCAAGGCACATTCTGATGGTCTGTCCGACGGTCACTCTTTAGCCAGAGTGGGATCAGCTTTGTGCTCATTAAGTTCCACCCCTTTCTCTGGTGAATTTTAGGCAAGTGGAGCAATCTTCTTTATTTTCAGCCCCTTTTGAAGGGTCTGACACCACAAGCTAGTGCTGTAGGAAAAGCTATCACTCAAAAAACCCCACAGTTTAAGGACTTGGAGGTTACCTTTCTTGCTCTGGAACAAAGATAAAATAAGTTTCATTTGAGCTTGATGAAATAAGTTTCACTTGTACTTTTGCCACATTTGTGTGAGGAATAAAGACTGAACTGATGGTTGTGTGAGTTGTACACGAAGGGTCAGGTTTTCTGTTTCTGCCATTTTATCATTATTTTCCTTTAAAGAAGATGTAAGCCCATGAAGGTGTTGGCACGTACTGGTTGAAAGTCTGAAAAATGAGTATCAGAAAGTTCAAAAGGCAGGGCAGTGTTTTCCATGATGTATCCAACACCTGGAAAGAGGAATGCATACCCATGATACTGTTCTGCTGCAACTCCTTGGCAAATTTTTCCTGCATAGGGAAAAGAACTAGCAATGCCTAAATATGAAACTTTACCTGGGGGCAGTTGGGCACTTTTTTGTTTGCGTCTCTCAAGTTTCCTTTGCCCATCAGCCCTGGAGTCACATTAACTCGTGAGCCGTGTTTTGGGGCTGTAAATCCATTTGCAGTTCTGGAATGGCCACAGAAGGGCCTGGTCCGAGCTCTGGCAGGGCACTCATCAGAAAGCATCACGTAAGCGGTGCCTCTGATCACAGCAGTGGCCACTCAGGGTTACCCCAGCTTTGGAAGCAGATGTGCAACAGACAGCCGAGGTTTTTATCAAAGGTTTTCAGGGCAGCGAGTTACCATGGCAGTTGCAGTAAGATAAAACACTGTAGGATCTTTGAGAAGGAGTCTGTTATAATTTTGTAATTCTATAGGGCGTATTGTCCAAGAATTCAAAGCACTCCATTAAGTTTCACTGCTCTATTGTGAGGTGGGTAAATATGATTAGTTCCATTATTAGACTGGCAAAATGAGACACTGAAGTGAGATGATTCCCCCACTGTGGCATATGTACCACTGGTGTCAACTCTTCTGTGGTGTCAGCCTGCCACAGCCCAGCAAGGCAGCTGCGGGATGTCTGATGGCCCCTTTGAGCAGTTTTGCAGGCTCAGGTGCAGCTGTGTTTTCCCAGTGGTGTCTATTCCTGGTCTCTCAGAGACCCACCCCTGTAGTGAATATTTTACATATTTTACTTGATGTATCTAACAGCGGAGTTCATTAAGCAGTCCTTAGAAAAAGCCCTAGCGCACAGTTCATGCCTTCGTTAGCGTCCGTGTGCTGTCAGCGCTTTCATCAGCCCCCTCACGCCTCGCCCCACCGAATCCCTGCTCTGCCCGCACTCCCACGCGCTGCACTTGTGCCTGAGACCAAACCTTCCCTGCCCACGCGTGCTGCGCTCCCCCAGACTGACCCCACGCCGTCCCTGTCCCCTGCACAGCCCCTTTTGATCCCAGAGCAGCAGCAGCCGCCCTCCTGGGAGCCTCGGCACAGGCAGGTACGGGCAGAACTTCCTCCTCAGCACAGCATCCTTATTAAAAATTACCCCCATAGGCTGATTGCTGTTATTATTCTTTTTTATCCTGTCGTTGTCTCCCTTAGGCCAGTCAAACAGTGAAAAGACAAACTTTAATCAGTGATTGCTTTTACACTTGCTTGTGTTTCACCCATGCTGGGAGGTGCGAGGCTCCAGCCCGCACTCTCCCACTGAGCTGCTTCGTTACATTCCCGAGACTCTTTTTGTAGTTGATTTCCTACCTTTGGAGGTGATCTGTACTCTGAAGGAGACAATAACTCTTTCTTAATCCTGTCTTCCATGCTAGTGTTGCTCTACCTTTGTTAAAGCACGGGATTCTCCGGGGCTGGAGATGATCTGGGCTTTCCCAGCAGTGTTTGGGGTGGGTGGAAGGCAGCACAGCCATGCTTAGCTGTAAAGCCAGCCTCAAAGAAATTCAGCTTTCTCTGGGACGGGGCCAACTGCAGCATTGCATCTGAGCTCGTTCCAGCCCTCAGATCTGGTCTAATCTGTGGACACGGGGAGATCAGTGTGGCTGGGGAGGCCAGCAGTGATCCTGCAAAGGGATCCCCTTTCGGTGCAGCCCAGCTCCAGTTCTAAACTACGATCCAGCAACTGGTGAAGTGCAAATGCCAACTGCAGCTGCAGCCACACCACACAAACTGCCAGCTCAGCCTGACCCACAGTCGTCTCCCTGGGAGCATGAACACGGACCCTGGTGATGGAACACCTCTGTGTGTGTGTGCGCACTCTGGGCCCACACCTGGGAGGCTGCTGAGCTCTCCTTGCTTCGTGTTCTTTCTCAGAAGATCATGCACAAAGAGTACAAACAATGTCTCAAACAATTTTTAATGTCTTTCATTAAAAAACCCCATTGCTGTTGCTGACTTCATCCCTCAGAATCCATACTGCCCAAATTCTTGTCGTTTCCTGGGTTACCTGTGGCGAGGAGGGCTGCAAACCCTCTGGCCTTGCAGCCCTGCTGCCAGGTTTGCAGTGCATCCATCAGCCAGGGCTGGTCTCTGAAGCGCTGGCACCCAGCAGCCCAGGCCCTGCTCCTGGGTCCCTCGTGCTGTGGCATCCAGCTAACGGAGGTGTCCTGTCTTGTCCACTTCAGGCCCCTTTCACTATTCTCCTATCTCTCCTTTCGTCACTGTTTTGGGAGCTCCTCAAGGCTGACATTTTGGTCATGTTTTTAGTGCCTGCTAAAAGGTTCTTGTTCAAATCTTGCTAATGTTTTCCTTCTCAGGCTTCTCGCAAAGGGCTCCTGTGGGAACCCTGCTCTTCTCTGTGCTTCATTTCATAATCCTCCACCCTGGTCTCAAATATGACATGGTAGATGTTGCTGATTCACCAATTAAATCGAGTGGAATAATTTGGATTATTTTAAAAATAATTTTTAACACAGTTTAAATCAGCCCAATTGATTGTTCTCTCATGTAGCCCTTATTAGGCGTTTTCTGAGAGGGGAGGAAAAAAAAGCATCGCTTTTATTATTTTTTTCTGACTTTTGGCTTTTATGGCAGCACAGTATTTGACTCTTTGCTCCTTGTCTTGCTCTGAAACAGTTTATCAAATCTCCTTCAACAATTACTGTCTGCTCCTCTATTATTCACTTTCACTAGCTTGATTCTCTCCTATCAATCAGCCTTCTTCTCCCTTTCCAGCCTGTGTTCTATCAGCATAAAACCCTCCTGCTTGAGCTGCAGAACAGGGTGGGTAAGTGCAGGCTTAACCTCTCCCCGAGCTCCCAGCTCTCCACACCCTAATGCCAAGGCAGCCACTCATTTTCTGTCTCCCTGCTTCAGCCTAAGCTGTTCAAGCTCTCCATCATCTGCTCATTCTTTCTCGCCATTTGCATGTGAGGAATTTCTGAGCCAACGAAATGGTTTTCTGCAGTTTTTGCTCGCCATCCCAGTAAAGCTCCAAGTTACACCGAAACTTTGGTGGGTGCTATAAGGTTTTAGGGCTAAAACAAACCTACTGCAGTGCTGGAGCTTCTCACTGATTTCTGTGTGCTTCCAACGGATCTCTGTCCAAGAACCCACCTCACCATGAAATCTCCTCTGTCTGTGTAACTGGGTTGAAGTAAGACCGTGGGGAGGTTGTTTTGTTCCTGAAAATAAAAGCTGCCCATTCATTATGACCACAAATGAGGATCCTGCTCCGTGTTCTGCTGTCTCCTTCTCTTCTTCACCTTCCAGCCCCTCTGCATCCTCCCTCCCCCGGGTTTCACCATCCCTAGTGCTGGTGTTGCTGGGTGATTTCACCTTCATGTGTTTACACCAGAAAGACTCTCAGAGAAAAAGGATTTCATAAGCAGGAAGTAGAACTCTGGTTTTATCTTAATCATTAATAAAGCAATTAATTTGGGCTGTGCGCTATGAAATTCGAAGACCTTTGGTAGGTCATGCTTAGAAGTACATGTCTTTTGTATTCGTGAAGCGATAAAATTCAAATGGAAATGAGAAATGTTTTCTGCTTTTTGCACAGAATGTGGAAAAAAATATGCTAGAATTTTACTGGATTATTAAAGGAAATATGTCAGAGGGGCTGTTCTTACTCTATGCTTTTGAGTGTCAGAAAAACGTGAAATATTGCATTTTTTGCATGAAAAAAGTAGGTTTAAGGTAGAAAAGTACTGTTTATTTATGAAAAGTGTATCATTTTGTGCAACCCCAAAGCCTCAGTCGTGAGTGTCCTGCCCCCAGTGGCAGCAGGCTGGGTGTAGCAGAAAAATCCAGTGTAGGGATGGACTCGACACTCTCCAGGCCCTGGTGTCTGGCCTTGCTGCTCGTGTGGAGGGGACTGGAAGGAGACTGATGGTGTCTGGGCTTCCTATCAATTAGGATCAAAGCCACTTAGCTGGCTGAGATGTGCTTCCTCTGAATCCTCATTTTGGGTTTCTGTCATGCTTCTTTAATCTCCTACAAAGTTACATTTCCATAAAAAAAATTTCCATTTTTCCTGCTTATTTTCGTTAAGTGGAAAGTCTTCTTAATGATGTTTTTTTGGATTCAGAAGCTCCTCATCTAGGTCAGCATTTTCAGAATGCCAGTTTCCCAGTTGTTATATCGCTATGCCTCAAATCCTTAATTCTAAACAATGAAAGTCTTGGAACGGTTCTTGCTTTCCTTTAATTTCCTTCCTTCTGAGAGCTGAATTTTTCCTCTCATCACAGTCTCCATCCCAGCTTCAACTCATTTATCAATTTATAAGTCTCGCTTCTTCCAGAATAGTTTTTCAGACACGTATTTTTAGATGAGAGCTGTTCCATCTTTCCAAAATGATCACTTCAAGCTCAGCCACTGGAGCTTAGACATACAATATTTAAATTATTATTTATAGCACAGGAACATGTGGAGACTTTCATTAAAGATAAGGCATTAGCCTTGTGCCTTGATGAGTAAAGGCACAGTGAGTGATGGTCCCTACTCCGAGCAGTTTGCACTCGTCAGCCTGGGTGGACTTGCTGGGAGAATGTCAGGAGAAATTTAACCCGAACACGTGCTGGCATCACTCAGGGCTGAATACAGCCCCCAGGTTTGTCAGAGTTGCCCAGCCCTGCCTTCCCCAGCTCAGGGTGCTGCCGTTTGGGTCTCAGTGCCCGACAGGCACTAGAGAGACACAGCAGGATGGGGACTGAGAGCCCCCATGAGATCACAGGCACCCGTGGGAGATGCCAGCAGAGCACAGCTGGGCACATCTGCAGGGGAGCGCAGCAGAGTGATCCCCTGAGCTCAGCCAGGGACACGGAGCTCCAGGGCAGGATGGGGAAATACCAGCTGGAGATAACAGGACACATGTACAAACATGGCCAGACAACTCCAGATTCCAGCATTTTTCCAGTCATTGTTAGAGGTCCCTTTTCTCCAGCGTGTCCCTAATTCTTTTGATTCCTCAGCTAGTACCAGCTCATGATCTGTCAGGCTTCAGCAGGGCCTGGTGCATTTCTGTACTGCAAGAAACCTTTCTACTTGGATTGCCATTTATAGCTCCAATTTTTTTCACTAAGTGGTGTAAATTAGTTCTGTGTGACTTGATGGATTCTCTCCCTCCCCCTTGACAACAGTGATAAAAGATCTGACCCCTTTCTGGATGTTTGTAAAACCAAACATACAAAATCTAATTTGTTTAGGGCTGAGCTTTTAATTGCTTTACCGTCACAACGTGAAACCGAACGCTTTAGCAGGCCTGGGGATTGATCGACTGATTTATAATAAGGGACTTGACCCAAGAGGGGTTATCAGCCTTGGATGTAGCAAAATAAATCTTTTTTGGATTTGTCAGGATGTTGGTACAGACTCGTGTGGGGCAAGGATTCGGTGTGCAGCGTCTGAACCCCGCTGTGGCTGCTGATGAAATGTCCCAGGGAAATGGTTCTTCCAAGCTGCACTTCTTATCAGGGCTGAACACTGCAACGGAGAAATAAAGCTTAACAGCACTGGCCAGGGTTTGCTCTGCTCCCAGGTGTCCCAAAACCGGGCCATGTTCGCTGACCCAACAGGAGGATTGAAACCCCTGCAGGTCTGAGGGGCTTTTGGGTTTTGATTGCTTAGAATTAGGATTGCAAAACAAACCCAGTGCTTATATGCAGAGTTTTCCTGGTCTTAAACTACCTCTAATTAATTTAGGGCTTTTTGCCCTGGCCCACAGATCATGAAGCCTTCTTTAGCCTTTCAGAGGTAGCACTGTTTTAGCCTTCTGCATGTGCTGATTAGTATCAAGTCAGAATAATTCTTTTTTCCCCAGAGAAATCCCCTGTGTTTTACTCATAAATAAAAAAGGAAAGGAAGAAACATTCTTGATGGTATTTTTGCGATTTGACTCTGCCTTTAGAATAGAACTGCACACATACAGCACTTGTCGTCCCTAAAACTTACATTTTGAAAGTTCTTTGAAGATCTAAATTACAGATCTTTCATATGAAAAGTTAATGAAGGACTCTAAACAAAATAAAATAGAAATGATGACATGAAAGAGCCTTCTTATGGCTTCAATAACAAGATAAACAGTTTAATATTCCACATACTGCATTAAAAATAACAGCTGGGCTCTGTGGAGACGAATCCCTCAGCTCAGCTACGCTGGTTCCCACATTACCTGAGGACAGGTTGGTGACTCTCCCTCACTTGTCACCTCCCTCTGGCCCCCAGAAACGCTGAGGGCAGCCAGCACCTGAGCAGTTTTAGCAGACACCACAAACAGTTTAACAAACACAGAAGTGCCATTACCAGCACCACTACAGTACCCCCAAGTGATAGACACATTCTGTATTGACAGCCTCCCGTTTTAATGAGCTGTTGCTGGTTCAGACCATATTGATTGGCCTTTTTTTTTTCTCTTCCTGCAATTCAGCGAGAGGAAACAAGAACCAGCGTTTCATTAAAAGACTTTGTCCAGTGTTTCATATTTCATGAATACTTGTGAGTGAACACATCCCATATAATAACCAATTAATTCAGCCATGCTAGGACTCAGGCTGAAAACTACACCACTCCATTAACAGAAGCCTGGGGAGGCACAGGGTTTAACATTTCCTACTGCAGAAGAAGTTCCCAAACACGATTTTCATCCCCATCCCTTGATTCACTTCACTTTCTACCTCTCGGCTTTCCTGACAGCTTCTGCTGCGTTTGTTGTTCTGTGTGACTACTGTACCGTGCAGCTCAGGGTGCTCCTCATGCAATCCCCGTTCTTCTGTGAGTGTTTCTTGTTATTGTTGCTTTTGACAACATCACAGATTCGAGTTAAAAGTGACCAAAAGAGCAGGGGAAGGAGTAACCTGCAATAATGATTTGCAAATTGTGTTAATTTCATAGTGGGATTCTGCTTTTTGATAGGATTTAATGCGTAATGAGCTCCTGAGACGTTATTTTTGCTTCAAAGCTTTGCTGAGTACTAGATCCTATTAAATTCTCGCAGTGAACACACCAAAAAAATACTTTGAGCTAATTTTAATAATTTTTAATTGAAGGAATATTTTTATTCCAATTTGAATATTCAAGCTGTTCAAAAGTTAACACATTCTCAAAGTATTCATCAGTCTTTTCATTCCATAAAATCTTTTTTTAGGCAGCCTGTGGCTTTTGGGGAGGGGGGCAGGTTTTTTTTGTCTCAGATTTGTTTTTCAGAACCAACTGAAACAAATTTAGGCATATTTTGCTATTTATTTCTTTTTAAGTGCCTGCATGCTGCAGTCTAATCTCCATTCTTTTTATTGCTGTTTTATAGTCTGCCATTATTGTTTGTTTCCTTTGCGTTTTCCTAAAAGCAGAAACAAAATACAAATTTCCCTGCTAGTCCTTTCCTGCGTGGTAGCGGGAGCTGGGTTTGTGTGCGTGTGTCATGCTCAGTAACATATGTATTTCGTTGTTAGCAGCGTTGTTATATTGCATTAAATCTTAGGGATTCCAACAGAGCCTGGCATCCCAGGCTGCAAAACAACTCGCAAACAGAGCCCAAACAGCAGCACAGTCCACACACACGAGCAAGGACCGTGTGAGTGCCATGCTTCAGGAGGAGGAGGAGGCACAGAGTGGTTCGGTGGCCTGGTTCAACCCTTCCCAGAGATCTGGAGTTGGTTCCTGTAGCCACAAGACTCTTTGATTTATCCTCTCGACCTTATCCCTGCTCTCCAAAATCCCAGGGAAGGCTGGAGAGCAGCGGGCAGTGGTGTGACAAGCGACACACAGCCCTGCAGTTCGTGTCCAGCACAGCTCTGCTCACTTCAGGCACGGCACAGACCCAGGCTGGGTGTGAAAGGGGCAGCTGTGCTGAAGGGAAGCCCTGGCTGGAGCAGCTGAGCCTGTGACACGCTGCCCACTGGGGCCAGGGACAGTGTGCAGAGGTTCTGATCCCACACCTCTGCCTGCAGAGGATTTGGGGCTAACAGGGGCGAGTGCTGGTGGGGCTTGCCTGGCGTTTCCTGACAGGTGAGTGCAGCCAGGCACTCTGGGGACACAGGTGTGGCCTTAGCTGTGAGGACCGAGGGGCTTTGGTTTGCTGCCCTGGCTGCCCAGGGCTCTGCTCCCACTGCGGCCGGCCAGGGGCTCTTTATTAGTGGTGAATGAGTGACCCTAATGAGGCTCTCAGTCCTTCCATCTCCATGTCAGTTTTTAGGAATCAGAGACAGATGGTTAAGAGCTCTGAGATGGTTGGGGTGACCTTGGGGAGGCTCTATCTACAAGGCACAATTGCAAATGGTGAATGCAGTAAGCAGATTAAGAGTCTGGCACTCTGGCAAATCTCAAGACCTCGTCTTATGTTGCTATTTTTCCCCTATGGCAAACTTACAGATTTCACAATGACTTTGCTGTAGCAGTGACTTGAAAATTATAGTGAGTGAGTGTTCCCTTTTAAATAATGGATTATGAGGCAAAGATTAATTTTTGCTCAGTTTTCACACTAATGCAGTGCCTTGCTGCCAGCAGAAGCACAAAGAAGGACATGAATTCACAGTGGCTTTCTTCTCTTTCAAAGCTGTAACGTGCTTTTATTGGATGGGACTGTTTGCAATGAAGTCCCGTCACTCACATCTGGTTCCTGCTGAACCGTGGGACTTTGACATCTTCTGGAGCATCCTTTGGTTCTTGTCAGCAGTGAAGAGCTCAGCCCCTTCCCAGTGCTGCTCTGAGGGAAACCAGCCCTGCCGTGGACAGAAGGTCGCATCCCAACAACCCAGTGACAGCCACCGCCCTGGAGCTGCCAGGTGCCTCTTGTTTTTCAGGCCAGTTGGAGAAGCAGGGGAGAGGGAGAGGGAAAGGGAAGGAAACAGAGGAAGACAGACAGCTGAGAAGAGGTGAAACCAGAAATGCTATGTCCCAGAGGCATTTATCAGCCCAAATGAAATGGAAACAGCGAAAGGGAAACACTGCTTTGCTTTTCTCAAAATTGTATTTCCAGTTGAGTGAGTTGAAAAGAAAATATCCTTTCCTTTTCCCGCGATTTTGAGAGATCTGTTTGCTAAGTCTGCAGGCTTAGTAGGAGAGACAAGGAGTATTTATTTTCTGTATACGTTGGTAATTTATGAGGTTGCTATAAATGCAGAGTTTATGGAAGTAAAATCAGGCCATGAAATAAAAAGGATTTTATTCAAATATCCCAGCTTATTAATTCTTTCTAATTCTTCACAGAGGAGGAGATGAGTGAGGATGCACACACGGTTTACTGAATATTAAGAGGGAGAAGATCCAGTAAAAGTAGCAAATGCAGGTATAATTTAAAAATAGAAAAAAGAAAAAATAGAAAAAGATGAAAGATAAGTGAATTTTATTAGGGATTGAAATATAATTGAATTTTCCTTTTCCTATTTTGCCATCAAAGATGGCAGAAAGAAGTTTACCATTGTGGAAATGGGTCCTGCATTGCTGACAAACCTGCACAAAGTGGCTTTACCTTCCTGTGCAGCGGGGTGTGACCGAAGGGATGTAAATGCAGCTCTTATCTGTGCCACACGAACGGGTGGAGAGGAGATTTAGAGCCTTGATCGAGAAATAAGATGGCACAATAGCTTTCACTGGGATTTAGTGCTTCACCAAGAGCAGAAATGGGGCAAGCAGGTCCTTCTTTAGGAGTACCATTAACTGTCTGTTCCACTGAGTGTCCATCAGTGTGCCTGGCTGTGTGATGTGTTAGTGGCCGGCCTTCATCTCCAGAAATGTCCAGGAGGATGAAGGGATGGGGAAAGATCCCATTATGCGATGTGCTGGGAGATACAGAGTGAGACGGAGGTGCTGCTGGGGTGTCCCAGAGTCCCAGGCTAAGGTTCTGGACCTGAGAGGCCCCAGAGCTCTCAGAAATCTCTCCTTCCAAGATGCCCTCTGGGAGAAAACAGCAAAGCATGACTCTTCAGCGTGTGCTGGCTGTGTGTCAGCAGGCTCTCCCCGGGCACGCCACGCTTTCACTGGCTGCTGCTTTCCCCTGGTGCTGGGACCTGGAAAGGGAGCACACGTCAGGTGTATCGGATGCTGGAGCAGTCCGTCAGGTGATACTGACCTCACTGAGCAATCATTTGCAGGCCTTCGCCAAACCACGTCCTCGCTATTAGCTAACTTTGGAAAAATGCCAGTGTCCCAAGAAACGCCTCCTGTCCTGGCAGACCCAGAGGCTCTGCACTGCCTTTTCCCACACTTTACCCTCTAGGTTTGTAACATAAGTATTCGGTATTTGGCAGCTGTCTTTAGGGCGTCTGCTCCCCCCTCAATCGACACTCCTTACGTGGGGACCAGTGTGCAGACAGAGTCCTCATCCCTCACAAACTCTTTTCCTGGCTAAGGGGAGCCATGGGCAACAGCAGTCAGCACCAGCTCCCGGGACTCAATGAGATGGGAGGACAGAAGCTAAGATCTGCTTCCTCCAATTAAACTGGGGAGGAAATTAAATTACAGAGGGCTCTGTAGTTGAGGCAAGCGGCATGAAATGAGAAAAAGGTCACTGTGATGGCTCTGAGTGGAGGCAGCAGCCTCCTTTGCATCTTGGCATCTCCTGACCTTGCGTGTCCATCTGAGCCACTCATCCCTGCAGGGCTGAGCTGGGATCACCAGGGCCCTGCCAGGGCAGCTCTGGCAGCACGCACGGGAAAGCTCCAGTGGTGGCAGAGGAGCAGCTCTGCTCCCGGAGTGGCAGCTGGCGGGAGGACACGGAGCAGTTTCACAGGGCAGGAGGGACTGGAAGTCTGTGCTGAAGCCGTGGGACAGAGGGGTTTGAAGAGAGTCTGGCTCTGGAGTTGCTAGTCCAGTGGTACTCCACGGGGGGCTGGGCCGGGGCTGTGATGGCGAGATGAGATGGGCTGCACTTCACACAGTGCAGGAGTGCAGGAGCAGTGTCGCAGCTCGGGGTACTTTGGTGTCTTTTTTTGGAACGCTTTTGATAGTAGAGGTGGCATCTGACCTCCTGCATTTGAGATCTAATGGCTCAGGGATCTCCAGCTATAATATTGGCCATCAGTCCCTACTCTCGTATACAGAACGAGTGCCAGGCTAAGAAAAGCCTCAGAGAAAGCTGGATGTTCTGAGAAGCAATTCCCATTGTTGCACCCGCTAAGGCTTCTGGGCCCCTGAGGTGTACAAGGGAGTGTCTGAGTTGTAAGTATCAAAAGAAATTAATTATTCTATATTATAATTAAGTCCTTTTTAATTAGCTGAATAATTGAAATTTTTCTTGCGTTACAATGCAGGTTTTCACATAGCCAGATAATCTGAAACTTTAGAGGGATTTACCTGAGAAATTTCTCGCATCCACAGTTGTCTTTCTGTAATATAAAGTAGTAAATAATGGTTCTGAGGTGGCTGCAAGAAAGGCAGCTCTCTTTAAAAGAAGTCTGTCAAGCCAAACTTGTCCTCAAAATGTATGTTTTATAAAAGCCTTCAGAAAATGCTGGGTCGAACTGTTTTAGTGTTATTGTGAGGAAATCAATATTTCCCTGCAGCCTTTGCAGCCCCCAAATTGTAGCATGTTGTTTGTGCAGAAGAAGCTGAAAGTGAAACTGTCTAAAAATGAGAGTGAAGTAAACTGGCCTGTTTCTATAATTTGCCCTAAAAGTCCCCCAGGTAAACAAAATAACACAACTTGAGCAGTCAAAACTGAAATATTCTCCTCATGTAAGCAGCTGAATTGGAGGATGTTGGTGGCATTCTGAGAGGGGGTTTTGCTTTTCTTTCAGCCTTTGTCCTTCTTCCCTCCCCTTTCCCATGTCCCTCCAAGCCCTGTTCCTCCTGCGCGGTGCCACACGGCCGATCTCCCAGGCTCTGTCCTCCAGCAGAAGCACCAAGGAAGTCGTGCAAGGTCCCCATGTGCTTCGACACTGGAATCACTGAACTGCCTGCAGTGGGTTCCCCACCACTGCAGAACAGAAAACCTTTTCCCGGGGCTCTGGCGTGGCAGATTCAGAGCATCAGACAGAGGCGGGGCAGCAGCTCCCTGTGGTGGAGGCGTTTGGGACCCTCGAGCTGGCAGAGGTGCAGACTGCACTCCCAGGTATTCCCGAGCCCTGCTCTGGACTCTGTCTTGTGACATGAGCGTGGCTTAAGGGCTCTGCAGGTTTAGGACTTGGACAGGTGATGCCAGCAGGAACAGAGTTTATTGTCTTGGGTACTGGGGCTGTAGGTGGGTATTCTCCATTGCTGAAACCGAGTTCAGAAAGGAACCACGTTGATTTGGGGAGTTTGGCTGAGACCTCTGCCAACAGAATTAAGAGAGAGTCTGGGAGACACATAACTTGCTCACAGACACACCAGTGTGGATGCAGCAGCTTAACAATTGTTGTATGTTCACCTGTCTCAAACAGAAAAGAAAGATGAAGCCAGTTTGTGGGAACAGGAGGAGGTCAGGAGAGCAAAGGACCAGAGGAAAACAAATGCTGTGCTGACTGGCAAAGAGACTGCTCTCTTTGTGTTCTTTGTGCCTGACTGAAACATCTTCACAGGATTTTTTTCCCTCTAATCTGGAAATAATTCTGATTTATTTTAAGCCTTCTATTAAGACGAGTCACGCAGCCGTGGCTGGCTGGCGGCGGGCGGCTGCGTGGCGCGGACGCCTGGGTGTGCTTCCAAGGGGCTGCTGCCTTCTCCAGTTGACACTGCACTCAATTATTGTGTTTTCAATTATATATAAAAGGCAATGATGGAGGTTTTCAGCTTTTATAGCACCACAAATCACAGAGTCCTTCTCTGTACCCGCAGCATCGCTGCCACAGTGCAGAGAGAGACCACGGCTTCCCCGTGCAGGCTTGCAGAGGGAGCGGCACCATCCGGGACCCCCAAACTGCACGAGGAACACCATGGGGAGGGCAAACCCTCACGGGCAGCTGCTCCTCCGCACGGTCCTTCAGCCACCAGCCCCTGGCTGACAGGGACGGGCAGTGTGATCCCTGGGCTGTGCCATGGAAGGGCAGGAAGATCTGCTTTCTGTGTGCTTCACACGGTCAACAGCACGTCTGTGAAGGAGCTGTGCAGCTTGGATGGGCAAGGAAGGGTTAAGGTGAGGCCATCACTGGTGAGAAGGGTCATGGCACAGGGAGTGACACTGGCTGCAGCACTTCTGTGAGTGTTTAGTCGCCACCAGCTCAGAGTACCTGGGTAGATCTGAAGCGAGGAGGCTGGGAAGCTGTTGGGAACTGGATTCTGTTTCACAGAATGATCATTTTGTTGTACATAATATCGTAACGTACTTAGATTTGCAAAGTTAGCCCTAGAAAAAAGGGCTTGAACTGGCAGATCAGGAGTGTCTGCCTTTGAAACCAGGCAATATAGGGAAAAACCAAGGCTGTAATAGAGCATGGACAATCCTCCTCAGTAGCCAGAAGATGCCACCTACCATCCGGGGATCTGAAAAGGACTCACCACTGGCAGGCTTGGTCTTGTCTTTGGCCTTTGGGTACCTTAATGCACATATAAATGTCCAAAATGGTCTGGTGCAAGGACAGCTTTAGCACTTGCCAGCTTCTCCAGTTTCCTTTAGTAAAAGAGATCTTAGCCAAGCCATTTTTATTCTGCTCTGTGCTGGTGAGGAAGGGGGTGTCTGAATGCATCACAGGCTGCGTTTCACCTGTGGCAGATTGGTGGTAACCCAGCAGTCAGGTCCAGGAGAGCGAGGCTGTGAGAGGCTGAGCGGGAAGGAACAGAAATCAAATCATTGCCACATAGAGTGAACAAGAACACTTGAATTCTGAGACTCCAGTGAGAAAGCAAGTGAGAAAAATAAACAGAGGCTGTCAGCTAAACTGGATGTATTGACTGCAGTACAGGCTGGAGGAGGAGCAGTGATCCTGGTGACTGGGATGGAGATTTTTGGAAATCCCCCCATGGTAAAGAACACTGTTGGTTCAGGGAGACAGGGACCAGTGGGACAGAGAGACCACTGAGAGACCCAGTTAACTGGAGCTGAAGGCCAAGCTTTCACCATGGAATTGGGACGTTAAATGAGGATATTTGTGTTGAGCAGATTGTGGCTTTAGGTGAACATCCCAGTTAGACCAGTTCTGGTAAAGGCTGGAGGTAAAGCTGGCTGACTGCACTCTCACCAGAAGTGGTGAGAGAGGGCAGCCTATGGTGGTTGGGATGAGTGCTGGGATTTTGAACTGGTTTGGAGCCTAATCTGAAGAAAAAAAGAAGAAGAAAGAAACATTCCTAGAAAATGGCTCCTGGTGTATCTGCTGCACTGTTGCTGGGGGTTCATGAACCAGGATTCAGAATTTGCTGGATGTCAGGCATGACTGTGGGACCTGGGAATGCTGCTCATGTAAATTAGGGGCAGGGGTGGAAGGACGTGCCAGGAGGACTGGAAGGATTCTCTGGAAAGAAAAGGAACTTAGCAGTTCTTAGGCAAAGCCATTGGTAGCAGCAATAATTGCTTTCACTGATCAGGGTCCAGAGCACAAACAAACCCAAAGCTGTGGAGGAGGAGAGGGCCCTTGACTGTCCTGCAGCTTGTGGCTCTCTGCCCGCAGGAAGGCAGAGGGTATCCTGTCTGGACCGGATAAATCTTGGAAATGGCATTTGAAGTAGACATGAAATAGGGTTTGGAGGGAACTACAGCCTGGGAGAAGATCTGGCTGGATGGAATATAAAATCCATTAGTGTCTTAATGCATAAATTGGCAGAACTGTACAACAGCAATGAAAAACAAGCTACTGGAACCCAAACTGTTATTAGATTCTGGTGCTTCAGTGACTATTGAAATTACTGTTTTGCAAGAGGGAGGGTGCCCATAAGGTACCCCAACAAACACAAGTGTCCAGGGGTCTCCTCTGGTGCAGGGAGTGTCTCAGCTCTGCCCCGCACACACTCCAGTGCAAGCTGCTTACTGGAAAGTGTGCCTGGGGGTTTTTGTATTCAGCATCATGTACAGGATAAAAAATGGGCTTTTCAGCAGCCTGTTCCTTAAACAAAACAGGTGAGTTGAGATCTGACTAACTGTGCAGGGATAATCCAGAAACAGACTCATAATTACCTTAGCTACAAAATGATGTTTTCCTGTAAAGGCTCCTGAAATAGTCAGAACAGCTCGGGATGAGGATCACTTACCTTTCTGCAAGTATAAGCTTGAGATAAGTTGGAGTATGGGAAGATTAATGCCTTTGCTTTAATAGCAGGGCTTGATCCAAGACTGCAGAAACGATGTAAGTACCCAAGCGAGCCCAGAAAGCGCGGTGGATCAAGGAGTGCCAGTGCAATGACCCAGGGTGTGTAATTCCCCTGGGTGGCTGGTATTAAAGCGAAATAGAAAGATGCATCTGACTGCGGATTTCAGAGCATTAAATGCTGTAACTCTGCAAACATCACCTCTTCTTGTTAAAATCCCAGAAATTACGGCTGCAGTAGTACAAGGAGCTAAGTGGTTTTTGGCCATAGATCTAGCAAACACATTTTTCTTTAGCCCTTTAGCAGAGAAATGTTGGTAAAAGTTTGGGGGTTGCAGTTCAGGAGGGAAAAACATATTTCACTTGAGTTCCTTGAGGATTTCACAAGCTCCTGTGATCTGTCACATATACATCACCCAAATGTGGGAGAAATTAGCCTGCAGGTCCAGGAAGTGTGTGACATCAGATGTGGCTCACACCTGAATGGGGCAGATTCTGAAGAACAAGCATGTCAGCAGACTGGTAGATTTGGCTGCAGTCCAGGAGGAAGGATTGAAAGTCAACAGACAAAAGGTTCAATTAGTGCAACAAGAGGTAAAATATTTAGGAGCAATACGAGGTATTGAAGGCCAGGGTCCTGATAAACAGAGTGTGGAATTAATTCCAAAGCTGCCCAGCCCCACTGCTCTGCCTAGCTAAGAGCACTGTACAGCACATTTAATTGTATGCAGGGTTTTATTCTGCTGTTCACTGAAGTGAGTCATCCTCCAGCTAAGCTTCTAGAGAAAAGCAGGCAATGGGAGCAGGGTGCAGGAAAGCAGGCAGCTCAGTCAAGCTGAAGCCAGCCTAGCCCGGGCTGCAGTTCTGGGCTGTCTGGACCCAGGAAGCCTCCTCATGCATGGTTTGCCTCTGTCAGCCAGGGAAAAAGGTGCCAATTTGGCACAAAAAGAAAGATGCCGTGTTCCAGGCTATTGTCTGTGCATCTCAAATCTTATTGACACCGCAACTCCTTGTCAAAAGGAATGAGTATATTTAGTCTGGAAATCAAAAAAATTGGATTATCTTGTTGGAGGGAGGCCAACGGCACAACACCCCAGTCATGCTTCCTTGGAATACAACGTGTTCGATACAGCACGGGATGGTGCCTGTCGAGCTCGGGGCTGGCAGCCCCTGACGTGGGGGAGTGAGAGCTGGAACGGGACACGAGGCACGAGCAGCTCTGCGCTTCGGTGGTGCAGGGCGCTGAACATGAGTCAGATATTGCGGCCTCCTGATGTGCAGTGGCCTGTGCAGGTTTAATTGCCTCTGTCAGAGTAGATCCGCATAAACCAGAAATCTGCTTTCCAGGTGGCTCGGGTTGGTGCGGAGCGAGGCTGGCACAGGATGTGCTCCAGTGCGTGCGGAGAGCAGCAGGAGGCACTGGGGCAGGGCTCGCCTCGCTCACTACAAGTGGCAGCAGTCCCACAGGCATTGTCAGGTGTGCTTCCCCACAGACTGAGCCAACGAGGAGGAAGGATTTCATTTTGCTGAACAAGTTTTTTGCCCATCTAGTTACAAAGCAGCAACTGCACAGAGCAGAATGCCCACAAACCTCAGGATATGAAGAATTTAGCTTCTAGAGGAAGCTTTAAGGAAGTTAGTACAGGTGAATGGCAAAAACTAGGATGTGGTGTTCCCATCTAAATGACTCCACAAACAACTACAGTCAGCCATGATTCTATTCCTTTTAAGACTTCAACATGAAGTGAGACATGACTCTGAGAGAACTGGTGGTTAAAAACTTCCTTATCAGATGAATAGCAACTGAAGGGTCTCACAGATTAATGAATAAAAGGATCTGACAAACGACTGCAGGATAATCAACAAATAGCTGAGCAATTAGGGCAAAATGTTCATAGAATAGATAAAAGGCAGAAAATAGTAAATAATCAACATGAGGAATGGTGAATAGGGGCTCAGGTAGTTTATCACGGGCTCCCAGCAAAGAGCACACCTGGGGCTGTGAGTGGGATGGATCTGGCACCAGCACAAATAAAGGCATTTCCATTGTTTATTAGTTCAAGTAAATTCTGACAATGTCAGGCAGCTTCATCAATCACAGCCAAAGCTTTGGGAAGGAGAAAAACATTAAGCCATAAGAAAAGTTGTCTTTAGTTTTCAGATGACAGAAAGGAGTGAGTGTTGGCCATCACCAGAGCTGGTTCGGCACAGAAGCATGGATCTGCTGTGGTGGGTAGGAATAGCTCTTCCAGCTGCATCGTACATCAGTGTTGCTCAGGTTGGGAACGTGGTTGGGTGGTGCTGGGGTCTCTTCGTTCTGCCCACTGTGTCAGTCTGCATGCAGTGTGGTGTTTCAGCAGCTGTCAGGGATGTTCCCTGGCATACCCACATCCTCTCCTCGCTGGCTGCACCCTCTCTGTCAGAGCCCAGCCCCTCCTGCGGGCAGGGTGGGTGCTCAGTGGGATAAAAGCGGTTTGCAGGCCTTGCTGCAGGGGGTGCTGGACAGCACCGTGGGCTGGAGCTGGAGCTCTCTGGCCAGCATCCCTGAGGTGTCCGAGTTCCGCACTCATTCACAGCCGGGTAGGTACAGGGATGGCTTAAAGCTGCATCAGCCCCACTTTCCCAGAGCCAGTCGTGTTTCGGTGTGGCTGGAAGAAAAACACCGGCTCACCCAACAGTTTGAAAGTCCTTATGTTTTATTTCCTTTTCTCTCCCCTCCGTTTTGCAGTCCCATCCACTTTAATTTAGAAGTATTGTGTTCCCCCTTCCCTGAGAGGCCAGCGTGTGTCTAACAAGCAGTGTAGACACAGCCATGCACTATTGTTCCTGTCACCTCTAATCACACAGCCATCACCATCACGCTAAATCCCTTCCTGCCGTCTGCATTCCTCTGGATCACACCACGTCCTCCCTCAGCCCTCCTTTGTTTCTCCATCTTCGGCCCTCCCCAGCCCGTGCAAGCAATCCAGCAGCCGAAAAGGGAAAACTGCCTTGTTGCAGTGGAGGGTCTTTTTCCTGTCAGAGGAACTTGTTTCTTCTGCCACGAGCCAGGATCTCTTGAGAGAAAGCAAGCTAAAAACGTCTTTGAGCAGCCTCTTCTGTTCTGCCCTCCTGGTGCAGGTTGAAAATGAGAAGAAAAGGGCGGGGGGGAAGATTAAAAAAAAAAAAATAAAGAAAAGAAAAAGACCTTCAAAAAGGAAGAGTCTTCCAGAGCCCAAACAATCAGTGGGACAATAGGCGATGAGGGTTGCAGCTCTGCGCTCTGCTCCCGCCGGACGGGAAGGCCTCGGTGCTGGGCTCTGAGCGTGGCCCGGGTGATGAGCTGAAAAGCTCCCTGCTCACGCTGCAGACAAAGCCTGGCCAGAGGGCAGAGCTAAAGCCACCTGGGACCCGGCCTTCTAATCAGGCCCACGCTGGGAGCTCGTGGCATTAACCCAGCGCCGGTGACACCGGGGCAGGAGGCCGGCGTGACCCCGAGCCCAGCCGGCGCTGGCTCACGCTGCCCCTACTGCATGTTCCATTTAATAAACCCCACTGATATCTTTAATAAAGACACCTCGCACTTCCACAGTTTCATGTGTGACCTCTTTCTGTTTGCCACCAAAAACACAAAGTAAGAGAGCCGAGGATCATTAGCTGACGAGGCAAAACTGCCCCTTCCCTTGGTCTTCTATTTTTCTTGCGAATATCGACTGCTTGGGAGGCAGCGGCTGCTTGTAATCCTTCCTGTCTCCAGGACAGGCTGCTGCGAGAGCTTGGGAACAAATTAGAACAGAATCTGGGCAGTTTGGGCAGCTCCAGCCCTGCCTCTGCTGCGGACTCCTCATGCCATAACTCCTTTCCTGCCCAGAGGCTGAGTCAGTGGGCCCCAGAGAACCTGCTGGGCCTGGGTGATGCTGTCAGCCCACCTCTTCCCAAATTTTTGGCAAGGAGGAAGGATTTGCAGACACCAGGGACCGGAAGAAATCCATAACCACCCCTCAGTGAACCTCCCGAGGGTCCCTGGCTGTGCTGCACGAGCCAGGGGACTTTGGCTTCTGGAAAAGGTCATCTGCCTCAGCAGGGAAGAAAAAAGATGGATCTGCACCTCTGTAATTTTTTTTCTAGGCAGGCTAAAGAAAACTTCATAGAAAAAAATGTATTGTTTAAAACCTAAAGATTCAAGGGTCGATTTGGTAGGTTTTCTTTTAAGTTTTGAGCTTTCTGGGATTTTTTTTTATCATTATTTTATTTGGTGGTTGGATTTTTTTTTTTTTTTTGCATTAGAAATAGTGTCAGTTGTCAAACAAGACTCTGGATTGATTTGTTTTTTTTATGTCTAGCTTTCAACATCCTCAAAGGCATCTAATTGTTCAGGACATAGTGAGTATCTGCACTTACAGAAATCAAGCCTCGAGTGGAACTCCCCTGAAAGCCAGGCACCGGGAAGCCAAGATTAGTTTTCAGAAAGTAAGTGGTTTTCATTTTTCGGTTTCTCAAGGACTCTTTCAAGGGCCAGGCAGATGGCTGGGAGATCTACAGAATGGAAACCTGCGGTTCTAATGGGGACACAGAAGTGTGTGTGGAGGGGGTTGTTTGTTTGGGGTTTCTTTTAGCTAAATTGCCTTTTTGTTTGACAGCAATTTACACTATTTATGCAGCTGGAATGCCAGTGCATTTTTTGTGTGGACTCTTCCTTTTCAACAAAGGACTGAGAAAATTGCCACACTAATTCTAGGAGCTTCCCAGCAGCTCTGAGGCATAACCAGAAAAGCAATTTCCAACTTAAAAATACAAAGGGAAACAACAGAAGAAAAGCACAGTTCAGTTCAGAAAGCAGCTCTGGCTGCATTCTCGGGGAGTTTCGGTGGAGACGTGGGTATGCGCTGAAGACCAGGCTGGCCTCAGCTGGTGTTTCAGGAGCACTGGGGGCTGCGTTGGCCTTTTGGCAGCGGTGACCTGCCTGGGAGAGGCTCCCTGTCCCCGAGGCGTGGGGGCTGTGGCAGAGGGAGGCAGCGGCAGCACAGGGCACAGGTGTCCCCAGCCCCAGCCCCAGCCTGCCCTGCCCCGCTGCCCCCAAGGCGAAGCCCAACCTTTGCACCCTGCCGAGGGCAGGCAGGACTCAGAGCCGGGGTGTTAACTCCTGCCTCACCGTCCGGGCTGGCCAGCCTGCCTTGTGGCGTAAAGAAATAGCGCTGGTCTTGCACCTGCACGGGGGAACCGAGCTGTGGGGTTGGGGTGGTGCCTGCCGTGGGGAGCTCCGCGTGTTCCCCGGCATCCCGCGCCCCCTGAGCACGGGTTTCACTGCAGAACTGTGCACACACCCCCTCATGTTTGCTTGTGTTTGCTGTATGGCTGTCCCACACGTTTTCCTTGCTAGCCTGTCGTAACCATTACTAAAATATGCTTATCTCATATATGCAAATAGCAGGATATTTATAAGATTGTTTGAAATTTCCATAATTGTGCTGTAAAAAAAAAAATCTCTTTGCTTATCTCACAAAGTGTTGTAACCACAGTGTTACTTTTATTGAAATCCAAAAATCACTCAGCAAAATAAGAATAGTTAGGAAACTGTCAGGTTTTTATATTTTTGAAATAGAAGGGAAAGAAAGTGAGCAAACCAGGCTTTATTATTTTAAATTAGAAACTTTAATGCTCACCAAAAAGGATATAAACTGTAAATGTATTTTAGCAGTTCCTAGAGAAAAAGGGAGAGGTTTTAATAATAACACTGTGTGCTCCTATATCATTTTCATTAGAAAAATCTTGGAGCGCTTTCAGCTTATTAAAGAGTGGAATGCCTCAGAAGGCTCTCGGGAGGTACTACAGAAAAGTGAAGTAACAAATATAAATCCACGTTATTCTCCATCCTGTGATTACCTGGAACTTCCCGGCCATCCTGGGGACGCAGAGCTCCCTGTCACAGCTCGGGGCTGCCAGCCCCTGGCAGGGACAGGAGCTGCCCGTGGCACCGTCAGGGGCCCCTCTGCCCCAGGCTGCTCATTTTGCGGGAGAGTGAACCAACACAGGGAAGCATTTTCCCAAATCTCGTGTCCTGCCCTGTGGGGACACGCCAGGAGCTCTGCAGGGACTCCTGTGCCTCCTTTGGGGAATCCTGGACTCTCTCTGGCCTCACATGAGTGGGCTCCTCACCAGGTTCCTCACATAGGAATATGTCCAGGCAGGCTCCAGTGAATCATCCTGGGAATGATGTGGAGAGGACAGAAAAATAAGATATTAGCCTGAATTTAGCAAGAGTCGTAAAATGTTCGCTGGAACAACAAAAGGAGGAAGAGAGGCTGTAAAGGTAGGGGGTATTCCCTGGTCTGATGAAGAAAATAATATTAAAAATTCCCCAGTGTTTAATTTCAGGAAATACAACAGAGCGAGCGAGCGCCCAGAAGAGGAACAGCATGTTAACATATCTTAGATAAACAGGAGCCAAGTTGTTACCCTGACGGAAAAACGAGAGAGCCCATCAATGCAATGGGGGAGAATAATAAATTAAAAACCAGATGGTTCGGAGATGTGATTGCGTCTTCAGCTTGAGCAGGAAGAAAGAAGGGGAATACATATGTATTGCAGGCAGGCCAGGAACACAAAAGCTGGGAAAAATACAAGAACAGGAGAGGCAGGCTCATCATAATGAAATTAATTAAAAGAGCAGGACCTCAAGTTATTTTAGGTCCCTGTGGTAGAAACACCAGAATTCCAAGCTCCATTCTTCATTTCTACATAAAGTTTCCTATTTCATCCACGCTTAAAAAAGGACCTCTTCCTTTCTGAGCTAGATAGTGAGTCAAGGCAGATGGGAATTATTCTGAGCTTGGAGAAAACAAAGAAGCACAAATTAATGGCTTACTGGCAGAAAGGCAGTTTAAAGCACTTTGCCAAAGCACATTTTATTCCGACCCTTATCCTACATACCTATTTTTTTCTTTAATTCTGTTCAGCACAGAAATGCATGACTAAGCAGAGATACATATCTGCATTGTGCATAGGCTGGAGGGGGCATTAAAACAAGCAAAAAGCAGACAAAAGGAAGGGGGGAAAAATCTGTAATGGCTGGTGCAATGACTTAACAACTTGCTGCAAGTCATTCAGTACACGGAAAATAGAACAACCCCATCTTGGCAGCTTGAACTCGTCTCATCCCATCGTTTCTGTGTGGGTTTATACGCATCTGCCTGCATTCTGTCACACATATAAGCACATAAGAATCTGCACACCCATCTCTGACTGTTCCACATGCAGAAGCACTGACTGGGGGTGGAGGAGTCCTCATGGCCGTGGGGACCTTGGCCAAAATCCCGGGTCTGCCATCACAGGAGGTTTTGACTTTGGCTTCAGAAGTGGCAGGGTTTTACTGCAGCTTCCTTTGCAGCAGTAAAGCTTTGAATCTGCACCAGGGCTCTCCCTGCCCAGGGTTACATTCAACTGCTTCTGGGAGAAATCTGGGCATTGTTTAACTGTGCAAATCTACCGTGCATAAACAATTTAAGTTATGATGCCAGTAATATTTCAGTCTTAATTTGGCAAAATGATGGGGGCAGAAACTCAAACTGCACTTGTGTCTGAATACTGTTGATTCTTTCATAGCTATTAACTCTCAAGGCCTCAATCTGATATCCCTTGGGAACAGATTCCCTCTGTGCTTAGGGTGTTACAAACAGGAGATCAGGAGGTGGAGGTTCAGTTCTTGTTGTGAGACTTTCAGCTGCTTTCTTAACTTCCTGTCACCTCTTTTCCCCTTGTGTAAAATTAGGATAATGGCATTTCTTCATATGACAGTAGCTTAAAGCATTCGTGTCTAAAACGCTCAGGTGGAAGGTGTTATACACTTCAGAGATTATTGTTTATTACCATGATTGCTATTACTGATATTTCTGAGAGTTCCACTCTCACGTATGTAATAAGGGCAGAATATTATGAACATTTTGCCTGATTTTGAACTTAAAACCAATTTTGTTCTGAATTAATTCCTTTGAATAGAATTATTCCTGAACTACATCAACTGGGGACCAGCTGCTGACCCCAAGTGTTTAAGAACTACAGATAATCACGGATGAAAAGAGACAAAAATACATTTTATCTAAGAAGTATCTAATGTTGTGATAGAAACTGAAATTAAAGTATAATCCAGAGAGAGAGAGAGAGAGGGAGAGAGAGTATTCTTTAATTAAAATCAGCTACCTCAAAAGATGGATTTTCTCAGGAGTGAAATTTGCACTGTGCTGAAGGCTTTCCACTTAAATCCTTGATGATGCAAGGAAGAAGAATTCTCAGGGAGTAATATTGGCATTAGCAGACAGCCACATGCCACTGCACAATAAGGAAAAATCTGCAGAGAGAAAGATATATTGCCAATAGAACAGAAAGATGGACAAACCAGGAAACTCCCCGAAACACAGACACATGATTATTCAGCAGCAAATGAATAGCTTGGCAAGGAAAGGGACCTGAGATAGAGACTTGAAGATAGAGGAAGAAAAATAAAACCAGAAGCAGCAGAGATCAATGAGAACAATGGGCACTTTCTGCCAGGAGATATATTAAAAAGACTGAAAACAGGGCTGTAGATAACGGGTTCAAAATGATCCACCCCACCACCTCCGTGGCAATTCCTGCTCCCAGCCAAGCACAGTCATGGCTCAAGGCATGGAGATTGTATGGACCCACCACGGGAACAGCAGGTGAGAGCCCAGCATCCCTTTGGGGCAGTTCTGGGGCTGGGCAGGCAGGGCCTTCCCACCCTGGAGAGATGCTGCTGCTGCTGCTGCTGCTGCTGCTGATGATGATGATGATAATGATGATGATGATGATGATGAGGATGATGCTACTGCAGGGGAGTGCTTTGGACGGCGCCTCGTTGGGAATCCTGCTCCCTTCCCGGGTTAGCTGCCATCACAGATGGCTTCCTGCAACACAAAGAAGGCTCCTGGCAAGGCAGCGTGCTGGATAACACTGGAACTGGCTGTGGGGAAGTATTGCCTCACAGAAACACCCATTCACCAGCATTTGCTCCATCGTGTGCAGCAGAGTCGGTTGGAGCAGCTACTTCACGCTGCTCTCCTCGCACATGCAAATCTCCCTTGCAGGAATCTTGTCTAACAACCAGGTGGGCTTTGAGAGAAGTGGTTCTGCTGCAGCGAGGAAAATGTATCTCTTTTTTTAATCTTATATTTTATCCTTCCTTTTTCAAAAAAAAAATAATTTCAGGCCTAAAGTGGAGGAGCTGCTGCAGTGGTGTCACATCTCTGGAGAAATGGGCAGGGGTGTGGACGGCAGCAGAGCAGCCTCCCTGTGCTCAGGGCACCTTATTGCCAGGGAGAGGATACACACAGCTCTATAAATACCTTGCAGCTTCGCTCTGTGTGATGCAAATGTTTGTGTGGAAAGAGCCTAAACCCAAATTGTTAGTCTAATATTGGCCACGACATTGCAGCCAGGCAGGATGGGATATGTAGCAGGGGACGTTTTAATGTGTCAGATTAAAAACCTGTGCAAATCTTGGCTGAGTTCAGGTTCCCAAAGAGCTGATGTGGATTCAGGACAAATTTCAGTTCAAGCAGAAGGGTTGGCTAATCATTAAAATACATCATACAGGTAATCTGGCTCACAGTCCCAGACCTTTAGAGGTATTTTAATACCCACAGTACTCCAAGTGCTAAAACAGCTTGACCAAATTTGGCATGAGCTACCAGCATCTCCTGAAAGGAAAACAGAGCTCGCAGCAGTGAAAGAGCGAGGCCTTCTCGGAGATGTGCCTTACATGGCAAATCAGTGGATCATCCTGAGCTGAGCTCCACGTTCCCAGAGTTGTGGTTTCTCGTGGCAGCTCTCAGCACCCCTCTGTTGCCCAGCTCTGCCAGCCTTGTGGCACAGATGCCACGATGCCACGGGGCTGGGCGTCCGTGGGAGGGGAGAGGAGAGGAGAGTCCGGCCGTCGTGGTGCGTGCTGGCGAGCCGTGTTCACATATTAACAGATTTCCACTCAAACTGGCAAATAGGAATGCCTATGTTAGAAATGCTGTGTGAAAGCCAAGGCAACAAAAGTCAAAATGTGCATATGAGAATATGTGGCACACACAGTATATGTCACAATGTTTACCATCACTTCAAAACATGCACCCGCCCACAGTTCTTCACTAGCAGCATCCTGGAACTTCTCCAATTGGGATTTGCTATATGAAGCAAAAGTCAATTAAAATCAGCCATTATTGTAGAGATCACGAGATCCATAGTACGAGATCCCATACTCATCCCAGATGCTCATTAATAGCAGTGCGTTGTAAACAAGTCCAGGACAATTGCTTGGGGTTTGTATACTTTTCTGATTGCTGTGTTTGCTCAGTTAACATAGAACATTTTTAAATGGGTTGGATTAAAATTTTTAGCAAATATCAAATTCCCCAGAAACACAGTTCTGTTGCATTCTGGAACTGTTTCAAATGTAGGTCAGAGGCAGCGAGTATGTTTAGCTAATGAAAACAGAGACGGGGGGAGAAGGATTTGGGGAAAGGGAAATTCTGTCTACCCAGCTTGCTAGAGGAGCACCAGCTCGCCCACCTTCAGCAGAGCCTGCTGCTGGGTGAGGTGTGGTGACTCATCTCTGCATCACACGGATCCCACATTTTTAGCTTGGAAAGTCACCACCTGCTACAGACCTGGTGTGCTTCGTTGGGCTCCCTCAGTGTCTTGAGGAGCTCTTCCATGCAGTTAAGGAAATGTGACTGCCCAGGGAGGTAAACTGTGCAGTCTCCTGTTCAGAAGCTCACGTGCCTGTACAAATCCAAACACACTTTGATTTGTGAAGATTTACTGGCCTGATTCAGTGAAATCCATGCAAGAATGGCCCTGAGCTGAGATAATTTTGTGGAGCAGGTGGAAGCTTCGAGTCCTCCAGGTAGAGCCAAGCACCAGCATCCATCTTCCAGCTCCCAGGTAAGGCCTGCCCAGAATTACAGGTGAACCTGGCCCTTCATTCCTGCTCAGGAACAAAACACTGGCAGGGCTTTTTTTAGTCTAATAAAAAGTCAACTCAATAGGAAACAAACATCTTTGTTTTGGAAAAAGATTGCCCCATCCCTACACACACACACAAAAATGCACACTAATTTTTAGGGCTGATTTATAAACGAAAAATCTGTAATTAGCAGAATTTTATTTGTAATTAGCAGGGATAAGTTGTTTGCTTTAGTGCCAATATCTGTAGCAATGGAAGTGCACTTGCTCTTTTGTTTTCAACTCTTTCACTACCTCGTTATGTTTAGTTTCAAGGTGAGATCAGTATCTGGAAACATGATGTAATTTATGCTGTTATCATTTTATGAACTTCAGCAAATCTACTCCTGATAATGTATTATAATTATACTGGAAACCAGAACTGGATTTGAAAATGTAGGAAGCCTGGTGCCAACTGCCACTGTGTGTCTGACCAGATCAGAAAATGAAAACAACAGTTACTGGCATTTATTGTCAGGGGAGCTTCGACTCAGATTTACAGACAGATACGGACTGCAAAAATTAAATGGCTGTTCATTTCATGTGTATACCTAATTTCTGTGGATTTTGAGACTGGCATCCTAATCTCTGTCATGCTCGTTCCCATTTTCTTCTCAGTTTTCCTTTAAGAGAAGCTTCCCTACTCTGAAGCCAAATGCAATGTTCCCTGCTGTGATGGATTCCTTCTTTTTCCTTCCTAATTGGAGCCATTTCATCAGATCGAATTTTGACAAAGATAGTAATTGTCATCCAATTTTAAGGCAATGACAAGATCAATATGAATTCTCGGATGACAAGTATTATTACTGGGTGAGCACAAAGAAACAAAGAAAATGAAAAATCCATGTTCTAGGGATCAAAACAGTTAGAGGCACATGCTTGCCTTGATCCACGTGGATGTGAATCCTGTTACAACAATAGAGGCTGTGCCTGTGGATGGATGGGGTAGAGCAGATGGCCTTCGCCAGGCAAATAGTGCAGGAAAACGAGCACCCAGTGCTTTAGAACATTGCAGTTTGGGTAATGTGGGAGTCAATTAACTTGCCACCAAACAGGCTTACAGGGAAAATTACCCACAGCCCCATCTCAGAGAATTCTGCTCCTCCCTAACATTTTGTGCTCCTTCTGTTCCCCGAATGTCAGGAGTAAATACCCAAGAAAATCCTGCTTCTTTAAGGTAAATATATTCAAAGTGTATTTATGTAGGCAGAAGTAGTTGATTATTTTTATAACATTGTTTAAATGAGATGATCTGATTAGTTAATGGCCCAAAGAGTTCAGGCAGAGTTCAAATAAGGATGTAGAACGTGCAGCAGCATCTTCAGACGTTTTCCACACCATGGTGGTTTCGGGAGCGATGCTGCCATGGATGCATAACTTGCCAGATCCTGTCATTTTGTTTTAGCAGGTTCACCCTGCAACAAGACATTTCTTCAAGGCATTTGACCCTCAGAGTTCAGCTCCTGTTCCACATTTGCAGTTCAGTGTGCATCCAGGTTCCCACTGCGGGGCTGCTGTGCCCACGCTGATCTGGCTCTTAAAGCAGACCTCCTGCTTTCCCACCCCCAAAGCGTTAAATCCAAGGAATTAGACCCTGCTTGGGTTTTTTTTTTCCTTCTGCAGTATTTATATTCAAAATACATTTTAACTGAGGAAAGGCAAAATAATACATGGTTGTCGTACTAATTGGCAGCTGCTATGGGTAACAACCATGACAAGTTTCAGCTCTGTCCACTTCAACCCAAGCCAAGTCATTAAAGGTTTCCAGGCAGAGGACTGGGTTCTGAAACTCAGTATACACTGGTATTCCTGCATTGCTAAGCACGTTCTCAACCACCCAAATGCAGGTTCAGGAGGATTATGAGCCGTGGAGGAAGGCCTCAGCCAAGCACTGAAAAGATGTTTGTTAGCCTCCAAAATATAAATAAAATATTTACAAAGAGAATAATTGACTTTTGATGTTTCCTTCAGGCTATGGTTAAGCAGGCAGTGTCTGTACTAAGCAATGCAGTGACCACCTGCCACAAATGCTGTGATATTTGACAGATCCCTTTCTGCCAAGAACTATAATTCCTATTTAAATCTAAATAGAGGAGCCATGAATGCAGATTTCTCATCACAAAGACGCTGATGTTAATCCCCAGTACAGAAAAATAAGAAAAGCCAGAACGTTTTATTGGATTTTATATGGAAGATAATTAAACAGTATTTCTTCTTTACTTGGTATACAGCATCCCATCAACCTTCCTGCTGAAATTTGTTTATAAAGAAAGCCAGAAAGTTTTATTACATTTTTATGTAAAAGAAAATTAGCATTTTGTGCATTTGAACTTACATTAGAATAACAAAAAGTGAGTAAACAAAAAATGACCAAAGAATGATGAAAATAAACAGGAAAAAAAAATGTACAGAAAGCATAACACAGTTCTCACACACACAATTTCATATTCTAAGCATGCAAACCAAATAAATGTTTGTGTGCATATGTATGTATTGTATATATTCATGTACCAAGCAGTTCTGAAAACCTAAGCTCATGAAAGTTAGGAAATGCTGGAATTAGATGTGCTCGCATACCCCTAATTTGGCCTTTTTGATTGTGTACACACGAACGTATGCTGGGGTTTTTTTCCACACACACCCCCCACAGAAAGTGGTGCAGTGTAGGCAGAAAATGGGCTGTGAGCATGATGTCATCTCTGGGAGGGCTGCTTTGCAGGAGCCTGTTTCTCCTCTGCCCACAAGCCAGTTTGGCATTTTGGATGTACCCAAGGAAGTTCTCTTCGCATGTTTCCCAGCAGGTGGGTGCTGCCAATCTGAGGCTGTGTGAGAATGTGTCTGAGGGTGCATTTAGAGCGAGCTTATTAATAGAGGGGAGGGGGGGCAGGGGGAGCTGTATCCAAGGTTGCATCCCCGGCATTTAAAAACGTTTCACTTCAGCCTGTGCTGCCATTTACTGCATTATGTGATGCATGTGGATTTTCCAAACAAAAGATGTTTATGAGGAGAGTATATTTTAAGATCCCTTTCATGACTGCACAGACCCCTCTCCAAGCAGATGGCCTGACAGTTGCAAGAAAACTATTCATAAGCTAGAAGTAGCATTTAAAATTCTTTTTTTAAAAAAAAAAGACAGTTTGTTCTCCGTGTACATTTTAAGCAGGTACTAATTCTGTCCGTGGCAGCACCTTCCCCGACCCAGCAGCACCACAGCACCTGGACCTGCTCCCTCCTGGCTGCTCCCACCACTGCCCCACGCACAGGGGACCACTAAAACCCCAACTCCCCTCGCTGCTAACTTGGAGTGGTACTGGAGATACAACAGTTTCCCTTTTACACCCAAAACAGGCGGTTATCCACAGCGAAATGTTTGCTTGGCGTCTGTGAGCGTGTAGAAACAAGAACTTTCCAAGGATGTGAATATATTTAATTCCATTTCCATTCGCAGCCTTGACTGTTACCTAGCTCTTGTTGACGGTTTTTGGGGAGAATAACCACCTGAGAACAAAGTAACTAAACCTGAGCTGCTTCACCATGCCTAAGTTCATGTGTTCTGGGAGAAATCTGAAGCAATGGCTTCGTACAGCTGCATTTGCTGACCCTTTTAATTGCCTGCTACAGAAGCTCCTGCTTGAAGGAAACGAGCACTTCCATATCATGCACTCGATAAATAAATAATGCCATGCCTCTGGAGACAAAAATTCCATCTCTAGCACAAGGACAGGGACTAAACGTCCTTCCAGTTTGGGGAGATGGTTTGTTTGTGCTTTTCCTTCACCTCAGGAGCTGAGGCTTATTATTTGTCACATCAAACACATTTAGAAATATTTCTGAAAAATTTGCCTAATATCCTGCAGCAATGAGTTGCAGGGTTGATTATACACTGCACGAATGTTTTCAGCATTTTTCCTTCACCTTTCCATGCATATTTGTGCTTCAGAGAAAACAGAATAAATAGCCCCTTCTCTCTGCTTCTGTTATATCATCTTTTACTCTTGTGTTTTGTAAACTAAACAATGCTAGTCTTTTTAATCACTTTTTAGATGGAAGCCTCTTTCCTCATGTGTTTAATCATTTTTGCTGCACTTTTTTGCTGCAGAAGTACATACATGTGGGCATATACACCCCGGAGCAATCAAAATGACTACTAAGAACAGGTTTTAAGGCTTTGCAGAGGTTTGCTCTTCGCTCCCAAAACAATCTCGGTTCATCTCATTCCCAATTCACTTTCAGGAACAGGGTCCCCCGGTGCGGATGCTGGGGTGCGTGTGCAGATGTGCAGGTTTAAAAGTGAGGAACAGGACAGGGAGGGTGGCAAGGCTCCATCTCAACATTCAGCTGAGCGAGCACCAGGCCAGCCCGGACCTGCTGCAGAAACGAGGCCGGAGACTGGGCCAGGGCAAGAAATTGTTCCTGCTGTGTGAGGATGAGCCTTCCTGAGCCCCGCCTTTCGGACAGATCATTTGTAGATGATGTCGTTTCCCCGTCCCGAGGCCCACCTCCACGGCAGGCTGCCTTTGTCCCTCGCTCCCCTGCACGGCACTGCCACGGCTCTGTGAGCAGAGGTGGCAAGGGTGGATGTGGTGCTGCAGCTCTGCTCAGCCCAAAAGAGAACGTGAAGGAGGAGTAAGGAGCTGGTGGAGTCTCAAGCAGAAATACGCTCTCCAGCTGGGACCAGGGTCCTCGTGGAGGTGCAGTCAAGGCAACTGGCACTTCTCTTTTGGCAGCCTTTTGTTCTCTGCCCTGCAGAAGCTTTTTGCTCGTTCCTTTCTGGATCCAGAATCTCTGTGTATTATAAAGGCCAGAACTTTTCCTGGGGGAAAGCAGCGCACACTTCATCAGGGGAGGGGTCTGGCTGTACGTAGGTTGGCCGAAGACCAAGCCCAAATATATTTTGGGTAGGATTCCCCACATCTAATTTTAGCCCTCCTACTTTCCTTTCACTCTTAAAATCAAACTGAATATATCCTGTCCTTGGAAGGTTCTTTGCTAATCCTGTTTGTAGTTTTAAATGCTATATAAACATTTTCATTGTGGATTAATGTGCTGTTTCAAAGCAGTGGAGATTTTAAGATTGCCATTAATTCAGAGAAGGAGACTTCTGTTACTATTGCGGTTCTTTTGGAAACTTAATTTCATTCAATGCCCTTTTGAAGGCTTTGCAGCAGAGTGTTAAATGAATGCTATCAAAGGCCATATTAAAGAGGATTGTATATAGTTGACCAGGGTTCATGCTAGGGCCTAGTTTTAGACAGTATCGTACATTGAAAATATGATTCTTCAATTATACCTTCTATTGCAGAAATGAAATTACCTTGAATGCTTGGTGTAGTAGGCTTATTTCTTAGAATACAATAGTAAATGGTCAAATTCTTCCTCACAGTAAAACATATCTGATTAAAAAATGAAAGAGAGAGAAAAATGTGAAAAGCAAAATCAGTCATAAGAGCCCTGGGATCAGTGAAAAGACAGCTTAGACAAAGATTCTCCATTTGAGTAGCCCAAATAATTCCAGGATTGTCTGAATGCTTCAACTAGAAGTGTCTAAAGTGCCTAATGTTCTGCCAGCTGATTCAGGATGCTGCAAAGGGGGATCAGAGGGCCAAAGTGAATATGTAGAAGCTTTTAAACCCATTCCCACTCTTCACAGTAATCAAAGCGATTTGCAAATACATCTTCGTAGCAAAACTTAACGTCTTTGAGATCACAATCATAAAAAATAATTGATACGATTAGAGGTATGAAGCTACATTTTGTGTAACTGCAGCTATTCACATTTATTACATTTCTAAGTGTTTTCTTGTCTGCTTTCCCAACTCATAATGTACATCTGATTTATTTGGAGAATAACAGTGATTGCAGTCCTTCCCTGCAATGTTTTAGGTGTGGCTTCACCGTGCAGAGGGTCCAGCCCTGCAGGGCCACACCAGGCCTTGGCCAGGCTGCTCTGGCAGGCAGTGCTGGCACCTTGGGCTTGGCGTTGACTGAATTGAGTGGCTGCTGCTGCTGCAAATGCACCCAGCCTGCTGTGGTGCTTCCAAACAGCCTGCCTGCCTAATTCCAGGATTACAGCGCTTAAGGACAGGTAAGGATGATGAACAAGTGGAAAGGATCTTACGTTCTTACATCCACAGGGAGTTCTGTGCCTCTGTCCTGTTGGCATTAGTCATGTAAGCCTCTCATTCATCCACCTTGGGAAGACTGATTTGCTGAGCCTTTGGTGTTCTGCTCAGGTTTTGATGTGCTGGCTGAGCAAACGCCGTGATTGCTTATGTGTATGGCAATTAATTACGAATTTAGACTGTATAAAGCAATCTTGTGGACTCCTGCTTCATTAGTAATCTGATCTGTTAGCCACTGCCCTGCCGACTGCCTCAACTGGCACCTCAGATACCGTCGCTGCAAGGAGCACACATTTGTGTGCAAGGTGGGATGTGGACTTCCACCAACTCTTTGCATTAAATTCTTACCATGCTCCCCTTATGATGAGAGGCCAGAGCACAGGATAAGTGTTGTTCTCCCTGCTGAAAACTTGTCCTATGAAAGAGGTTCCATTGATTTGCTCTTGCAGAGAAAGCAGGTCAGAGTGCAGTGGTCTGGCTTGCTGGGCATGGACGTGCACCTTGAGACTCTCATGCTCCTGCTGTGTCGTCAGAGACAGAGTGAAATGTCCCAAGAGCTACAGCTGAAAAGCAGAACACAAGAGTGAAGTGGTTATTTTCTTCTTTTAACCAGTCTCTTTCTTCTTATTTGTAAACTAATTAAAATTATTCTTAGGTGTATACAAAGCAATTTGATACCCTGAGCAACCACCTGCAGGAATCTTATTGTTCGGTGAAAAGGAATCATTTTTGTTTTCCAAAAGAGACCTGAGTAGGACAAAGAAACGTTTCTATATTGTATGCATTGGCAAGAAGGATTAGACAGGCTGTAATCTTGGTCAGTCTGACTTCTACAATTATGGAAAATTACAATGATTGATGTTAGTTGCAATCTATCTCATTGCACAAGCTGGTACAGGATGAATCTTCTCTTTTGAAATACATATTTCACTAAAACTAGAATACATATGGAGTGATTTCTTTTTATTTCTTTTCTCCATCAGATTGATAATAGTCTGTGTAGGAAAGGGCTGAAAAACACAAAAAGAAAAAGTTGGAGCTATTTGAATTGTCATGGCAATATCCTAGATTTTTCAAGAAGTTTGGTTCTGTTTAGCTAGTCACTTTAATTTTCCTTCACTAACTTGTCTCCATTCTCTGCCACAATGATAATTCTTTATATGACTGTCAGCCCTTTGCATTGTGACAGCTTAAATTAATGTTTTGATATTTCTCTCTTTGTAAGAATACAACAAAGAAGACAACTGCCAAGGATAGGACAGAAACTGTATGAATGTAAAACAGACATTGCGCACCAATAAAGCCAGAAGGAATAATTTTCGCGTTATTGCCTTGTTAATAAGCTTTTGCAACAACTAATCCTGAAGTCTTCAGGTTCTCTAGGCTCGTATGGTCCTTGTGCTTCATCTGGGTTGTGGCAAACTTCTTAGGGGGGACCTCGGACATTTCTGGGAACGCTTCAGCCTGTTTGGGCTGGGGAGGTTGAACTCCTCAGGCAGGCTGGTTCAGCCTCTGGTGCTGCACTAACCACGGATGTGAGCTTTGGTGGATTAGCTTGTTTTGCCCTCATAATCACAACACACTTCTGCCCTTTTGCAAACTAATACACGTTCATCTCATTTCTACACACCACCTCTCCAAGTGTTAAGAGGATCAATAAGAAGAATTCCAAAAGGAAGGAGCAGGAGGAGTTGGAAGGATTTGATTTGGCACTTACAAAAGAAGTGATGAAAAGGAATTGTCTTAAGATTTTGTGGAGGTTTACACCGATCCTTATCTAAGGTTCAAGGCCTTTAGCAGCGTCGTTCCTGCTCTTAATGTATGCTTCGAAAATCCCAACCCATCTGGCATTGCCGTAAATGAAGCTTGACTTCAATGAGGATGCTGTTTTTCAGTGTTCTTTAAAAAATCCTTTTAAAAAGATCTGAGATATTCAGATGCAGTTTAATGTTTCAGTCTAGCTGAGGATTTCATTATTACCTTCTCTCATTTTTATCACTTTCCGTCTGTTTTTCCTCTCACACGTTCCTTCAGGACCTGGCCTCACCTGAGAGATGAGGAATTTAAATGAAAGTAGAACAAAAAAAAAATCAATTAATCCATTCTTTGTGGCAGAAGCCACCAGATGATGCTGTTACTCTTACAGCTTCTTAGCATGTGAGCAAGATTTCAGTTTTTGAAGGAATGTTGCATTGTTATTAGCTTAGTTTTACAGTAATCCTCTGAGAGAAGCTACCAGCAGAGTGTGTTTTCTGCTTTATTCTCTGTAGGATGCAGTTCTTGGGACAAATTACTTTCCTTGGAGTTAAATTTCAGTGCCGTGCTGCAAAGTAGTGTGTTCCAGCAGGAGGAGGATCTCCTGTGATGACTGCAGATACTGCTGCTACAGGGTAAAAATAATAATTTTAAAAAAATATATAGAAAATGGGCTTCACTTAGGAGAAAGTCCACATTACTTCCTGTTTTATCAACAGATCTGTGCCAAACCCCCAAATTCTGTCACTACAGAGAAAGAAGAGAGAGTTGTCACAGATGGAAAGCACTGAAGAAGGAGAGGACACTCTGGCCACTGCGGATGTGCTGGGCCATGCCTGAGAGCCACAAGGAGAGCTCTGTTTGGATCTCAAACCATCCCTTGACCTGTGCCTCTCCCTCTTTAACAGAGAGCTGGTCCCAGGGAGCTTCAAAGGATAGATCAAAAGTGTGAGCTGTACTATTTATCTCAATGGACCACAAGTGCTGAAAGCTGGAGATGAAAAATTTAACATCAGATTTGTCAAATATTTCACAGCTGATGGGATCATTTTAGCAGAAATGACCAATGGCAGTGCTTATCCATCAAACTGAAGGTTCAATATAAAAAATAAATAACATGGGAGATAGGGCTTCTGGTGGATGATTCATTTATGCATTTTAATTAAAACACTTGATCGTTTACATGCAAATGAAGCAAACTCAGAAATGCCAGTGCATTGCATCAGCATGCTGGAAATCCCAGCAGCAGCAGCAGAGGCTGGGTTCGCTCAGGTGCGTGATGGTAGCAGAGCATACAGGAAAGTTCCACTGTCTCTGCAGAAGGTGTTGCCACCAGCTGCTCCTGACTCTGCTTCCACCAGCAGGAACAGCCTCACAAATGAGAGCTCCTGCCCCAGCCAAGCTGTGCCTGCACACTGATCTCACACTGGGCAGGTGTGCTGAAGGGCACATGTCAACGTTCAAGCAGTGCCAGAGCTGAGCAAGGTAAGATTAGACTGATCTAGAGACTGCCCTCCGTACACCTGAGATTATCTTTGCCCTGGGATTTCCAAGCTTGACCCCTATTTCACGTACAATAAGTCCTGTTTATGTTTTATGGATCTTACAAGGAGGAGCAAGCAGGCACACACAGAAACCAAGCGAGCTCATTGCAGAGCTGATGCATCCAGGCTTTGCTAAGCCAATTAAGCAATTGAATAAAGGCCACCACTGAAATGGACTCAACAGATCAGTGAAATCAAACGGTGAAAATTAATATACTAGGAAATTAAATCAAAATTATAAAGCTGAGACGGAATTTGATTTGTTGGTCTTGAGCTGGGGATACTTACAGGGAAGCTGTTTTCTCTGCAGTCTGAAGGATGTTTGTGTCCATCAGGGGTGAGGTTTGTGCTGGTTCTTCCCAAAAGAGACCCTCTAAAACAAAGGGTAATCCTGACCTGTTCCACTTAAGGAGGTGGTACAGCCACCACAGAGCTGTCAGCAGCTCTGCTTCATTCTTTTCTACCTTAAATCTCCCTGTAACAAGTTATTAGCTTGCTGTTCTGATTTTCCCTTTCTAACGTAGAAAATCTTTCCATAGAAGTGACACAGATGACAGCCAAATCAAGCAGTAACAGCTTTGGGGGAAAAAAATAATAAATCCAGAAGAATCTTCCTAATTATATGCAAGAATTACAGAGTTCAGTGTTTACTTTTAGGGACCTGTATGTAGTGCTGTTTCTCCATTATAGACTGCAAGTATGCAAGTGTGTCTTTGAGATAAGGCAGTATCATCCTGGTTGTAATGAAAAGGAAATGAAAAGAAAGAGTTCAAAATGCTTTATATTTTGGGATCTTCACTTGTGGTGTTGACAGCAGCTGCAACAAAGATTCAAGTTGAAAACAACTCACAATTCGTGTTGAACATCTCCGTGGCATTAGCACAGCCAGTAACAAGTGTGTTACCTCTGTCCCCGTGGATTGTACAGTCACGAGAAGGAAAAGCTTGACGTGCACAAGCTGGCCATGCTGCCTGGGAATGAATGTGCTTCTTTCCATCGAGAGCCTCACTCCTTTCAGAATCCTGCTGGTGGTGACTGGGACCAGACCTGGTGATGGATGGTGTTGTCCATGGAAGCTTGAGCCATGTGGTTACCGGGAGGAGGGTTCAGTGTCGTGCAGTATCTGCCAGCCTCACTGCAGCCTGCTTGTCAGAGCAGCAGAGATGTGGAGAGCAGGCTGTGGAAACTCATCCTTGCTTCCTGGCTTAATGAAAAATATTGAGTGGACAGTACAGTAAAATACATAAAAAATAAATTCTTTGTGAGTTCTTCCACAGCAATTGCTTCCTCACCCTACCTTGGGCAGTGAATGCAGGTAGATTCCTATCCTGTCCCAGATTAAAATACTCCTTATTTTTGTCCCGTCAGGCTAAATTTTGCTCATAATTAGAGCGTTTCTAGGTTCGATTCAAACTGATTGCAAGGAACCTTTTTTCTAAAGGAGCAGATTTTCCCTTGAGCACAGGCTGGACTGCCCTTGGGTCCAGGGAACTGGGCTGCAAGGTCTGGGCTGCCCTTGGGCTGGAGCAGAGCCCTGCATAGGGCACATGAGCACCTCCTGCTCTCCCCACATCCTTCATCAGCACGAGGTGATTGACCACTGGCCAGGGCTCACCACCCACGGTCCCAGGAAAGCCACATCGGGTTACATCCCTGCCCACGGCTGGGGGGTGGAACTAGGTGACCTTTCAGGCCCTTTCCAACCTAAACCATTTCGTGATCTAAGAGCTGGGACTTTGCAGGAGGTGGGAGAGGAGAGGAAAGGAGATTCCTCAGCGGTTGGGTTGGACATCCCCCGGGACGTGTACACCCCGAAACCCCTCTGTGCCACGGCTCAGCTCAGAGCCAAAGGCTGCTGAGGGAACTCCTGAGAGCAAGTCCTCCTCAGCATGAGAGGTGGGCTGCGGAGCCAGGCCTTCTGCTTGGGCAAAACCCCGCAACACCACTGAATTAAGGACATAATTGGGGTTTTGGCAAAATTGCAACACAGCTGCCCAAGGTCATCGCCAGTGAAAGTAGCCGAGGAGTTTACACAGAAGATGTTAATTGGATTTTCGTTTTCTCTTTAGAAAGGTTTAGAGCTATCGGATCTCAGCCCAGTACAAGCTGCATGAATATGTCCAATGATATTGTGAGCTGATTATTGTTCATTCTTAACGGCTTTCCATCTCCGTAACAACGGTATTAGCATTAATATTGTGCCCAGGGCCCTGAGAATGGACACTAATGGAACTCAATCAGCTCTTAAAGAACAAAGGATCTCTTTTACATGGCACCCTGTGACTGTCAGAGGATTGGATTAGCAGCCTGTCAATCCTGCTCTTCGTGGCGCTTTCTTGATGCACTCCTGAATGCTTGGTTAGTACGTGGAATTACATTATCTGAAAAATTAATACAAAACATTAAGTGGAAGCTATGTGCTATTCCCTCCTGACCTGATTATTCTAGATTATTTAACTAAGTAGCCAGTATACCCCCTAATTTAAGTGCTGAATTTCTACCACACAAAACGTTATCTTTTCTCATAAAAGAAGCCCACGAAAAGAGCAAGCTCAATTGCCAATTATGCTTCTTCCATGAAATCTCTTCTATCCCCTTCAGGATAGGTTTGGGTAAAAATATAATTGCAGTGGATAAGGAAGCTTAAGAAAAGATGTAAATGAAAAATGTTATGTGTTGGCATCTGATTGATCCATTTGAAAGAAAGAGAAGGAGAATTTGATGAGATGGTAAGGAGCTCATGGTTTGTTTCGAAGGAACCCAGCATTTTTTTAACCTGTACAGGGTGCTGAGCTATAATTAAGAACGGCAAGTCAGTGAAAAATCTATTTAAACTCCTGACAGCTTCTCTGCATTAGCATTTTTGACATCTACATTCACTCTGGCAAATCACTAATGTGATTTTTTTTTCAAAATTATATTTTTATTAGCTTTCTGCATATAACAACAACGTAAAAATGATGTTGCGGCCTGGACAGGTCTTTAACTCAAAAGCTCAGCACTTCCATTGTGCTTAATTAGCTGCCTGATTATTGTTTTATTCTGAAAGAAATTTTGTAAATGTGTTTTCATCTATAAAGCACCTTTACAGGGCAAACAGCTGTTTGATACTGTTAGTTGGTGAAAACTATGGCAAACCCTGGATTACAAACTCTGTGATTAATTGATGTCAAGATACTGATCTCTGGGTTTCAAAAATAATAATATTAATAATAATATTAATAGTAACAATAATAATAATATGTATATATAGTTTTTATTATCATTTATTATTATCATCATTATTACCATTACTATTACTATATTACCATTATTACCATTATTACCATTATTACTGTTTTGGGTGAACTTTGAGTTATACAGGTCTTCCTCATTAATAATTATCCTAAGGCAAGGGAAGAATCATGGCTCAAGCCTGGTAACTTGTGTACAGGTATAATATTTTCAAACACATCAACAATCTTCCTCAAAGTGTGAAGAATTTGTGATAACATTTAAGTCAGATGCACTGTGAATGTGTTGGTCTTAATTTGATAGCAAAGAAATACCATCATTAATTAGAATGCTTTCAGATTAGTGTTTGTCTTGCATAATTCAACATTTGCCAAAGTTCAGGAAAGATATGCACTAAATAGAAATTATTACTTTGATAATGCTGCTACATTTCCTCTCCTTATTTTTAATATGGCTTTTTAATTTGGGTAATGAGTATATATCACTAATCATTTTGAAAGCCTATTACCAACACCAACCAATTCGTCAACTTGAGTTAATAATTTACTTTATTAGAAAAATTGGAACTGGACACAGCCGTGGAGGACTGAAGGAAATAAATAAATTTTTAAAAAAGCCTCCTTAGCAGATAACCCATTTTCCTATGTGCATAAAATGCCCCTTGTTCTGTCAGGACTTGTTTTCCCACTGCTGGAACTCCTTTGGTAGCCATTAAGCTCCTGCTCGAGACACATTCTACTGCAGGGCATTTGGAAATTAAATGCTCAAGGAATTAGAAGAAGATGGTCTTCTCCCCTACTTAATTTTGCCATGTATTATTAGTAGCTGCCTCTGCACTGCTAATGTCCTTCTCCCACTGTGGAGGCATGAGCTGGCAAGGTCATTTATTTTTTAACGTGTTTACTGGAAAAATGCAGTTGCATCTGAATGATTGTTTTGGGAAAAATAAAAATCTTGGGATGAGTCATAAGTGAGGAAAAAAAGGTCATTTGAGAAGATTTCAATAAGGGAAGAAATTGATAAAGAATATGGAAATGCATTCTAATTAGAATGAAAAGTTTGAAGACTGCACCCTGTAGTGAAATTAGTGTCTGCTGCAGACAATGCTCCTCATTAACAAATCGGGACCTCACTTTTATTACACTTAAACCAAGATTCTTCACTGTGCCCTGCCACTAAAAACATGCATCAGTGACCACAACACTCACCCGTGGCTGTTCTTAAGCCTCTGCATCCGTGAGCAGAGGGAAACTCTGAAAGAAGCCCCGGTCGAATGAGGGATGCCACAGAGATGGAGTGCATTGTGCTGAAACTGAATCTTCCTTTGAATGGTAGAAGAATAATAAGGACCCTGCCTACTGAATCATGCTAAACTGCAGCATTTATTTATTTTTAGTACAGTTTTATCTGGTGACAACGCAGTCATTATAGCCTTTTGTTGTTAAGGTGTGTGTATATTTCTATTTGAAAACCTTGGGATAAGAAAGGCACGAACGGTAAAGCTTTGAAAATGAACCCCACCCAAACAGTCACAACTCCAGCTCCCCCAAGTTCTGATATTTTTCATTACCGTGGGTCACTCTATGGGAAGGAGAGGAAGCAAAAAAAGAAATGAGCAAACACCCAGAGAAATTTAAATTAGAAGCCTTGTCTTTAATAAGATCTTGCTTTGACATTAATCCCTGTGTGCAGCTGAGGTATTGTTTGCCTTTGCTGGAGTCGTGGTCCCGTTCTCAGCTCCTGCCTCCCGAGCTGCCCTCGCCTCAGCCCCGGCAGGGCCAGCGCTGGAACAGAGCTCTCACAGACACCGCCGACAGCCCAGGTGAGCTGAGCTAAATATAGACCAAAAACCCGACGTGTTCCAGGCAGTGAAACGTCTTCGCAGATTTCCCAGTGGAATATTCCACCAAAAATCAACTATTTGCACACAGTGAGTTTTAACAGATTTCCATTTTCTGATGAAAACGAATTTCCCTGAAATGTGGTGAGTGGTGGTTTATTGCTGCTTGCAGCCCACATGCTTAGAAAGCAGGAGCTGCATCTCCACAGCTGAACCAGCCCCATCTGTCCCAGTGGCTGCCCGTGCCCACAGCCCATCCACCCGTCCCTGCAGCGCTGCCAGCCCTGCCAGCCCTGCCGTGCCAGGAGCCAGGGGCTGCCGTGCCAGGAACCTCACCTGAGCTTCCCCAGCAGCTCCTCGTGCCACTCCAGCCACAGCAGCAGTGCTGGGTACACAGGCTGGTCCCTTAGAGACCCCTGAGAGCCCCTTCCAGGACCTGGAGGGGCTACAACGCAGCTGGAGAGGGACCTTTCACAAGGAGCTGGAGTGGGACCTTTCACAAGGAGCTGGAGTGATGGGACAAGGGGAATTACCCCACTTTGGGGGTCATGCAAGGGGTAGTAACCCTCTTTAAACTGAAAGTGGGAGTTTAGATTAGATATTAGGCAGAAATTCTTCCCTGTGAGGATGGTGAGGCTCTGGCACAGGTTGGACGAAGCTTTGAACAACCTGGTCGAGTTGAAGTGTCCCCACCCATGGCAGGGGCCTGGATAATGGTGATCTTTAGGATGATCCAAAGCATCCTTGGGCTCTGTGATTCGGCAGGGCTCTGGAGCTGGCAGGAGGATGATTTCCCCAAAGCACCAGTGTCTCAGCCCACCCGCAGCTGGCAGAGAGCACGTCTCTAACTGAGAGAAAGCCTGACTAGCATTGCAAGAGGAGGCTACTTTTATTTACTTCTTTAGTCTTGTGAAAGAAAAGGGGGGCAGGGTGTAGATAAAGGTAATAAACACCTCCAAGCTGTGGCAGGGTTTGAAGTGATTTTGCTGTTTATGGTTTCTCCTGGCTACAAGTAATTCTGTGTCTGTTAAATGGCCAGCAGCGCCTTCCCACAGATAGGGCTGAGTGCCGGCGCAGAGCCGCGGCCACGGGCAGCACGATGACAAAGAGGAGCACACGGGTACGAGGCAGGCATCCGTCTGCAATGGCCTGACTCGTCTGCTGCTTTATGGGCCTTGTTCTCCCCGCTGGAACACTTGTATTGCACCGGTGTCAGTGCCGCAGCTTCAGGGAGCCCTCCCGTGCATGAGAGCACTTCAGACTCTCCAGCCACAGAAGAGCGAGGCTTTTCCTGCCGTGGCAGAGCCTGACTGCTCACACACACACACAGACACAGCCCCTGCACCCCCCAGCCTCACAGCTCTCACTCTCCGCTGCCCAGCGTTGCTGCTGCGTGGCGCTGCGAGGCCATTTGGGTAAATGAGTGTTAAAACCACGGATTTTTGGTACCTGCTTTGTCAAGGGTTCACCTGGCCGAGGTGATCTCTGGGATCCCTGCTGCCACAGGCTGGCAGAGCACAGCTGGGCAGGGGCCAAGGCTGCGCCTGCGCCGTGGGGACGGAGCTGGAGGGGGGATGCTGCAGAGCTGCAGCTAATTACAGTCAAAAATCATAACTTTAGACAACTCTAATGTTTGCAGCTGGAAAGACTTAAAAGCTATTTGCCTCTAATCTCCCTCTGACAATCAATGAATTGAACAGTAAATGTTATTAGACTAATTTACTGTTCATCAAGAGTAAGAAATGAATAGAATAATTTACTATTCATACATCCAACTGTGTGACATGTGTACAGATCAGTTTGAAAGAAAAAGCAACATTAGGGTTCCAGTTCTCCTCCCATACCTTCTTTCTTATTCCAATTTATCTCCGTTCTCATCCTAAAGCTGCTCTGGCTCTGTCCCAGTGGCAGAATGACCACATCTGTTTGGATGCACATCTGCCTTGGTACGTAGAGCACTTTGCTTCTTGCCCAACCATCTCAGTGTTTCCCACTGAGGAAAGCAGCCAAAAACTGTACAGCTCGAAAGGAAGCCCCTGCTAATTCACACTATTCCCTGCGAGAGGCATTTACCTCCAGTTTCCAGGTACCTCCCATGAGGATGCTGCAGTTGTGCTGCATCTTGAGCACCTCATCTTTCTGCCGTGGCTACCCTGGTTATTTGGGAGTTTGGAGCATACAAGGAGGAAATTGGATTAATTTTTCTTTCTAGGACAAAACAGGGATGGTGTTAGGCATTAGAAAGGCTGGAAAACCCGAATATTCTTAGAGAGCTTGGCAATATTCATACATGGAAAAAAACCAACCCAACAGGTCTACTGCCTCTCTTGTCAAATAGTCTGAAGGTTTTAGATATTAAAGACAGAATATGACATCGCTTTCTGGTTGCCACAGACCTGAGCACAAGGAAAGCACATTGAAAAGTGTGATCGAAAATGGCTGGAGCTGAGGTTCTCAGAGGGGCTGGTGCTCCCAGGACGTGGATGCCCTTCCAATCCTCAGTGATGGTTGCTGGAGTCAAAACTCTGGGCTTCCTGGTGCTGGTAAGAGGTGTGGCAGCCCTGGTGACTTTACCTTCAAACCCAGCACAAGACTGATGCCCTTCCTATTGCTTCTCCTTGGCTAAATTCATTTTTTCTGCAAGTTGCACCAAACAGGAGCAGTTTTTTAGTTCGGAGGAAAAGCTGATAAGTGCACACAGAAAACTTCTCACTTGAGCTGTACAGGTTTTCCAGCACCCCAAGAGACCCCACAGTTCTTGTTTTGATAAACAAATGCCACCTACCATCTGCCATCTCCCACCTCCCATTGCCTCTGTCAGGAAGTGCAGGTTGGAGAATTTTTCCAACTGGAAGAGTCTCAGCTGTCTCTGCACTTCAGCACTACCCTTTGGTGTCGTTTTAAAGGTCTGTCCACGAGCTCCGAAGTGCTGGTGTTGAAAAGAAAATCTGACAAAACCAAAGATTCAACTTTGAAGATTTAGGATTGCTTTTGCTTTTAAAACCATTTACAAAACCAACGACAATGCAGAAAGTACAGTTTTATCTCTTTTTTTCCTGTTTCTGAGCATATTTCTTCTCAGGACCTGACAGTCAGGCTCATTTTTGTCCCAGCCACACAGCAGCACCAGGAAAAGAGATCCCACCAGCCAAATGCCACATCAAGCCTCCCGAGAAACTCCTCCCTCAGAATATCTCCTCTCACGCACATGAAACGTGGGCAGGCATCAGCAAGGTTCTCCAGCACGAGAACTTCCTTCCCAGGGTGTCACCAGTGACAATGAGCCCAGAGGCAGTGATGCTCCAGTGGGATCTGTCTGTCTGTCTGTCTGTCTGGGAGGTGCTCACCACTCCCCGTGAGGGCCCAGCAGCGGAGAGGGTAAGGTATTGGGAAGAAGGGCCTTGGGGTGTTTTCCCATCCCCACGTGACAAGCAGAGAGGGGTGCAGTGCTCCCCCTGGAACATGCCACAAAGGTTTCAGGGTCACCTGGGGCCACGGATCTCGCAGGACTGTCCCCCCAGCTGCCCCCCATGGAGACGAGAAGGTGCCTGCAGCCAGGTGAGATGGTCTGTGGAGCAGTTTGGGTTGGTGGCAGCGCAGTCATTAGGGGAGAGCCATCACTGTTACAGCACCGAGCTGTGCCAAAGGCTGGCTGTGCCTGTGTAGATGGTTCATGGAGGAACGCAGGGATTATTATTAACTTGGGCTGGGTGTGGGGGAGACACCCGAGGATCTGCTCCCCTGTGGGAGCACAGTCCCTGCCAGCAGAGCTGGGCACAGCTCCTGCCCTGCAAGGCAGAAGGGTTGGGCTGTGCAGGGCAGAGCTGACGCTGGCTGAGCTGCAGCCAGCTTTGATGTCTGTGCTAGGCAATGTTTAAAAAATAGAATCAACACATCAAATGATCTGTCATGTAAGTTTTCCGTGTCAAGGAAAATAGCCCAAGGCCCTTCTTCCCACATTTGCTGCTACAACAGCCAGACAACCTGGCCTCTGAATTTATTCTGGTCTTTAATCAGGCAAAATCCCTGTGATCTCTGATGTTGGGCTTCACGGTTTTGGAAATAGATTATGCAGTTTACTCAAAGGAAGGCACTTACCCACTGTTCCTGAGATCTGTGGTCACCGTGAGAGTCACACACGTTGTGCACAGCCTGCTGAAAACGTGGAGATGTTCTCATTTGTCCCAGCCCTGTCTGTGCAAAAAACATCCAGCGTGGCTGCTTCAGAGCCATTTCTTGGGTTCTGCTTCCTTCTGTATACACACAAGCAGATGCTCTCCAGCACCCAGATGACTCTGAGTGCTGCTTTCATCCTCAGCTAGTTTCTCTGTGTTAATTTTTTCCATGCCCCTTGTGCTGTGGTTTACCTTTCCCCACGACTGTGTTGCCCTAAGAACAAATCTGGTCCTCCACAGCCCAGCCACAGTGAGGCTGCACAGGATGCAAGGTCACTGCTACTCTTAATTTTTTTTGTTCCTCAGTTTAGGGCACAAATACCATTTCAATTGGCCAGAGTGGGATTTTCCCTCCATGCACTTATTGTGCCTGCTTTTCCACCTTAATTAACTATTTCACAGGTTTTTCAGGATAACATGAGATGCAAATTTTGCCTTTGGCAACAACAGCAACCTAAACACGTGTTCAGCTGATGGAGACTCTGCCAGCTCCAGGTGGAGCAGGACCATCATGGTGCTCATGAAAGTCTCCATTTCGGGTTCTGAGGACTCTGAGTAATCCAGAGCTCTAAAATGAACATGCTTTGCAGGAGAGAAAGGATATAAAACCAGACATGAGCCAGGGTTCAAGAGCAAACTAAGCCCAAGCAGCCTTTTAGGCCAACATGCAATTTCTCTGGCAGGCAATATGGTTTTCTTGTATATGTATTAAACCTCAGTAGTCAGTACTGCTTTGTGCTGCCACCACCCCTCTCTCCCGTGGTGCAACCCTGCTTGCTCTCACTGATGTGTGCTATTTCTGAACTAAAGCATAAGGTTTATCATGCCTGCTGTTCTACCCTGCAAGCAGGAATTAAAAAAAGGTCGACTACTGTGTTCAGGCAACATCAAATTACTGTAAAACAAGTGAGAAACTGCAGCAATATATGGGAATCTCAGCATCTTCGGCTCTCGTTCAGGTTTCTGTTATAAATGGGTCGCAAACTGTTGCATTCCTAACAGAAACACGAGCCATCAACTCACGAACCCCTCCCAAATTAGTAATCAGTATGGATTTGCAAATGAAAGAGTTTTGTACCTGGACATGCCTGTGGTGCACCTCGCATGCTTTGTGTCAGTTATCTAATGAAGAGTTTAGTGTTAAAAACCAGCCTCAGGCTGTTTGGGCTTTGTTTGATAAAAATCATGGTAGAAGATGTGCACGGCTACTCGGAGGATGTGTCACACGCAGCCCTGGGCTGGGCGTGAGAGGAATTGGGCACTTCCTCATCAGTCTCTCGAGTCTCCCAAAAGTGCGTGGGAGTTCCTCGGCACCGGACTGCCGCAGAGCCAGCCTGCTCTCAGCACCGGGCAGTGCTGCCTTGGGCTGCACCAGCCAGCTGCTCGGGCAGCACGGGGCCACTGCCAGCCTTCCTGTGCCGGAGAGGACAGCGCCCTTGGCCCTTCCGAGCTGGCAGCGAGCCACTCGCTGGATCTGCATCTGCGCACCGAACACGCCTCTCACCCACCCGTCAGCCCTGCGTGCACCTGAGCGCTCCTGCATGCGCAGCAGCACACCTGTAACCACCCGTGCAGCTCCCTCGCTGCGGCTGCGGGCTGGCCGTGGTTACTTCTGCAATCCAGGCGGGCTCATGGCAGGAGATGCAGCCCACAGGCTGTGGCTCCTCACTGAAGATGCAGAGGGTGACGGGGAGCTGGCATCCTACAGCCAAGGACAGGTGGGAGGCATGGTGTGGCCGGGAAGTTGGTGTAGAAGTGAACTAAAGAGGATGGGCTCGTGGGAGCAGGTGGGCTGAGGGAGTTCAGAAGGGCTGCCTGAATGCACCTCCTCATGACCTGAACCTTCCCAGGCCTAGCACAGTCTCCACAGTGATGTCTGTGGTGCCAGCAGGGGCTCTAGGTCCCAAGACTGTCCCGACAGCTGGTGCCCCACAGGTCAGGGTGCGAGCAAAGCCACTGTCCCCTGCTCCCAGCCACGGGCCAGGAGCACTGGCCTCCCCGCCAGGCCGGGTGGCACACTGCTAAAGCTCTGCAATGCTGACAAAGGAGCTCATTTCTTACCCATTAGTTGTCAAACAGCATGTAATTAAATAGCACGGAGCTGTCTGCGATGCATCTTTGGGTCTCTAGGCCGTTTTTCTGCTTCCCCTGTTTGTGGCATGCCTCTACAGCACTTCAAGGCTACTGCACACTGCAGAGCAGCAGAGGAACAGAGTGATAATTGAACAATTAACAAGTGATGTCATAAAACAATGCACTTCAAATAAAATGCGTAATTAAAATAAGTGAACCAAAAAAAAAAAAACAAAAAGATGTAACGACATACACACACAAATGTTGACAGTAAGTCTCATGCAAGAACTGAAATGTGTAATTTAAAGGGAAAAAGATAGCACTACAGTGGTTAAATAAAATTGTGGCATAAACTAGCAAACATCTCGGTGATTTGCCAAAAAATATAATAATGTTGCAAAAGAATTATTCCTGAAGTTAACAAGTTTGGACCATAAACCAGTCCTTTGGTGGCTCCCTGTGTCATTACTTGCTACCAAGGCACTGCACTGATGGGCTCAGTGGGATCGCTGAATTCAGCGATAGATCAGTAAGCAGGAAAGCAGGGTTCCCACCAGATTTCCTGCCTGGAGAGTTGTTAGGATCCATGCTAGTTCTTTAAAGAGCAGAACTGTGTACAATACTGCACTCAAAAAGACCCCATTAGGAATATAATCTTCTGCTACAAATGAGATGTTTGGGGAAAAGAAAACCACAAGAAAGCCAAAAGGAAGAAACAAAAACCAAAAAACCAACAACAAACAAGCCTGCAACTGAAGTTCATTGTAATTGCAATTAAAAATGCAGTTTTTGAGGAGCTTTGCACGCTGCCAGTATCTCTGCTCTTGGGAAGGCCAGAGAGGGGTCACCTCCTCCTCCTCCTCCAGGCTCCAGGCTGCCCAGCCTGGATTCACCCCAGCTGGCTCTCGCTGCCATGGGGCACCCAGCATGGAGCTGGAGGGTGCCAGGAGGTGCCCACACCTGCAGCCGTGTTCACTCACAGCGTGTAAAGTCCTTTGCTCCAGTTTCTCTGCTTTCTTTCAGCACATTTATTTTCTTTAAACACAAGACAGTAGAAAAGATTTTAAAGCGTGAGGCAGACGTGCCTTCCAAGAATAATTGCTCCTTGGCTGATGCACAGGAGCTCTGCTCATGCATTTCTGGGAGATGCCTGCAGACTGCTAACTGCTCTGGAAGCCTTTCAGCCTCTGCTGCCTGCAAATGGCATTATTATTCACTAATAGCCTTGGCTCACCATGTTGTCTTTTGGTTAGTTAGCAGCTATTCTGCAAGTCAGAGACAGGGAAAGAGGAACATATGTTTAAGCAGTAGCCAACTTCTGACCTGTAAAAAAAACATCCTGGAAGGTTTTCTCGGAGCAATCCCCACCATTAGCTGGGGAGTGATTAGCAGGAAGCGTGTCAGCGATGGGAAGGGGTGTCCCCCCACCTCCCACGAGGCAGCTGCTGTTTCTCAGGCAGGTCTCTGGAGAGGAGGATGCAGAGGATGCTCGTGCTGTCTCTCTAACCCTAAGACAGCTGCTGCCACAGGGTCACGGAGCAGGAGGTGCAAGGATTTCATGGGGGTAGAAAGAGACAAAACTTGATATCATGCCTGACCCCAGATACCCATGGTGCAGCACTTCCAGACCTAAATGGCTTTTCAATGCATCTAAATGACAAATATTCATATATCTCATTAAAACTCAAGGAGATTTAATAATAAAATCCTTGCTGCTTTGGTTTTTTCTAAAGGTTAGAGATTTTGTTTTGTTTCTCTAAGCTTACTTGCTCACCTGCTCATTTCTTTTTGGATATTGTAGGATTCTGTTATTTACTGCTCAAGCAGTCCCAAGAACTGCTCTACTGACATTTCACGGTATTTAGTATTGACCAAACACTACATGATAAATCTTTATAATACTCCAGAGAGACCATCAGGGGAGCAGTTACAAATGTATACATTGCAGTGTGCTGTGTTCTGGGTTAAATGAAATATAAAACCCCATCGCCAGCCTGGGTACTAATGTCTCTATCAGTATTCCATCGCACCCAGCTGCAGGTGTGGTGCTTGCCATTAAGACATCAACGTTTGTCGATCGCTGCAGATGGAAACTGATGGATCACTCCTTCCCTGGGCACGTGGGGATGGCCGTGGGAACTGCAGGAACAGCAGGGTCTCACCCCGTGCACTGCTCAGACCTCACGGGGACTGCTGAGCACCCCGGCAGGCGGAGGGACGGAGTGGCACGGGCCATTCAGCATGATCACCCACTGCCCTCCTCCATGCAAAGCTTTCTGCTCCAGGAGAAGAGCTTTTTCAAGCTCGCAGAAAGTTCTGGTTTAGTTTTGAGTTTTGGTTAATTTATAGCCGAGTTGATTTCACCATCATTAGCTTTTGTACGTTCAAACACAGTTTAATTTTCTTTGGAAGATGCAGACGTGTGTACAGCTAGATAATGCCCTGTTTATTTTACTGACTAATTCATCACTTAAAGTGCAAGGCTATAGGTGGAGAGACCAAGACTTATGCACAGTCCCATACCCCTAAATCAGGCCAATAAAAGTTAAATTCACACTGTTTGCAAGCACTTCATGCAGATGGAAAATGTCACCTTGTCTGAAATACTTTATGGTGCGATGCTGAAGCAAAAAGAAATCCCACAGTGAGAGATTAAAAAGCTTCACTAATGCTTAGCTGGGAGGCACAGGGCTCTGCGCCGCCTCCTCCCCGTGCAGTGGGGAGGCTTTGCTGGGAAGCAGCATCTGGCTGGTGCTCTGGCTGGTCACAGAGCAGCTCCACGAGCTCCAGTGCCCCAACACCCACCTGGGCATCACTCAGCCCAGTCCTGAGCAGCGCTGGATGGGGTGGCTGCAGGGCACACGGGCAGCTCCCCAGGGAGGAGCTTCTTGGCTGCTGGGCAGAGCTGCCAGGCTTCAGCTCAGGCTCTTGTCCCACGCTGTGGCTTTAGGTGTGGAACGAGAGTTTGGAGAATGCTCTGAAGTGGTTGTGCCATGTGTATTTTACCACTTTGTCATCAAGGGGCTTCAAGCCACCTCCGTGCTGTCTCCTGCTGCCTCAGAGCCAGGATGGTGCTTCAGCGTGGGTGGGAAGTTAAATTTTGTGAAAGCAGCTTATAAATTGCAGAAAGCACATGCTGACTTGGCCAGTGGGCCACTGCAGAGCAAGCCCGTGGGCTGTAGCCCGTGCAGCAGGTGCCAGGCTGCCCGAGGGGTACCCCAGTGCAGGAGAAGCCCTGCTCCACAGGAGCCGGGGATGTACAGAGCCCTGCTCCCCACTGCCAGCCCTGCACCGGGCCAGAGCACAGCCACTGGAAAAGAGCCTGCCCGGCCCTGTGAACTGTGCGGAGCCACATTCACTGAAGCAAAACCAACAGCCTCAAAAGCCCAATTCCCAGGCGGGGGAGACAGAAATTGTGGGTGGATCTGTCGCCTCCCTGCCCGCCTGTGTCGCCCAAGCCTGTGGTGGCTGCCAGAGCAGGAGCAGGAGTGATCCTCACTCCAAGTGTCCCAAAGCTGCTCTGAAACCCCTCGTGCCCCTCCCTGCCAAAGGCGGGGGCATCGCCCGGCTCGCTGTGCTCCGGCGGCACAGCTGACTGTGGGCAGAGCAATAAACGCTCTGAAAGAGTTTGTGCAGTGGGAAGTGGAGGCTCTGCAAACAGCTAATGGGGGTATTTCAATTCCCTATTAATTGCATATTTATTACTCGGCTGCTGCAAGGAAACGTCATGTTACGTTGATTAAAGCTTTGCAAGCTGTACAGTAAATATTTTAAACAAAAAAGGTTTTGATCTCTGTTGCTGTTGGGAAGGGTGGGGGGAAGCTGCCATTAGAGCTGCTGTAATTAGCAAACTCCATTGCAGACAGTATTTCCCACAGGCTCTGCAACATGCTTCGTGTGTGTCTGCATGTATTTAGACAGAATATTATTTTATGTATACGTTATCTATAAATTATATATACTTTTATATATATCCTGTGTGTGAGGGAAAAAGGAAGAAAGCAGAAAGCCTGTGCTGCTATCTCACATCTTGCAGACTGGAAAGATAAAAGACTTAAAAGGCAGAAAAGAAAAGGGGATTTTGGCGCACCGACTGAAGTTTGGGGGGTTAGGTGACCCGCCTGCCAGCCCTGGCTGCCCAAAAATGGTGTCTGATTAATGAAGTCCCGTGCATGCCTCTGTTCCAAGCTGCCAAGGCTCTGCACATATGCTTTCGGTCCCCCTCGCTTGCTGGTGTCACTGCTGGTCTGTACGTACAGCAAGATATCACTGGCGAAGATTTTGTCAGCATCACCCAGACATGGGGCGGCGATGACCAGCCACAGCCATCCCAAGCTTTGTCTCCTGACCATCTGTGCAATGTCATCAACATATCCCAACAGCAGAGAAAAAACCAGTCCATATTTGTGACAGACCGAATCATCTTCATCTGCTGTTCAGCCCCCGCTCACCTTCTGCACGAGAAGCTGCCGAAAACAGAACCCACAGCAAAGCTATGCCCTCACCGTGGGACCCGCAGAGGTTCTGCTGCTGTGCCCACCTCAGAGGTGCTCAGGTCTCTGTCCCAGCCCTGCTCTCCCCAGCCTGCAGCAGCAGCAGCGCCCTGGCTCCAGCCCCCTGTGCTGGCCGAGGGCAGCTCCCTCTTCCCCCAGCTTTTCTCCTCTTGACATATGACATGAATTAGAGAAGACATCAGTCATACCCAGCCAAACAGCTGCAGATACCTGCCACAGGACAGGACAAGCTAAAATGACACTAATAGAGGAGAGACAGCTCCAGCTAATAAGCCCAGTGATTTACAGTCATGGGTGAACGGCAGGGGTGCCGCTGGGAGGCTCAACCAGCCCAAGCTCAGCCCCAGGGCTGAAGGACCAGCTCTAACACAAAGTAGTGCTGAGCTTTGATAAACCCCTTCAGGGCCAACGCACTCTTCAGGGCACAAATTCTTTGCTGTCTTCAAACTGGATTTCTGTGATCCCCAGTCCCACTGCGTGGAGGCGATGCCCCCATCCCTGTTCCTGATCTCCTGCGCAGCCCTGGGTGCAGGCACGGTGTTCCTTGTCCCCAGGTTGTCCCAGCATTCGTAGCTGCTGTAGGCAAACCAAGGGGCGATTTTCAGGAGCAGAATTTGTTGTTGTCAAGTCTTAGGAGTTTATTAAGCTGCAGTATTTGACTTGGCACATTTCCTACAGTGGCTCCCTCCCGGAGCTGTGTGATTGCAGGGGATGCAGCAGTTATTAACAGTAAAGCAAGTTTCAATCTCTTATGATTGTACATGAAGGCTCGGAAGTGTGAACCTTCAAAGGCACAAAATGCAGAAAGCAAAACCAGAAATTATTCAGAATTTATTTCTTCAACAAAGGTTTTTGAAACCCTTTTCAAAATTCAAGGGACCTTATGTCTGATTTTCGAAACAAAAGTTGGCAGTGCTAAAACGAAATGAGCCATATTTACATCTCACTGATTTCTGTGAGTGAAAGGGTGGCAGTGGGGGTTTGGGGGAGACACAACTCCATTTGGCAAGTCCCAGCACAGAGAAAAGAACTTAAATAAACAAAGCAGGAATGGAGTACTTTCAAAAAGAATCAAACATCATGGACCATTAATGTTTTAAGAGATAGGAGCTGTATGTGAGCCAACCATCCCCAAGATATTTATTCCCTATCTTTAAAATTGGGAATTGCATTAGAACAGGTAGAATCTTTCAAAGCTGGGAAAATTTTTAAGGGCACTCGCTACACTTTCAAGAAGACTTCAAAAACCATCTCCAATATTGAGCTGAATAAGTTGGAGAGATTTGTAGGTTATAGCAAGGGAGAGTGATGGGAATACATACAGAGCACGCTGGTTACTGCAGTAAACAAACCTCCCCCAAACTAACAGCGAGTGCTTCAGCTCAGGAGCAAGTGGTTTCACATCTAGAAATACATTTTAAAGTGAGACAAGGTCCTGGGTAAACACCAGCCAAGAGCTATAAACTATTGCTGTGGAAGGTGAAAGCCAACTGGCCTTGGCCGTTGGGTTGGCGAGGAAGAGCAGAGCCAGACACCCCGTTCTTCACAGGCTGAGAGGCAGCCTTGAGGAGGCCAACGCCTGAAGGCTTTGAAATTAAAAATGATGAAAAAGGAGAAGTTTTCATTACAAAGGGGGACAGCATAACACAGCTATAGAGGCGAAGCTTCAAACGGTGCTGCTTTAAATCTGCAACAAAGCCACCAAGTGCCCCGGAAGACGGCGGCTCCGCGCCGCTATTCATCGCGCGCCATCAAGGGCAGCGCTCTCGCTCGCCCAGCCCGCTGCAAGAATGAAACATTTTATCTCCAGGAAAGAGACATTATCATTAATTGACTCGCGTAGTGCTTTTCTCTAATGGCTGGGTGCTGGAAAACTGAGATACTGTAATCATGCTGAGTTTGAAAATTAACAGTGATTGCTGGGCTTTATTTCCCCCCAAAAATATGTAAGAAGCGCCAGCCCTCAGCCGTGGCAGCTGGCACACCCATGGCATGGTGTCCCCAGCATGCCCAGCCCAGCTCAGCCCCTCACCACCCTGCCTTTGGGCCGGGTGCTTCACTGCGCTCCTTCACCTCTGCAGAGCTCTGTCCAGGCAGGTCTGGCACTGCCCTTGTGGTCACAGTCCCCAGGTCCTCTCCCATGCACAGGAGCTGTGGCAGGGACTGCAGGAGGCTTCTTTTCCCATCAGCAGTGTGACTGGAACCCTGTGCAACAACCCCAGTTTCCTTGCTTTCCCACAGCTCTCCTTCCCTTTGTCTGATGCCAGCTGACAAAGGGAACTGTACCTCTTGCACCCTTGCAATATTGCCCCCTCTTCCATGTTAGTATGTTTATCATTATTATTATTATTATGGTTAATAACAATAATGATAGTAATAGCTTTATAAGCCATTTGGATCTTCTTTTTTCAGAATTTCTTCTTATTTTATAATTACTGTTGTAAAATACAGACTAATTATTTTGAGGACTTACCATTAGAATTATAATTCCGTGGACCCTGTCGGCTATCCAAGTTGCTTCAGGGATGGACTGAGGGGTCCAAAGGCTTCTTTGTTTGCCCATAGCTCGGGGCAGGTGGAGTGCAGGGCATGCCCAAGGCTGCTGTAAACGGATGTCTTTACCCCTCCATGAGCCAGCCTCGGGCGGTGCAGCCCCGTGAGCCTCCAGCCTGCCTCGGTGCCCCACAGGCTGGGCCAGGGGCTTTGAGCCAGCCCAGCACTGCTCAGGGAAGTTACCTGCACCTCGTGTGCTTTCAGGGACACCTCTGCCATTCCCCCTGCAGGCAAACATCTTCCCAGAGAGCGTGAAGAGCCCTTAGTATAATGTAAGATCAGGTCCAGGACACTCCATTACCAAGAAGATACTTAACTAATGTTCTGCTTGTAGCAGGAGGTCACAGGAGATTTATCTGAAGAGATGCACATAGAAAGAATTAGCAGACAAGCCATTTCACAACCTCTAATACCCTCACCTTCCTAGCTGCTCAGCTGAAATGCCTTCAGGGATACGTTTTACAGGAGCTCAAAAGTGAACTGGAAACTGCTTAGATCACACAACTTATGCATTTTAAATAGCAGTGTAAAATACCGTGCTTTACAAAAGCCCAGTGTTGCACTGAGCAGGAAAGCCGTGCTCTGAGCAGGGAGGCTGCAAGAGTTGCAGGAAGTACAATAGAGAAAACCCCACATACAGCAAAACAAATCTGTGACTTACCAAAGTTTATGATTAAAATTTAAAGACTGTTCAAGTTTTATTCCCCGTAGCTGCTGCTCCCTGGACGAGAAGAGACAGAGAGAGACTGACCTTGAATAATGAAGCTGGTCTGTGGCACCAGATCAATTGCTGGTATTGGCAGAACTCCACAATCAGGCATTTTGAAATGCAAGTGTCAAAGTGCATGTAACTACAGGGCTTTTGGTGCAAAGCAGCCAATATAAAGGAGAAGAGGTGAAGAGTGAGAGAAAATAGACCATGGAGTTTTGAGCACAGTCATGGGGGAGGGATGGGAAAAGTTTCCATTTCCTAACTCTAACAGGGCAAAAATTGCAGCTGACAGAAGCCCGACATGGTTGGTTTTTTCTCGTGTAACCTTGAAGATGTCACCTGGAGCAAGCTGAATGTCTCCTGAGCGACTTAAATCCATCACCAGTTCTGGAAACAGACTCTGAGCAAGTACCAGTCAACAGCTTAATTGAAAATAAACGTTGTAAATCCAGGGAAACCCCTCTGTTCCACATCCATTACTGGACAAACCCGAAGGTGTTGGAGTCCAGGTAGGCATTCAAAAACGTGGTGGGCATTTTTGCTGCTGTTTCTGCCTGCCCTCAGATCGTACAGCACTGAGGTCACCCACCAGAATGGCATGTGGTGAATTTTATAACAGCCAGGAAAGGCTTTATATTAATGTCTGCCAAATAAGACTTTGTATTAATTTCAGGAGCCATGGGAACTCCTGTTTAAATCTCTTCCAATCCCTTGACCTACAAATGTGTACGTGGACGAGCAGCATCAGGCAGATAAGGTAATCATTGTGTTCCCAGTGCAACAGTCCTGGAAGATGCCCTTGATACCAGAGTTATTCCTAAGGCTCTCTGCCAGACACTTCTAGACAAAATTCAAGACCACTTAGGTGGTCTTCCATAGAAAAGGCAAGGGACAGCAGGCAGAGAGGATTTTTCCACACACAAAGGCCCAAGGTCCTGTGCTTCCCTGGCCAGTGGCTCTCTCCAGCCACCAGGAAGGTGGCAAGATGTTGGCACGGGTGTCACAAGGCATTGGGGACTTTCCTGCTCCCTCCTGCAAGGCGGCCTGTGCAGCTCCTGCCAACGAGCAAACAGCGTGGGAACAGGGAAGGGAGGAGCTGTTGCCATTCTCCTGCCAGTTGCACAACTTTTATAATTTCCAATGTTTTGCGGTGCCTGCTGCTATCCAGAAAGCCCCAGCTCCTTGAGTCCTGTGATGAAACAACATCAGCATCCCTAGATGTAGTTTTACAGCTCATCACGAGCTACAGTTTCCAGTTTTCTCAAGTCTATCTTATGGATGCAGATTCCAGGAGGAAATCAAAACCAACCCAAATATAACTAACAAAGAAGACCATCGATTCTTAACCCAAGTCATTATCTACAAGACTTTGTCAGGAATACACGGGGTGGCCATTCTGTGGGGATCTGAAGACCTGGCTCCAAGTGCAGTGTGAGGCAATGAAGAAAGCTTGGTTATGGGCAGCTGCTGGTCAGACGGGCTGGACAGGAAGGAGGACAATGTCTTCCTCATGTTCTCCCAACTCATGACCAGCCTTTCCAAGTACTGCAAGGACCCTGTACTCACTCCAGTTAGGAGAGCAAGAGGAGATAGCAGAGCCTCTCGGGGCTTATGGGGCTGTCTGTTCCAGCATCCCCGTGCTGCTCCAGCTCCCACCGATGCTGGTGCATTACAGGCCCTTCAGTGCCTTTGTTCTCTCCTCCTTCCATTTCGTGGGCTTTTGGTTTGCCCAGTTTCTGTGACAGTGAGAGGGAATCAGCAGCCCGGGCTCCCCTCCTTGGTGGAGATGCTTTGAAACTTTGAAAGAACCCAACTCTTTCCCCACATCCCTGTTAATATACACCAACTCTGCTCTTGATGCACTCCATTGTAAATGATGTATGAAATGAAATCTCCTCGCTCGCCTAATGCAGAGCAGAAAGGCTCTGTAGGCAACACTACAACATTCCCGTCTGGAGATAAAGGCAGCGAAACCTCAGACTCCCTATGAACATTTTTTTTTTTAAGTTGTTGCTCTTCAGTGTTGGTGTTTCTCTCTTTTATTTTTTTCTTTTTTACTGAGAGTGGGGATTTGAATTCAGATTTCACAGAGAAACCCAAAGCACTCACATGTATTTCTAAGCCTTTCACAGCAGTTGTGTGACTGTTCCCGTCCCCTCCTCAGAGGGAATAGCAGCAGCAAATTCATTAGCCCCACAAAGCAGCAGAGTGAAAAGAATGGCTTAAAACTTGCAGGAGGGAAGAGGCTGAGTACGTGGGGGATCGGCAGTGGATGTTAAGCTTGATCTGGATTTGAGACCTCCTTCCAGTTTTATATGAAGCTGTTTCAAAACCAGAACGTGTCGGCAGTCTCCGAAGGGAAAAGGGATCAGCGTGGCCCGGGAGCCGTGGAGGGAGCAAAGCCTGAAGGTCGGCAGTCTGAAACAGCAAATACACCACGGGCTGTTTCCAAATGATGGATTAGTTAAGGGCAAAGGGAAAGTCGCTGGAAGGGGGATTGGAGAAGGTGACTGAGACATTGCAAGAGGCACAGAGCAAGAATCTGCTGGTGACAAATGGCCATGTGCTGCTCGTGAAACCCTCAGCATGAGTCTGCTCCATGTGGACCAACCTCAGCAGCTGCTGGGCTCAGTGGGAGCCCTCAGAGCCCTCCATGCACTCACCCCATCTCTCACGGAGCTGTCCCACGGCTGTCCTGCTTTGGCCAGGCAGAGCCCAGCTGGGGAGCAGGGCTGTGCTGGCAGACAGGCAGGGTGAGAGCTGCGTGTGCTCCAGTGGGCAGGAGCAGTGCAGGGCTGCTCCCCGCATCCCCGCATCCCCAACAGGTACCTCATCTCCACTGTGGCACCGCAGCTGTGGAGAGCACTGGACAAAGCTTTGCAAGAATAAGAGACTAACAGGCCGTGCTGTGCGAAAGCAGACACGAGGCCCCTCCCACAGCAGGCCCCACTCTCAGGCCAGCGGGCAGTCCCCCATGCTGTTGGAGTTTTTGGGTTCCTCTGGCCAAAGTTACATATCCAGGCACTGACTGTGCTCTGTGGCCAGGACTGAAGGAGACTCTATCCTGGAGGTGACAGACATTTGGCCACACACTGCCATCACCACACACTGCCATCACCACACCCTGCCATCCCTGCACACTGCCATCCCTGCACACTGCCATCCCTGCACACTGCCATCATCGCACACTGCCATCACCCCGCACTGCCATCACC